>CM038714.1:44198622-44798622 GCA_021613375.1 Megaleporinus macrocephalus
TTAAAAATGTAACATTTAAATTATTGATTTGATAAAGTTCCCTAATGCACAATATCCCACAACCAGGAGCCCATCAAGTGTCTTTTATAAGTAAAAACTTAATTATGAATTTGATAGATTGTGCAGTTTCTTCAATTAGCCAGCTGCGCTGTGCATTGTGTGTATGGTGAGGGCTCGTTAGCTCTGTAAGTCATTTATGAGTTCTGATTGGATGAATTTGATAGGGTTGGGACAGGAGGCCAGTTCAGCAGGGGGGGTTTATACTTACCCTGTGGGTGACGTACCCCTTTGTTGTGTGGCACACGTCTGGCAGATGGGACCTGCCTACTCGCTCATGTTTGCTGTGGCAGGTGTGCCCTTTCACCTCTGATCTTTGTCACCCTTGGCTAAATACTGACATGTGGTTGGATCTTGTTCTTAAAGCAATACTTAATCAAAAAATCTAATAGACCTAATTGTCCTTGTTGCCCTGTCAGCCAGGGCATGTTCGATGTGTGTAGCTTGCTTCTGGAGCTTTGCAAGAGCGCTACAAGGCTAATGTGGCCAACGTGTAATAGAAGCTAATACCTCACCAATTAGCGTCATGCTAATGGAACGTCTACATCATCACACTTGTTTTGAACTGCTTCAGCTATAAAATGTATAGACGTTTTATGGAAAATGCATGAAAGCTCACATTTTGCTTGTACAGTCTTTATATATACTGCAGTAAATACAGTGTCAGAAACCACATAAGCAAGTAAGATTCATTAACAACATTAGCATATGACATTAACATTAACATTGATAGCAATGGTTTGAGACATGTAAGGGATTATTAAGACATGTTTCTTTAGCCATATTACTGTAGCGTTAAACTAAAGACACAAACTTTAGACTTCAAACTAGACCGATTGATTTTTTAATCAAACTATTTAACTTTTTTTCAGTTTTTCATGGGGATGCTTTAAGGTTTAAGCTATTACACATTCCCTCTGCCGAAGAGTTCATTACTTGATGGTGGCAATTTAGGAATTGAGAGATGATTCCAAAGGACTGGACTCCATTCTACAGAATCCTCATTAAGTCACTAAGTAGGTGTATATAAGTATATATATATATATATATATAGTAATTAAGTAATTCGTCTTTTCATTTTATACCAACACCACATTATATTAAGTTATATATATTAATTGCTGATATTAAGAAATTCTGTGAAATTCTTGGCATCAATATATTCATATATTCATCTGTGGCCATGAGAATCTTAACTTCTTGTGTACAGACGAACCACAGAGAGGGCCTGAAATTAACATTCTCGGCCTCACCTCAGCCTCGACATCATTCTTACTTGGCCTTGTCTCGGAACTTGGAAATTGTTCTTGAGTGCAGCCAAGGACAAAGCATCTGTCTGAGGTAATTGGAAAAAGAACTTTTTGTCTGCTCTTATTGAATATCAGCAATACCTTCGAACATTTGGCTTAAAGCAGATATATTATACCACAATTTCAGAGATTAACACAGTTTCTTTGGGCCTTATTGAAATGTCTGTTCTTAGGTCAAAACACCACAGCACATTTCTCACCCTGTCTAAACAGCCCCGTTCAGAACCGCCCATTTAATTTTCAATTTCTTTAAATCATAATGAGCCTCTGTTCAGTCCACGCCCTCTATTCCATGTGTGAGTTTGTGCTGTTCTCACCAGGAAGTTCACCTCACAGACATTAAACCAACATTAAACTGATTATTAACATGAACGCTACTGTGGAATCTGCAGCGAGTAACAGCAAAAACATTCTAGAACATTACTTCTCCATTACTAGATTACCTCAGTTAATAGCTGATCGGCCATGAACCTTAAAGCACGGTTGTTATTTAAATAATTTACATCGTTCCCTCGTCTTTAGCCTCATTTGAGGCTATAGTTAACTTCCTTTTCTCCAGCTTCTTGTTTAAATATTCTAATTCCCCCCTTATGGCGCAGCAGTTATTACCACAACGACTAGGTATCCAGCATTTAAGGTGGGATGGTAAATTTGGAACAAGAAGCTTGGCAGGAAGCCTGAGCCATCAGCATAACTGCTGTGCCATTTAAGGTGGAATGGAAAGTTAGAATAAGAAACCAGACCAGTATTAGGCTGAGGCGCCACCACAACAGCTACACTATTGGGAAATGGGTGAAACGGGAAAATTTAAACAAGAAGCTGACTGCTCATACAGGTTTTTGACCACTATAGCAAATATATACTTTGTGAAGTTCAAGATCATACTTCACAGCTTCCACATAATGCTACTAGAGAGAAAAGAAATTATGCCCCATTGTGAAGGTTAGATCTGAAGCCGTGGGTGATATACTCAGAGCTCACAGAAAACTGCCTGGTTTGTTTGGCTTCACTGTTTGTGGGTTGGTAGGTGATGTGTTTTTGTATCACGTGGCTCTGTTTAGGTGAGTATTATTTGTTGATGTTGATGAATTGGTTCCAAAATCTAGTTTTGTTATTATAGAACTACAGATTTATTAACTTTTAAACAGATCACCTGCTCCAAGACAGTTGTATCTCAGTCACTTTCTTTATATTGGTCAAACAGTGCAGTGAATAACCTGCCCCCCTTAAAAAACAAGCGGTTTAGGGTCCTGCTTGGTGAACCCACTCTGATATCAGCATGGGACTGTGTTTTTTAGCAGCCTTTATCATCACTGCATTTGCCTCCCTCTGAAACCTCTGACCATCTGGATAGAAGTGCATGCCATATGATGGAATTATGGAATAAGTGTAGCTTGGAGGAGGCACTGCTGTACGTGCCTGAAACCCCTCCTCCAAAATTCTCACAATCCCTACAATCACCAGCTCCTACTTGATCCTCATTCCTATCACAGTCCTACTGCGGTTACAAAAGGGTCCGGCCTTCTAGCTAGAAGCAATAGCTGCCCAGATCTCCAGCATAAGTTCTCAGAGCTCACCCTCAATCAGTTGTCCCTCATGTACATGAAGGCATGGTCTGAACGGCACGTTCAATTAAATTTTAGTCCCAAAACATCTGCGCGTGGGCCCATTTCCATATGTCTCGTTAAATTGAAAACCGAGAATATGATTGGATTCAACTCCATCGACTTGGATTTTTCAGATTTCTGAAATTGCACAGCCTTTGTGTAAACTGTTCAGAGACCTAGCAGGGTTCATTACCGAATCCATTTCTCACGAGGTGTGGTACAATTTCCTAGCCGGTGGCAATGGACTTTAAGCATCTCTTTCAAACTGATAGACTGTCCTGAAGTGAATGAAACCCTCTTACATGATGCACACTGATGTCATCGTTTCAAAAAGCCATGCTCGCTCTCTCTCCCTCTCTCGACCCGCTTTATCTCATGCTTTATAGGGTGTTTTACAGTCAAGCCAGGTCCCACAGCGTACCCAGTCAGTGTGTGTGTGTGATCTATCACTGCTCTGGCTTCTCTCCAGCAGGGCACCACGTAGGGACGGTATTAAAAATATATCAGGAAAAGAGAAACAACAGCTTCTCCATGTGATCCGATATGTCCAGAACAATGTGTGTGCGGAACGTCTGCAGGGCTTTTTTGTGTATATTAGTGGGATACTGGTCTGGACCTAGGCTAATATTTTCTTGCAAACACTTAGTGGTATTGATCTGATGGGCTTTGTGCTCAGCAGAGCGGCGTGTGTGGAGGAAAGAGAGAAAAATGATTGCTGAGGGAGATTTATGGGCAGACGATGTAGACCAAAGCTGAGCGAGAGAGAGAGAGAGAGAGAGAGAGAGAGAGAGATGCCTCTTCTGCAAAAGAAGTAAAGATAAGATTGGAAACATAGTATGAAACAGCAAAAGTGCTGAAAAGTGGGATTGTTAAAAATTCAGATGTAGTCAGTTTTATTCCTCACCCCTACATGCAGTCAGTACATGTTTGGGGTCAGAAGTAAGCTTCTGTAGCTTGCACTGGAGCTACAAGGCTAACAGCTAATCCCCAAAGGAGATTATATAAAACTGGATTTATAAAAATGAGCAAAAGTAGGTTGCATTGCTAAAAACAGTGGCCTGCCTATATATATATATATATATATATATATATATATATATATATATATATATATATATATATATATATATATATATATATATATACACACACAAATTGAGGTACCACAAGATTCTCATGGCCACAGATAAATATGAATATAGTGAGGCCAAGAATTTCTCAGAGTTTCTCAACGTCAGCAATTTATATATATATAAAGAGCACAACTTAAAATAATGTAGTGTTGGTATATAATGAAAAGACTTATTACTATATAAATATATATATATATATATATATATATATATATATATATATATATATATATATATATATATATATATATATATATATTTTTTTTTTTTTTTTTTTTTTTTTTTTTTTTTCCTGAATATAGTATCACACGCTGTGTGCTGTTGGGGCATTGTAATACATTTGAAACACTAGGTTAAGGATCATGAGTTATATTTCAAGAACGTAGCTCATTTATGTATATGACAAATCACACCTCAACATGATACATTAAGGAAACCTCTAAAAGGCCCCTAAGGAAATGGTTGGGGTCTTCAGCTGACCAAACCTCAAAAGCAGACTGGCTTATCTACGCATGTGATGGCTGACTACCAGGTAGATGTTGGGCATGCAGGATGCTGAATAGCTTCATATGTTTTTGCCTCATGTCTATATTTGTGGGCCAGTTCTGGTGTAAATGCAATGGACCAACAATCCACAAACACCCGTACATTTCGTGCCAAAGACCTAGCTATATACTGAACCAGAGCTAACCCAAGAATGTGGTCCACAAGTGGGAGCTAACTAGTGTCGTAACTTTTTTGCTGTCAGAATGAAGAGGGAGACCAGTTCAGAGAAAAAGCTTTTATTCTTTGGACTGCAGTACCGACGTTTCTCTGAGCTCTCACACCCTGGTCTCAATTGTATCTCTGACTGCATTGTCTTTTATAGGCCCGCCTTTCTGCTCCTTTTGGTCCATGGGCTACACGGGGCCAAGTCATTATCTCTGGGTGGACAGTGGTTCTTGAATAGAGGTTCTTAAGATAACGTTGCAGGGTCTTGTTCTCGGGCCTAGAGTTGCCTGCCATAAGACCCCAAATGACGGGGATCACAATTAAAGTCATGACCTTACCGCAAGCTCTGCAGCTTTCAGTGGACCCATCTGTAAATATCAGCTTTTAACAAACGCTATGGAACAGAAAAATTCACAACACTAGCTATCTAAGCAAACCTTGTGATGCAAACCATTTTTTTGGCTAGTCAGAGTGTAAAATCTATCTTCTCAATTGCTGTGAATGTTAATGTGAAGAATTGCTCTTCCAACACTGAAAGACCCTTGCTGCAATAAAGCACAACTAAGCTGGTCTTCTACTGGTTTAGCTGGACACCCAGCCTGGTCATACTGGTTGAGCAGCATACCAGCATCACAGCACTGGATGTTGATCAGTCCATCAGTTTTTTTAGCAGGGATGTGGAGCTAAAATACGTGTGTGGTATTTTCAGGTGTGTTTAATAAATGCACTTTATATCATTACAGTCCAAAATGATACCTTTACAAGAGAAACATTCTTTCAACTTTCAATGTAAGTTAATGAAAAGGTTTTGTGTTTAAAGCAGGTTTGAAGCACTTATTTGTCCAATCATCATGACATTTTAAGTGAGTGTAAAGTTAAAATTATGTAAAAATGTAAAAATCACAATACTTTAATATTTTTGGACAGTGATGATATATTTATTTTCCTTATTGAGAAGTAAATCACTAGATAGAATCCATTACTTGTTAACTACATTAGCCTGGTAGCTTCAGGCAAACTTCAGACATCAAATATGTGACACCTGATTTTGTGTGTGTGTGTTATTGGAAGGAGGTAAAGGGTAGTGTTGTGTAAATTAGCTTTTTTTGCTCAACTATTCCTTTAATAACAAAGAGAAGAAAGAGAGAGAGAGAACAAGTGCAGAAGAACAAGGTCATTAACTGCAGGTGGAGTGTACAGCAGTCCCAAGACAGCCAGACTGCCACGCACTGTTTGTCAGCCTGAAGGATGTGTGGGCATGCGGTCACTGCTGTAGTCACACATACGCTGCCCAAGGCTCTCACGCCTCAATGACAAACCCAGTGATCCTCGGCGCTCAAAAACAGAGTCCTCACACTGTTCTAACAATATTACAAGAAAGAAAACATCAATGCAGCCTTGCAGGCAATAAACGCCTGGACTGTTAGAACTTGCTCAGGCTTACGACCAGCGTGAAGATGCGTGTGCATATATATATATGGGTAGAGCAGTACTTCAATACTGTGGCATCGTTGGAATAGACACTTAAGGAGAAGTAGGCTAGCAAAAAACGATTTGAGTATCAGGTCCCAAAACTCTTGAGCGCTGAGCTCCCTATAGGACTACAGTGCATTGGCAGCACGTCCAGCATCTATCAGCATAGAAACTGAAGATGGTTAGACTTTTGCTTTTGGTCTGACAAAAAAATTCTGAAGTTCAGAGGTTTGAGCTAGAGCAAAGCAATCCAGGAGCTCAGCCAACAGATGGAAGAAGTCAATGCGTGATCAACTGAACATTTTTTGAGACTTAAGTGAAATCACGATGTCTTAGTACTCTCTAAGTCAGCTGAATAAGTCTGGCTGCCTTTGGATCAGCTTTGGATGTTCTGAACATATGAGCATGACGATCTAGGGTTAGGATATAACCCACTAGCCTAAACTATCATGTAATATTTACTATTTGGTTTTGAATTGTGCTGACAAGTCAATAATGCTGCTAGAGGTTCTCTATCACGAACGGTTGTCTCACATGGAGTCCTGTTGTGGTCTCTATGTATTTCTTGCTTTACTTGATTAGAATATGTCTTTCACAGTTTCAGCATGTTGTTATTTAGAAGGCTGCTTAAGCAAAATACATCCAAACAAATGCTTTATTAATTGTTGGTTTAAAGATATCAGGTATCAGGTTTGTACCAGTATCAGCAGTAATATCAGTAATCATGTCCATAGAGGACTATTTGACCTAACAACCCTCTACGTATCTTTCCACTGTGGGCTCATATCCTTACCTCGTAACAGTCTTAAATCAAAGACACAGACCCTGTATCTGTAAACATTTCAAATAGTATATTTCTGTGAGTTAGATTGTTTTAAGCATGTTTGAGTAATGCAGACATTATAACATAAATCAGTTAAATGGGTTGGTATAGTGTAGCGGGTTACGCTGCTATCCTCCATGCTGTAGACTGGGGTTTGATTCCCCACCTGGGTAACCACCTTACACTATATCAATAAGAGCATGTGGGCAAGATTCTAACTTCATGTACCTTTGTTAATGTCAACTATAAGTCACTCTGGATAAGAGCATCTGCCAAATGCTGTAAATGTAAATAAGTCATTTGGAGAGTGTGTTTGGTGTGAAATGCTCTATTCTAGTGGTTGTGATAGTAACCAGATGTCTGAAGAGTGTAATGTCCCTGTAATCCCACACTTAGAGGTGCATAGCCTGTAGCACCGAGTTTCTGGCCTAAAGTATGTGTTTTAAGAGACTTCCATGTAGTTCCAAAAAGAAAATATCACTACGTATGTATTGTCGCTGTCCAAGGAAAAACAAGTATCACCAAAACAGTGACTTTACAGGAGAGGTCAAAAACTTTCTTAAAAGTCAGTGTAAGTTTATTTAAAGAGGTTTTACTTCAAGTTTGGAACATTTCTACTGCTCGATTCACATCACAACAGCTGTAGAAACAGCTGGAGAAAAGAAAAATAGAAAAATGAAGATCTCTAAAAAAGGGGATACATGTTTTTTTTTTTGGACAGTGATATAAAAATGCTCACTGATGAATTTTTAGATTAATAGGCTATATTTGCACTGTAGGCGTTGTGAGAAATTAAAGAGTCAATAAGTTTAAAATAGCACCACAATAACGCGAGTGTCCAACGTGAGAAACGACTGAATGAAACTTACTAAAACCTAAGCCTGTCATGTGGTCAGTAGTAAGCCTTAAAAGAATATTCCACCGATTTTCCAAATGCTCTGCAAATAAATAAATGGTTAGGAAGTAAATGCAGTTGTGGTGATCAGAAACAGATGTCCTTAATGTACAAGCTACTTCACAATTTATTAATACACCCGATGCCTGAGAGTTTTAGGTTTCATTTTAAATCTAAGACCTAAAATTAAAACTAAAACTTATTTTTACTATCAATTCATGAAGAAGAGGTACATGTATGGTGTGGTAGGGACAAATAGTCCCTCACAGAACTATCTACAAAAATTATTTCTCCCTATTTTATCATATAATCACCAGCATTACATGTAAAATATATAGGTTCACTAATTATGGCAAATACAAGGGCAATGTATGCAAAGACATCCTGACCACTGATTATTAGCATCATAATTTCAAGGAAATCAGTCAATAAATATTTGTACAATGAACAAGTTCACATCCTCTCTAAATGACTGTGTATATATTTCCAAATTGAAACACAAATAAAAAAAAAAATCTGTGATATTTCCCTTTAATCTCTTCAGATATTTGGTTTCCCTCACAATCACTGTGAACAATTGTGAATCTTAAAGTTTCTGTAGGACTGCCATTTCACATCAAATCACTCTAAAGGACTGTTTACATCTCAGCGATTGAATTTGGCAGAAATTTTGAACATTCTATAGAATTCCCCTCTAACATTACACCCTTATAATACAGTACAAGTGTCCAGTATGGGAAACAGCTATTCCAATGAATGAAAAAACCCAAGCCAGTTAAAAACACACATATTTGATTCATAATGCTGGTTTCACGGCCATGAATTAAGTCCAGGACTCTGCTGTAATGCCGGTGATGACACAGCGTTAAGTTTCAATAAGTCAGTACGTTCCTCTGCATTTATGTTTCTCTGTATCTAAACCAGAGGGATGCTCTTTAGGATTGTCAGCCGAGTAACAAGCCTGGAGACAAGCCAAGGCTAACACAGCTGGTAATGAATTACCATGTAGCTTGACCTCTGTATGTTGCTCACTGACCTTCATAACCTTTCACTCATTATTAGCACCAGGACAGCTGATGGGATTTAAGTCCCCAAAGTTATCGTTTTGTTGACCCTGTTCACCAAAAGACCCAGCAACACCAGTGCAGCCAATGTTTCTAGCCAATACAAAAATCAATGTGTCATTGTAGAGGTTTAATTAGGACACTGAAGTCAGAAAAAACACAAATGACATTCTCCTGGCGTTTGTGAGAGCGTGGTCGGAGAAAAGCTAACACACTACACAAAGAGCAGATGACCATCTCATGTTCGGCTGAAGAAACAATCCATGAAAATAAAGTCAGAGGACAACGTGAAGGAAAAAACAAAAAAACATTTTTAGTTTTACAGGTCATCCAGCTTCTCCACACTTTCATCTACCTATCTCTTTTCATCTAACCTTCTCTCATATCCATCCGTTCACCCATCAGTCTTACTTACTCATCCACTTACTCACCTCAGCAATGAGTCTAAATCTCCAAATCATGGATGCTAATAAGAAGTAGCATAAATAAAATCATACAAAACGAATAAAGAAACAAGCAAACATCCACCACCGGAAATAATACAGCAACGTTTTGGGAAACCATGGAAGTCCTAACAGGTCAGGAACTCACATTGTACAAGATCAGCAAATGTTTTCCAAAGAATAATTTTCTTGAGATAATAAAACTTAAGATTTTGCGAGATGACATAATAAACATTGTTTCTCCAGATATTGAGGTCTATGAGATTTATTAGACTTAAAGGTGCCATAGAATAGAAAACTGTACTGTATCATCATAACTGAATAACGCCTGGTTCACACTACACGACTGGTTGAGTGGTCAGGGTTTTGAGCCGTTCACACTACACGACTGGTTGAGTGGTCAGGGTTTTGAGCCGTTCATACTACACGACTGGTTGAGTGGTCAGGGTTTTGAGCCGTTCATACTACACGACTGGTTGAGTGGTCAGGGTTTTGAGCCGTTCACACTACACGACTGGTTGAGTGGTCAGGGTTTTGAGCCGTTCACACTACACGACTGGTTGAGTGGTCAGGGTTTTGAGCCGTTCACACTACACGACTGGTTGTGCTGTAATCGCGAGTCTTTCAGTTTTTGTGGCTTCCACACTACAAGACTGATCGGCAACACAGGGTCACGAACTACACGACTTTCACTTTGGGGAACTGCCCACTCATCTGGCTGCTGACAACTCTGTTCCAAAAAAAATAAGAACTCAGGAGAAATAAACTCTTGTGAGAACTAAGAGAGAGCTAGCGACACCACCTAGAACATACGTCATTTCCAGAACGGACGTCAACAAACAACCGATATAAGTTACTGCACTGATTATCAGTGATGAAATAAAGAAAAAGGAATGAATATGGATGAGAAGATGGATAAAGGCTCTCGCAGCCATTGTTTACTGTTTGTGTACTACTTCTCGACTGTCGCCCGCAGCCGCAGAGAGATTGTGTCAACGGTGACGCGGTTCTCTCTCTCTACACACTGTTGACTCACAGTCGCCGACTGGCCTAGATATTAAACATGTTAGATGTTTGCCGTGAGTCTGCGATTAGTCGATGACCACTCAGCAATGGCTTGGCGAGCGACTGGAAAATCAGGCTAAAATCAACCAAGGCTAAAACTGGCTTCCTATCCGGCAGCTTTTAAATCTAATGTTCGGCTCCACCTTAAATGCTACAGCTTGCTACAGCTTGTACAGGCATCAGAATGTGGAATTTCAGTGTCCACATCTTTAACGAGATCCTGGAAAACTTTCATTCAAAGTCGTTCACTCTTTATATTTCACATATCGGGCAGCTTTCACCTTGTAGCATCACAACCCCAACCACAGCCTGTAAGTAGCAGCCATGCTGTGTGATTTGATCCATTTTTTTGGTGGCTGAAGTAGATCATCTTAAAGCTTCATGGTGGGTAACAATGTTAATTTACTTTGTGTTGCCGTTGAGACCAAAAGCAAGAAGCTAGTATAGTTAACGGTAACCACTAACAAAGCCTTAAGTAACAGTATAGCTGACTGAATAGCATGATGAACTAGCTTATTTAAACTGGGGTTCTTTTTTTGTTTGGACATGTTGCTTTTGTCTGATCTTCATGGTGTCTCACTGTAAACCAGCAAATTAGTGCGGAGCAAAATATTCATGAGTTCACCAAAAAAGGGAAAACGGCTTGTTTTATTTTAGGGCCTAATAGGGTCGTAAATAGGCGGGTAAAACCACATCTGGGCATTTTTTCCCCCAAACAAGTTCACGTACCTTCTATGTCGGCATAAGAAAACAATTAAAATCTGAATAAATATTTTATGTGTAATATTCTATGGCACTTTTAAAGACCCAATTCTCCACTTACTCCAGATGTTTGGAGCCCCAAGCTTTGTTATGTTGTTAACAAACACTTAAGCCCAATAGTTACTCAAATAGCCCACAATGTTTCAGTAAAAAAACATCTCAGCTCAAATCCAGCCCACATCCAGGCTCACTCATGTTGATGTGGTTTACAGTACAGTAAGATCTATTTTGACACCAACGTTGGAATTCATAAAGCAAGCTTAGATTCCTCTTTACTTATGATGGATATCATCACAAATACTGATTCTAGATCAGCACTCCCAACCCTGAGTTTGTGAATACAGACCCTGTTGTCTAAAGTGTCATGTTTTTAGTTCACGGGAAGCTACGCTGGGCTGTAAACCTCATAAGGTCTGTGTGAAAGCTGGATGTGATTTGAGCGAGATGAAAGAAATGTTGGTGATATATTTTTACAGATACTGTTTGTTCTATTTGGGTGACTATTGACTTCCAGTATCAATGTTAGTCTCTCAGCTACAGTTAAACTAAAGAAGTGGCATTTGGACTAGGCTGATGGGTTATATGTGAGGTATGTATACTTTAATATGCCACAAGCCTTCTAAGGTCCTGTGCTTTTACGTCAGCTCTATTCTTAATTTTGTGGACAGTGAACTGTTGCACGCTCTTGTAATATAATAGCCAATTGTGTTGTTGCGAGATCTCAAGAAAGCGAACTCACTGTCACAGGACACCACCACTTGTAATCACATGATAATTACTTAAATAACATGGGTTTTTGAGACGTTATACTACAATAAAAAGCTATTACTGTGGGGGAACAGTAAATAGGATCAAGTGTGAGTCCATTACCTGTTTAGGGCTTCTGTAGGAAACAGCAGTGAAACGTTATCAGTAGAAAATGCTTTTGTCCTCCTCAGACAGAAATTCATATGTACAGTACAAGTAACATGTAGGTGCACACACATCCTGCGTATGTACACTGTACACACAGCGAGGGTCAGTTTGGCTGTTTTATTGACCCACTGTCCTTTTAGTCCATCTTGCAGTCCATGGGAGGAAAGGTAGGGGGGCTATGGAACCACGGGCAGTTTCTCTCTCTCTCTCTCTTTTTCTCTCTCTCTCTCTCTCTCTCTCTTTTCTCCCTCTCTTTCAGACGGTGATGAAGGCTCCCTGGTCACTGTCAGCAGATTCTGGCTCCACGCAGCGTCCACGCCTTCGGGTCACCCTTCGCTTGCGGTGGAATTTAGCGTAGCAGCGGAGACCTTCATGAACAAAACAAGGAGTTACTTATGTGGTTTATTCTTTTTAACAAAAATGATGTTGCTCATTAATACGCAACCCTGAGGTTAAAGGGGAATTCCACCAAATGTTCAAAATTGTCTGTGTAATTTGTCATTGCATATAATTTATAAATGCAGCCATATATCCAAACTGACCAGTGAACCTACAAGTCTTATAAGCTTTTATTTGCAATGTTGATAAAGGTCAAATAGTATCAAAAGTTTTTTTACAGTACTATTTGCCTTACAACACCTGTAAACCATGACCAGATTTCAAACAATAAATTGAATTATATATATATATATATATATATATATATTTTTTTTTTTTTTTTTTTTTTTTTTTCTCCTGCTGAGAATTGGGTGACAGTGTGTTTAACTTGTTTAAATCTATCATCAGAAGTATTCCATTGCATGCTTGTCCATGCTGCACATAGTATGTCATGGCTGATTAACTAATTAATGAATTAATTAAAAGCACATTTTCATAATTTGCCACACTTGTCCTGTATGAAGCATCAGGTGAACATAAGACTAGCACAATATTACCAGCTAAAAAATTAGAAGCCTAACAGGATCTCTGAGCTTGACAATAAAATGTCTATTTCTCTGTTTTTTTACTTTTCAGCTTTGAAAGAAGGGGCTGTGAGTGCCGTTATCATCAACAAGAATACATGCGAACCGTTAAAAGGATAACAGAAGCCCTTCAGCTGTTGTTTTTTTGCACTGAAGATGTAAACAACAAGTGGTCCACCCACCCTCTTCACACATGCAGTCGTCGTAGCACTTGTTGTTCAAGCCACGGTTGTGGAGTTTGCATTCGTGCTGCCGGAGGTCACAGCAGGACCCTAGTGGAGGTATATATAGGGATGTTGTGATAATACAGTTGTTTACGAAAGTAACTTGTTATTACTTAATGCCATTAAGTGCAGGTTATTCAATTTTCAGTGTTATTTATCAGGAACATAGCAAAAAAAAACTAAGCAGAACATTAAGACCATCTTTTCGTTTTATCAAAGAAATCTGCAGGGTTATTTCATCACATCTCTAAAGTTCAGTCTTAGAAGTTTATTGCATTTTCTGTTTCTTGCAAATCAAGTCATCCCAAACACAGCCAAAGACGCTGAGGTGCAGACCCTGGGTTGGCAAGTCCACTGTCTTGAGAACATTAGCAGCTTCTTAGTATATTCACATTTATTTATTTATTTATTTATTTATTTATTTATTTACTCACTCATTCTCACTCATTCTTCCAGCAAACATATCTTTATCTCCTCAGAAATACACCCTGAAAATTATTAACTTGTACTTAATGGCTATTTTGACTAGACAGTAGATAAATAAACAGCATTGTGTGTTTACATTTCTAGTTTAACCAAGGAGTCAAGCACTTTTATTTCTATCATGATGTGTAAAACTCATAGAGTACTTGCACAATTACAATAAAATCATTTTATTCTTTCTATTTTATTGTATTGTAATCTTTTGAAGCTGGCTATTCACTGACCAGGTTGTAGGGATACTGACCCGGAAGGCAGTCAAGGTGATGGTCACATGGTTCGATAACATCAGCATCAGTCGTGTTGCCGTTGCTCATATTCTTGCTGCGTCGTTTGTCTATACACAAAAAAAAAAAATAATTACACATCAGCTTTTAACATTCCCAAATCATTGATTATTAATAACACTATCAATAAGATTTGCAGATCCATATATATATATACACACCGATCAGCCATAATATTAAAACCACCTTTTCGGATCTACACTAATTGTCTATTGTTTCAGCTCCAGTTATAAATACAGGTGCACTTTGTAGTTCTTCACCTACAGACAGCAGTCCATTTGTTTCTCTGTTCTCTGCCCACAGGACACTGGATGTTGCTGGTTTGTGTGCTATTTTCAGTCCATCAGTGACACTGAGGTGTTTATAAAATCCAGCAGCACTGTTGTCTCTTATCCACTCACACTAGCACAACACACACTGAGAACTGTCCTAAAACATTTGACTGGTAGTTTTCTAAAACGCTTGACTGGTACGGCACTAAAACGTTTGACTGGTAGTGTACTAAAACGTTTGACTGGTAGTGATCTAAAACGTTTGACTGGTAGTGATCTAAAACGTTTGACTGGTAGTGTATCTAAAACGTTTGACTGGTAGTGTACTAAAACGTTTGACTGGTAGTGATCTAAAACGTTTGACTGGTAGTGTATCTAAAACGTTTGACTGGTAGTGTACTAAAACGTTTGACTGGTAGTGATCTAAAACGTTTGACTGGTAGTGTACTAAAACGTTTGACTGGTACGGCACTAAAACGTTTGACTGGTAGTGTACTAAAACGTTTGGCTGGTAGTGTACTAAAACGTTTGACTGGTAGTGTATCTAAAACGTTTGACTGGTACGGCACTAAAACGTTTGACTGGTAGTGTACTAAAACGTTTGACTGGTAGTGTACTAAAACGTTTGACTGGTAGTGAACTAAAACGTTTGGCTGGTAGTGTATCTAAAACGTTTGACTGGTAGTGTATCTAAAACGTTCAGCTGGTAGTGATCTAAAACGTTTGACTGGTAGTGTACTAAAACGTTTGACTGGTAGTGTACTAAAACGTTTGACTGGTACGGCACTAAAACGTTTGGCTGGTAGTGATCTAAAACATTTGACTGGTACAGCACTAAAACGTTTGACTGGTAGTGTACTAAAACGTTTGACTGGTAGTGTACTAAAACGTTTGACTGGTAGTGTACTAAAACGTTTGACTGGTAGTGTACTAACACGTTTGGCTGGTGGTGCACATGGACATTTGAACTGTACTACACAAGAGATAAAACAATGTTTTGAGAGAACCGAAAAATGGCTCTCTGTTCGATTCCTATTACGCCCTAAGCTTTATACTTTCTCTCAAAAATCAATAATGAATATTATGAAAGATGAATGCATGTCTCATTTCACTCTGTTGAGTGTCGAAATTGCTTGTAACAATAAATTATTTATATTGATCTCTTGTATGGAAGCACTTGATGCAGGAGGGTGGATTAAGTATCTTAGGCAAAGGCGTAAAACTATGTATTGCTTATTATAGCTGTTCAAGGAAAGAAGAGCATCTCTGAACATCCTTGTCTTTTCAGGACTAGTTAAGCTTCATTTGTAAGATTGTTGATGTTAATATATTTTATTCTGAGCAGTTTTAAAGCTGTTCTATTGGTCCATTCATCATGAAATGTTTACGCAATGTAAAGCCCAGCTGTTTTGCCAAAATCTTCTATAAAAAATAAATACAGTGCTGTACCTTTTTTCTTATTGGATGGCCAGTTGTCCACAGGCTTCATGTCTTCATAGTCTGTCCAGTCAAAAAGAGCCATGTCCAAAGTAGGCTGCACTTCACCTTGAGCTTTGCCTCGACCTGCCCTCTATTTGCACACACACACACACACACACACACACACACACACACACACATATACAGGTCACACTTTATTTTTAATGGTATGCTATACACTGAGCTGCCACAGACTGTCATATGCAAAAGTTTAAACACCCTCAGTCGAATACTCTATTCATCCCTTACAGAGAACACATTTATACTTATTTTTACCTGCAAAATATATCACAGATGTATTTTCCAGGTTTAACATATTATTATGTTATTACAAACATTTCATTATGCATTCAAATGTGCAGTAGGGAGGATCACTGATAAAAAAATGTAATTTGACTGAAAAGGAATATGTACCTTATCCACTTATTAGCCATTTTACTAGAAACATCCAACTTGGGGGAGGACAACTAGTGAAAATGCTTCTATTCATTTTGTAATATTGTATACATTTTCAGTACAGATTATAACTTGTTTTTACTTTGAGGTGGTGGTAGTACATCTTACATCAGTGGCAGAGGTCCCTCTGCTGACCATTATGGACAATGTTGACGACCCCTTCACAGTGCCATCATCAGGCAGAGGAGGTCACTCAGTGGCAGACTGCTGTCCCTCGGGCCATCAGACTATTTTACTCATCCCAGCACAGTAAATTTATAATACTGTAACACTGTTATACTCCGGACCCCTATATCAGCTATCAGATACTGTTAAACTCCAGACCCCTATATCAATCATCAGGTATCAGACAGTATCATATTATATATTTATTTCAAAGATTTATCTGTAAAACTGTATCTTATATATACTATACTGTTAACTATATATGACAATGACTATACTGTTTACACATCATGTATACAGTCTATACATGCAAATATACATAATACATATCTATCTAGTATGTGGGAAGACTAATTGAAGGAGTGGAGAGAACTCTCAGAACTTGGACTGAAGTTCTGAGCAGCTTCTGCCTATAGTTTAGGCCAGGTGCTAGGATAAAGTGACTGAGGGGGCAGATGAACTGGTGAGGGGACAATTATTTTTTCAAGTAAAACAGTATGTTAAGTGTTTGTTAAGTTTGTTTTTTTTATGTATTTTCTGTGTAATTTCTTATTTCTGCTGCTGCAAATTTCCCCATGTGGCATAATTAAAGGCTATCTTATGGTTTTAAGACCTACCAGCAGGTTACGTGTTTCTGATAACTAGTGAGTGTGCCATGTAGATGTATATAACAAACAGCTGAGAAAATGATAAAGGTTTAGGATTTAGCGTTCAGATCCAGACCCAGTTTTGAAATGATTGTTTGTACGTACATATGTGTGATTGTATTCCTGAGGGCTTATATGTTATTTCCTGAAATATATATCTACTGAGTGAAAACATATCCAGTTTTTTCAGTGTGGGAGTGATCAACAACACACTCCCACATTTTTGTAAATCCTGTGAGAAAGTGTGCAAGAGTCGCTGCCTTTAGGGCTTCATCACCTTCCGAGGCGCTATTGACATTTGCGCTCCACCAGAGAGGATGTTTACGTCTGTCTAATATTTCCCATGCTCACACCTGCACTGCGGGGTCTAATGTGTAGCTTGTAAGTAAAAAGAGAAACAGAGACACTGATGGACTCTCAGCACTGTTTCTGATGTCCTGCATGTGTGCATAGCGTAGAGGACGTCAGTGCCTTTGCCAGGGGGATGAAGTTGGTGCAGGACATAAAGGACAGCAGGAAAAGCAGACACTCATTCCCAAGGAGAAAGTATCCTAGCTTCAGTGCCGGAGAGACAATGAGGTGTGTAGGACTGAAGGGTTATAGGACTATAATAGTGTAGGGCCTTGTGATGTGAGCCACTACTAATATATTCAGCCATAGTAAGCACCGCTGGAAGGAAGGGCCACAGTCCTTAATCCAAACCATTACACAAGGCTGTATGATCCTGAGGTGGTGTCAATGGTTCCAACAGTGTGTGGGGTTCTATAGAGTTCACCCTCAGCCCAGTAATGGCACAATTTAATAGGGGTACTATGATCATGGACTTGGGTATAGCATGACGATGGGAATAGGCATAGCATAACTGTAGACATGGATATAGCCAGGGTTGGGATGTAACGCAATACAAGTATTGTTCATAATACAGAATATATATATAAATATATATTATAATCTCTCTAAATATATACATACATTTTTTGTTTGTTGATTCTGATCTCTTATTACTGACTTACTTAATTCCTTGACTTTTTTCTCTCTTTTTTCCCTTGTCTGATTCTGGTTGCCAGTTCTGACAGCCTTCTCTGGTTCTTGACTCTTGCTCCATGTACCCTGACTACTCTCCTGCCTATCCATCATGTTTTGAATGACCATTGGCGTGTTAAAATAATGTAGGAAAAGAAAAAAAAAAAAAAAAAAAAAAAAAAAAAAAAAAATATATATATATATATATATATATATATATATATATATATATATATATATATTCAGGTTCCAGCAGTATTTGGAATACAATTACTTTTATGAACACTTTTAGAATACTTACACACCAATGCTTGTTTATTAACTACTTTATCTATTACTTAATCAGCGCGCTGCATGTAAACACGTACTTTAAAAAACTCAACTTCTAACACTAAATTAAAGACTACTACATCTATGCGATGATCAATAATCCCTAACAGCATTACTAAACTTTATTTACAGATATTGCTGTATAGGACTGAAGCGTCTTGTGGCAAGTTCCATACATGTCATTACATCACATAACAACACACTTTTTGTTATTGTGAAATGGTGATCTGTTTGCTTAGTTTATGAAAAGACAGTAGGATTATGGGAGCAGCAGTGAACTGAAAGAGTTGACAAGAGCCAAAATGATGTTAAGAATTTTAAAACAAGTTTCAACTAATTCACAAAATAATTAAATGAAGAAGAACATGTTCTGGTAATGACTGGGAACATCATAAATTAAATACCAACTACAATTTTTTTTCCTGTGTATTCTAAACACACTCTAAATGTACTCTGAATATGATAAAGGCTTTTTTATTGCAATGGAATATGCTACCGAATACGAATACTGAATGCGTTCAGTATTTAGCCATCACTACTTTTTCACTGCATACTGCCCAACCCTCCTAAGCATAGTCTTAAAAATAGATGTACAGTAACAATGGAAATTACTATAGCGTAACCATGGAAGTAGGTATCGCACAGGGTGTGAAACACCCCTTGGTGACACTATAGCAATTGGTCTATTGTACTGTACATCTATTTTTAAGGCTATGCTTAAGAGGGTCGGGGGGAGGGTCCCATATGGACTGACTTCTCTAGCGTTGGTGGGCTGCTGTTGGTTTTATAATTCTTCTTCTGAAACTGTTCTTTTCTAGTTTGGTAATGAGCTCCTCTAAAGATGCTATACATCTCATTTTGCCTTTGTTTTAAGAAATGAGTAACAATTCATTCTTTGCACCAGTCTCTCAGGAAACAGAGCTCGTTTTTAGATTTCTAAGTATGCTGCGGCATCCTGTAATGTTCTTCAGAGGTATTCTGGGAATAGTTGCAATTACTAGGCTATGAAGGACCAACTGGATGAACCAATCTGCAATACCGCCACCCTGAGGCAGACCAGTGCGGCAAGTTCAGAATATCATTTATATCTGAATATCAATAACATTTATTACTGTCTAAAGGACAATATAATATTATAATTCGCTTATTTTTAGGGGCTTTCAGGGGCTTTTCTTTGTACTGTGAGGAAAGCATTAGGTTGTAATATTCTGGTAACTTCACTTCAAGTCATTAAAACACACACTAAAAAAGATTAACTTAACAAAGACCTACAAATAAAAACATCACAGCAGCAACATAAATAAACATCACCATCAGTCAGACACAACACAGCTGTGTAGGTACTTGATGCAGGCAGATAACCAGACCTAGATCTTTGTCCACTCCAGCAAAACTCTGGTTCAGTTCACTGCTGGTGTAACACGTTCTATGATCATACGAGGGAGTTCATTAGTAAAACTCTCTTCTTCTATTACCACGTCTGCACCGTACTGCCACCATGATCTGTCTGTTTTAATGTCCAACTCTTTACAGACTGAGCCATAAAATAACAGCAAGAATCTGCGGCCCGAGCAGGTAAACCTTAAATTTATAAACTGACGAAGGAGCAGTTATCAGATTTATTATTATTGCTGATTGTGACAAAGTGCAAAGAGTGAAGACATAAAGGTTTAGCTATTTCAAACGAATTACAAAAATTACTTTCCCAGGGCATATATGCATATATCTATAACTCTTCATACTAATGTTTAAAAATAAATAAATAAATAAAATAAAAAGTTTCCCATAAACAACTTCAGCTGCTACTAATGTTAGCGTTCCAATAAAACTGCTATTTGTTTCTCTTAATATGTCCCAATCCATCTGTTCTGTGTCTAGTCTTTAGGTCGTAAGTGAAAGAGAAGTTGAGATAGAAAGGCTCTCTGCGTGTGTTTAAAGCGGAGGCAATTAGGGGTCAATCACTGCACGCTGTGTTGACTACATTTAAACATCCCAGCCTGAAATATATATTTAAACAGACGACATTTACACAATTCTGGCCCAGCAGGCAACTCTGCCTTCAGATGTAAAACGTAATAAGTCCACAGTTATGAGAGTATCATCTGTTCCTGCTGGAAATGAATACATAGCGGTGATTGTAAAACATCAGACCCATCAGACGTGCCTTTATAGTACAATTACCAATTTATGTTCAAGCGAACTCCCATCAGAACGTTGTGTCCCTAAGAAATGCTCCCATAATGGAACAAACAAATTAGCTCCTACTGTGGCAGACATATCCTTTACCATGTCCTCCAACTCTCGAGCTCTGCTCAGCGCAGAAGCATTTGTCAAAACCTCTGACAGTCCAGCCCAGTTAGATTAATTACAAAGGAACTGTGGTTCTGTGGCCTCTTAATCTAAGCCTTGCTGCTGATCGAAGCTTAATTAAGAGAGCCTGAGGTGAATCGAGTCATTGAGCTCAAATCTATATGAGCATATCAGCCTGAGTGGGGATTCGTCTTTGACCGCCTTAACGCTCAGGTATGCCTGTATACAGAATACAAAACAGGCTGACTGCCTGGCCACACTGCTTTTTGCTCCACTATTGGCTCAGATACCCAAACATAAAGTTAGAGAACAGCACATTGACGTCTCAGCTTTAATTTGAGAGTATTTACATGCAAACTTTAATTACAACTTTTTTAAACATAGCCCTTTATTTATAGGGTCTCAAAAGTGATCGGACAATCCAACATAGACAAAAAATAAACTGTAATTTTTAATGCCCAGTTGCAAATCTTTTGGAATGACTGCCTTATTTCTAAAACCCACAATCATCACTACACTCTGGGTTTCTTCCCTGGTGATGATAAGCCAGGTCTTTACTACAGATGTCTTCGGCTTGATCTTGGGCTTCAGTTTTGCTTTAGTAAGGGAAAATGCAAGCTCAATTGGACTGAGGTCAGGTGACTGACTCTACCACTGCAAGACATGTCGCCTTCAAAAAATCCTTGGGTTGCTTTTGAAGCATACAATATAGTCATATACACTTCAAAGATTACACATCAGCCATAAATACAAAGGGAATCAGCTTCATTGGCATCAATACCTACTCATGCCATAACACTATCTCCAGATAAGGTGGTATGCTTTGGATCCTGAGCAGTTACTTTCTTTCTCCACACTCTGACACAAGCTGATCTTTGCCTCAATCTGTCCATAAGATGTTGTAGAACTTGACAAGCTTTTTAAAATATTTCTTAAATATTTCTTAAATCTTGTGTTAAACCCTCTGTATTTACTGATTTGATTGTCGTGATTTGACACAGACAGGCAGACCTCCGGTTAGTGTTCTTGATCCAGCCGACTGTTGTAAGGGTAGAAAGAATTCTACTGTCAGCCATCCACAGTTGTCTGGGCCTTCTGGGAATTCTGAGTGCAGTGCATGCTCTCTTTTTTACAGCATGTACTTAACACTTGATTGAGCCACTTGTAATGTTTTTGCTTTCTCTCAGATATTAGTGAACATCTTTCGATCTCAAAGTTATCTGCAACAGACTCTACATGCAAATGGTTCCCTTGAAATCAACTGTAGATGTTTTATTGTCTGCTTACTTCTAAGTGAAATAATAAACGAATAACACACACCTGAACATAGAACAACTGAAGAGTCAATTTTTCAATTAGTTTTAAAATGGGTCGGCTAAGTATGAAAATCATTCTAATTTCTACATTGTCCACCCAGTTAGAATATAAATATGTTCACATTTGAGCAGAAAGTCTAAATTTTAATGGCATATTCATTATGGTAATAATTTAAATAATAGCTAAAATAACACTTTGTTAACGTCCTGTTATTAATAGATCTGACTGTATATATTTCTCACCGGAGCCTGGCTATTAAACACTCTGCAAGGCCCACAAGACAAATTTCAATAAAAACACGATGCAGATATTGCACAACATTGATACCTAGGAAAGTGACATTGACCAGTTTTCCTGTGAACAAATTAAATTAGTACCAGACACTGCTGCCAGCATGAACATTTCCTAGCAGAAGATCTGATTTGTATATGTAGGACTCTCAAGTGGTCTCTGTTGATGCCACAGCATAGGAAGCTCATCCCCTAGTCAACGCAGACGTTTGTTAGCTGTCATTATGGAATTGACAACCAGGACTTCCAAACATATACAACTGTTTTAAAAAGCCGTCTTGCTTCGTAGCGTCTGACTAGGAAGAGGAATTGGTCATGAAGAGAAGAATGACTGGGAGAAATAACAAATAAAAAAACCCACATAACTCACTCATTCACACTTAGCAGGTTAAAATTCTCTCCATTAGCTGTCCAATAGCTTAAGATGTTTCCTAACAGCAATGCTTCACATCAGTGACACTGTGTGTCCTTCTTGCAACATGCACATAGATTTCCAATCTCTCTTTATCTCTTACTGACACACTGTACTCTAATTGGCTGCTGTATTGAGTCTCACTCCTATCAGCTCTTTAAAAGCCTGAAATGATACATTTGCCTCTCCATAACCAGGAATAGCACAACATGTAATCTTTTGATCTACTGTAATGATGCTCCACACAAGTTCAGTGTGAACAACTATAGACTTATAAACTTTCGCAGCCTAAACTGGTAGTGTATGCAAATATATTCATGTTTGTGACATCATAATAAATGGGATGAATGGGTTAGTTTAGCCATTTAGGTTCTATTTGTAGATTGCATGGACATCATGAAACCTTAACAAAAGATATGTGGTGCTTTTAACTCTCATTAAAAGCAATATGTGAATTTTCATTGTATGGGTCCCTGAATGCCTCTATAGGGAAAGGTAGTGCCTGTTTGAGAGGTAACTAGTGAAAAAGAGAGAGAAGAACAGATGGTTACGAGAAGGAATAAGGAGGAGGATGGGTGAGCAACACCTCTCTCGCCACACCGTTAAGCTCTCCCCCCCACTTCCTTCCCAGCTTGCACCTTGGAAGCTGGGTAATATGGCCGGTGTAATGAAAAGATGGACATGATCCCAGCCCAGGCATGGTCCAGTAATAAATTCACAGGTTGAACAGCACAGCCAAATAAATCTGCCCAAACAAGTCCCTCTGCACCAGGATCTATGTTTGGGAATGTTTTTTAAGGACTAGATATCACAGTAGTTTTAGTGAAAAACATGTTGTAAACTTAAGTATTTTTTTTTCACTCATAGCCTCAAAATTTAAAACTTTTATTTATTAAACCACAGTTATTTCTGACCTTAAATGTAATAAACGGAGAGATTTTTGGTGAGAGCTCAAAATGTCAGTTCCAACATTCCAAAATCAATCAACTTTTACTGCTATATGAGAAAATATTGGGTAATTTACTGGCTGTATTTTTTCCTTCTTACGCTTCGGGGCACCAGTGGTAATAAATCAGTGGTCAAATCATACGTTACCCTTCCAGTGCACATGAGCAGTGAACAAAAATTGGAACTTCTGATCATTGTGCTGACAATCCATCAGTTGGAGAACAGTGTAATGTCCCTTTCTCTAATTTGTAGCTGCTGGCCTTTCATTTAGTAGCCTAAATATTTGTATATGTTCTGAGCTACTGCAGGTCCTTTTAAATGTGTAGCACACATGTAAAATATGCTATTTCTTTTAAGCATTTAGCGGAAAAGTTAGTAGCTTGTTAATGTGTTGGCTTCACATCTCCAGTGTAGAAATTCTGAAGGTTTTGGGCTTCGTTTTGTAACCTTATAAAGCACATTGTTCCTTGTGGAATGAAAAACTCAATGTTAATTTAGATTCATTTAAATTTTATTTAATATTTAAATGAACAATGGTTATGTTCAATACTATTGTGGTGCTGGCCACGAGGAATGCTGCCAAACAAGTGCTAGCAGACTTGAAGGCATTCAGGGAGCATGCCGGCAAGCGTAAAGATGCTTATGTTAGGGGTGCACCCATTTCAAAGTTTTGTTTTTAATGTTATTGTCCTTTAGTTAAAGGTACGCGTATGTGTTGTTGGATTTTTTTTTTTGCATATGAGTTGTTTTTTGTGTAAGGGGGTCTAGATCTATGAAGTGGACATGGCATCAATGGTGCATCTGACCTAGAAATGCCTCACACTTTTGCCTACCCTTAGGAATTGTTTTCATTAATATTAAATAGGAATTTAATATTAAATTAAATGTTATTGTGCTTAAGTTTAAAGTATGTGTATGCATTGTTTTTTTGGGTGTGGGGTCTAGGTTGTTTGGTGTGTGAGGGATGTGTTTGTGGCGATCTCCCCCTGTTGTTTAGTGCTTTTCAATTCTGCTACTAACGAATATTGCGACAAGAGAATAAAAGAAAACTTAAAACTCTTAAAAAGAACCATAGAAAGCAGGCAAATTACCCATTTTCCTTACTCTCTGTTCTACAACACATTCACCGTCTTCTCTAGCTCTCTGTCCTGCAAATAAAGCCACCATTCAGAAGCACACGTCATGCGGAAACGCGGGCTTCAGCGGAGTGTCATTGAAGGCGGATAAATCCTTCCAGAAGAACAACATGCTATTGAACTGCACACTTTCCCAAGCACAATGGAGCTTCATATTCAAGGACACTTCTGGCCGAGTGGTTACCTGGGGCTTGGTGGAGGCCGGGGGTAGAGTTGGGGGATGCTCGTTCATCGCCGTGGCAACCGGGATGCGGGAGGCGGGGGAGGGGGCATCGGTGCCCGCGGCCGCGTCGTGATTGGGTGAGAGCGTGTAGGGGCCGTCATCCAGTGCATCGAAGTCCTTCATCAAAGAGCCTAATTCTGGGTTAGGGTCAGGAAAGAAGCCTGAGGGAGACAGAAAAAGAAAGAAAGACACACAGAGAAAGAGAGAGAACGTTGTTTAATAACATTGTTTAATTTGTTCATGTCATTTCAAAACCTTTCTTGGCTGTGAGCGAAATTCTTTTCAGTTTTCAAGGCTGTAATTCATCCATTCATTCAGAATGAGTAGTTGTTAATGCCATTGTGGAGAACACTGCACACATGATCGGACTCAATAAATCAATTAATTAGATCTGTGAAGTGGACATGGCATTAATGGTGCATCTGACCTAGAAATGCCTCGCACTTTTGCCCTTCCAGACCACCCTTAGGAATTGTTCTCATTAATATTAAAGGAAGAGCTTGACCAAACATGCTAACAATGCACTGAGGGTAGCAGACAACAATTAACATCGTTAAATTGTTTTCAGCACCTAGTTATGTTGAAGCAGATATCAGTCTGAGGCACATAAACACTGAATATCTGCCAACACCGATCTGACACTTGTATTTTTATAGATAATACATCTGCCAAGTGGATGCTTGACCACATTACGTAAGAACAAATGCTGCTATTGGGACAAATCCTAGTATATTCGTATCTTCATCGTTGTCTTTTTTTCATGGAATTGGAAAATTCCATACAGGAAAGGAGCAACAAATATGGTCCGCACTCACATTACATTAACTTACATTGGGCTTTAACCGAAAAGCTGTCACACAATCTCACAAGCTTTTCTGGAAAGTTACTATTAGGTGGATCGAAGGGTTTTGCCTGGCAGCAACAATATGCTTGACTGGAATTTAAAAAATATGACAACAAAATAATAAATAATGGTTTTGGATCGTTTTTGATATTTCATGCTAGACCACCTTCAACCTAACAGTGACATATATATTAAAACAATGACTATGCTACTTAAATGCGTCTTAAAAGTCAATTTCTCTATTTTATGTGGACTCTGGTTTCTTTACAATGGTGGTGATAGCAACCTGGGGTCACAAAGTTTTTATGGCACAAAACTTTAATTAGTTTTATATGTAGTGCCAAGAATGGAATCTGGATAAATAGTAATCTGGAAAAAGAAACATCAGCTTTCTTTGCTTTATGGCTTTAAAAATACACCTTCGCTTAAAAACTACATTTTAGGCGAAACCATCTCAAAACTAGCATTCCACAATGTCTCAGTCATCAGACAGCATATCTGTAATCATTTCATGTAGAAATAATAATACTATTTAAGGCAGCATTTAAAGCCATTCACTTCTACACACATCTGGTTCCCATCAACCCTACTGTGAACGATTTTCACAATAAGTTTCACAAGAATAGAACGTTTCACATTAAACCATTCTGACTGGCTTTGTTTACGTCTTTAGCAGAATTTTCATTTAACTGTGTTTTTAGCTTACAACTTAGCTACCCCAACACTGCAGCTTCCTTATCTGTTTTCATTTGAAGGCAAGTCTCACTGCTGCAGGTGGAAGATAGTGTCAGTTTACATCACCTTATAAATACATAAATCCAGCCCGGTGTGATAAAATAGACCTAAGAGAAGACCAGAATTAGTTTGGCCCTAATATAGCAGATTATATATCTGGTTTGGCTCTGGCAGCAATCAAATCAGAGCATCTATGTAAGCATTATTAGGCTTTTTTTCTGAGTGAACCTTTCCTTCGATCAATTTCTCAATCAATACTGAAGGTTAATCCATGCAGCTACCTTTTCCTTGAGTCTTGTCCCTGCGGCCGTGTCTCCGGTGTTCAGACTGGTGTCCGTGTCTTCTGCCTTTACGCGTGAACTCTCCTCCTGGAGGGTGATTGTCCCTCATGTGAGAGTGACCTCTGACTCCACCGTGACCTCTCTCCCGCTCCCTGGGTCCCATCTCCAACCTAACAGGGCTCAAGCCCTCCAGGCCAACTCCGACGTCCTCAGGCTGGGGGGCCGGCTGCAGAGGCCTGTGAGATAGTGCTCCCTGCCTCCTCCTGTGAGCTCCATGTGGCAGCGCAGCCTCAGGGTCTTGCAGCACGTTTCTGTTGGCAGCAGAAGCCTGCCTCAGGCCCCGCTTGGTGTTCACCGGCAAGCTGTCACTGCTTTGTGAGGGAGGGATGAGGGTGGCAAGGAGGAGAGCAAAGGGTAGACACCAGCTGGACTTCATCTTCACCTACAGCACCTCCTGTTGGTCAGAGAAAAGCAGGTTGGTCAGAGACATGACAGGTCAGTAAGGTGCAAAAGCAGACCAAACAAACATTTCGAATGGGCGGTGCAATCAGTCTGCATGTAGCAATGCTGCGCAAGCAATAAACAGCAATTGAAATCTTATAAGATCTACAATTTGAATTCAAAAGTTTGCTCCTCCAACTTTTTTCTGAGTTCAATTGTACTATTAGAGAGTTTGTACCCCTTTGCTGCACTAACAGTCACTGCTTACTCTTCTGGGAAGACTTTAAAGCACATGTCGTAATATTGCTGTGATCATTTGATTGCTTTCAGCCACAAGAGCGTTTGTAAGGTCAGGCATTGATCTTCGTTGATCAGTTCTGAATGGGGCTGTACTATTTGCAACCAAAGGGCGGCACGGTGGTGTAATGGTTAGCACTGTTGCCTCACAGCAAGACCATCCGGGTTGAATTCTTGGTCCGGGCCGTTCTGTGTGAAGTTTGCATGTTCTCCCCGTGCTTGGGCGTGCTTAAAGAGGAAGATGATGGATGGATGGATGGATATTTGCAGGCAAACTAATTTATCTGGTTATTACTGCAACTGCAATTTAATTTGATTGTGTTTGTTTTCTAAAAAATAAACAGCTCCCTTATTTTCACCAAGAAAACCAGCTTATTTAGTTTTCCTAGCCGGAGAATCGTGTCAGACTGCTCTCTTTACAACTGAAATATTGACAGAAAAATGATTAATCATTCAGCCTTAGTTCTGGATCAAAATGTCACTTCAGCTCATCCCAAGGGTACTGGATGGAGCTCCAGGGAAGCTAGTTCCACTGCTGCACAGGCCATTGTTAGGGGGGCTTTATTATTAAACAAGCTCTGTGAGCACAAATGAATGCCCATGGGAACAGGGTGTCTTTACAGTAGCTGAATTCACTTGATTCTTAGAAGCATAGTTATCCCAAATGTGTCGTGAGTGTAACATACTTTTGTTCATTTTTATATATATAGTATAGTAAACTATGTAATATAGGTTTATAAGAGATTCATTAACAAAGACAAGGCAGGTATTTGATTTCAGAATTTGAGCTTGCATGATGTGAACTGCCCACAGGAGATGAAAATAAAGAAGATATCTACCTAGACAACAAGGAGATCAGATCCTGAGCAAAAAAGACCTCAGCAAATCTCATGTTTCTCCTCTTGAGGTTTGGTAGAAATATCAATAAAGAACTCACACACTGTCCTCCAATTTGCCTTCATCCGCAACTGAACTCTCTTTCTACGCCTTTATCTTATACCCAGTGTATGCTTAGCGTATACTATATTTCTCCTGAAACTCGGCGTATACAACATGATGTTTAGCCTGATTATATCCCCGATTTGCCTCTTCCAACAACTTTTCACAGCCTGACGTTTTAGAGATGGGGAGATTCACCGAAAGCGACCTACGGTGCAGATGATGACAGTGATATATGTGTTTCAACCCCATGTTTACCCTGGTTTGCATTTTCACAGTAAGTCAGGTCAAGTTTAAATTTTGTAGTGAAACTTGTGGTACACTTTGTGTGTTGTTCCCTGTTTTTGCTCTTTTTCATCTAGTGTATGTGTGTTCAAGACAAAATAACAGGAAAAACATTGGACATCACATGAGTGATAGTCTTAATTTTCAAAATCTGGTAAGATTTTAATGCACATAGAATTTTAAGTCTCCTAAACCATCCCAAGCAACATTTAAGCAATAGATCTTGACTTTGTGCAGCAAGCCTGTTATTTGTTAGCTACACTGGCCTTCATTGCAAAACTACAAAAGCAAACTTCTAGAGTTACTTAAACCTATAAACGACAAACTTGTATTTAAAAACTGTAAAAACAGATAAACTGTGTCAATTTGACTTTTTCACCCCCTATTCAGTTCAGTTATCTGTGAGGAACATTATTGTACTCATAAACATTCTGGATATTATAACAGGGATTTGGTCTGGTAGGATTGTAGAGGCTTTTTGCCAACTCAGACCTTGCCAAGAGATAAATATACACACAAGTCTGTGTAGGATTCGTTCCTGAGGAGGCAAATCAAAGATGAAGAGTAGGGTCTCTCAATATATCACACCATGCAAATCAGTGACATGGGGCTGACTTTGAACATCCAGCATTCACCACTCAGATCTTCAGAAGCTACTCCGTTGGTGCCACCCCCGCCAACGCTGCCTTTTGTTCCCTAGAGTACATGAAAGCTATGCTCTTAACACTGTCCCCAAAAAACTAAATGTCTGAGCATAAAACGGTGGGAATAGAGCAAAGTCCCAGTTACTTCTGGACACTGTGGTATTGTATCTATCACAGTGACTCCCTCAGAGAAGCAGTAAAGAATATATCTGTTGGCTTCCTGAAAAACTTATTGGGGTTGAAGGCAGGAAGGCACATGAAATGGGTGTTATTCAGCGCACGGCACCATTCTCTCCCCATTATTTCCTTTTAATTGGTATTGCAGAGCTGTCGTCCGCATTAGCCTCAGGTTATTCATAAGAGGCATTTTATTAAAGGCAAATTTAACGAGAAAAAGATTCCATTGACTCCGGTGGCACTAAGAGAAATTTGAAGCATGAGCAGTTGATGAGAGCGGTGTGTCACATTACCCCATCAGACCTGGGAGTAGAAGGGAATATTAATGCTCCATGGTCTTCAAATGGGAAAACTCCACTGCACAGTTTGTCAAGTGAAAGTTTGGCTAAATGTCAATGAGTCAATGCAAAAACTAACCAACAACCTTAAATGTGGGCATATGGTGTTTGATGTTTGCTTCTTTAGTTAAACACGGTTGTCTATAATAAAAAAAAAAATACAAAACTGAAGCCAATTTATTAAATATTCACAATATGTCATTGACTGCTAAGCATAATTCTTATAAGAAGAGATGACAGTTTTTAGTGCTAATCGTGAGCTGACTGAATCTTTGAGCTGACTCTGGGTTTCAATCTGATTCCAATGTGATCTTTGTCAACTGAGAACAATATATTAAGTTCAATATAGGCTTCCTTTTAAAATAGCAATGAGATCATTCACATGCACAAAAAGGAAAACAGAAAAAAACAAAAAAAAAACCCTTTAAAAAATATCTGATTTAAAAGTATACCTAAAAGACCATCAGAAATATTTTTCTGGCATAAATAAACCAAAATAATTACTTCAGTTATGATCATTGCAACAAAGACAACTCTAAACATGCTCTAAAGAGCAATATTGCTTGGACACATTGCCTGGCTACTATAGCGTCAGCTGCTGCTTAATGTATAAGGAGAATGCTCAAATCAGTTTTGTTTACTATAGTTTTTATATGAAATAAAGAGTTTAATTTGGGTTTACTGCATCACCTTTCTCATTCTTTAGCATCATCTCTACACTTTTACGCTGCCTAAGCGAAAACAGTGATTGGTAGGTGAGTTAATGTGAGCACACTTGGTTAAATCAAAGAAGCCTAACTTGTACAGCTCAACAGTAACACTTTTCAGACAACTATATTACTTTGTATGTGCATAAGAATCCACAGCATCCAGGAGCGAAGTCTGATCAAATGAGATTAAAAACAAAATCGACAGCTGCTGTTTGGTTTATGATCAACGAGGCCTGAGTAATGGTTTGTAAATACTTCGCTCTGCGTTTCTTCCGTACATGGTTAGCATGTGAATGCTGCCTGAGCCAGTCGTGCAGTGCAAAGACGCTGACGTTGGAGAATATAAGATGTTCCTAAATAAATATTACATGTGTTTTTGTTAATACAATAGTAATTTGTCTGATCTGTATCATTTAGTTTCAATTTCTGATCAAGGCAAACACAATGAATTTGTATTTTGCTAGAAAATACCAAGAATCTAACTTCTTCAGCATGTCCTGGCTGACAGACTACATATGGAGTAAGAAAAAGAAGAGTGTGATTTTTCACCAAACTCTTGTAATAACTGGCAGATTGAGTCCAAGGAACATGCGCTCCTCCTCTACAAGAACGTCCATCATCTGAGAAGCCCACGGGTTTGGCCACTCTGTTGTGGGGAGACAGCAGTGTACAGGAAATCAATAAGGAGTGGTGTATTGAGCTGCTGCAGGGCTGTGGGTCGATAAATAGACCAACAACCTCCACTCTGCATTAATACGAAGACACACACGCACATACATATGCATCTACCCCGTGTAGATGGGTGTATACGGTGTAGGCAGCCAGGGGCGTTTACTGAGGGCTATTTAAAAGCTCGTCAGCGCAGGGTAAGTGGAGGAAATTGCATATGAGGAAGAGAGCACGAATGGTGCCAGGGGAAATTTATAGTGCGATTGCAAGCGTCTCTTTAGGGAATACAAGCCGACTGCTTCTGCTTGTCTTCCACCAGCTGTGCACTTTTCTCAGCCGTATAGAAAAGCTTTAGCTCAACCGCCGAGCCGTGGACTAATCTTCCTTAAAAGATAAATAGAAAAAAAACAAAACACAATTGCTAGTTTCTGCCACACCTCTTCAAAATGAATGGCTGTGCCGCCATATGATAAAGACTTACGACCGACAGCAAGGTAATTATGAAAACAAACAGCATCTCCACCATCATTATCTCGCTGAGAGGCTTTCAATTAAGACAATGACCGTCCGTAGACAGAAGCACACCATTATTACCAAAGTGCCCTGGATCACGCTTCACAGCAGGTGTGCCGCCACCAGGCCTGAAAAAGCTCCACCATAAACTAACAGCCGGTGGGTGATCTTCAGAGATGTACTTTAAGTTGTATGCACATATGCAGCACACGATAATTACAAACCCAGCAGGGACTTATGCTTATATACTGGAAAAATAGACATAATTGTACATAAGAGAGTCACATATATTTGGTCGTACCTACGCTTGCATGAGAACGTCTGGCACAATAAGAGCCTTCGTTTTGAAATGTTGCTTTTTGAATGTATAAGTTTGTTTGATTGTTTTATTTCCTTTTCAAGAATTTGAAATAGACGTTGTTGGAACCTGTCCTAAGAAAAGGAGTCAATACTGAACGCCGCATCAAAAAATTCCTTTAGGTGAGGCCAGGGCCGGAGTAGGACTTGTTTTCAGACTAGGAGTAACATGACACAGACAAGACCAGGCCAACATCCTGCAATGTCATCACATCAGACTATAGGCTATTCTTAACAGCGGTGCTGTCACCCTACATGCTCCAACAAGAGCAACAACAGCAACCAATCAGAGAGCTAAATTCACATAAACACAAGTAAAACAGCAGCAGCTTTACTATAAATCATACGACCACTCCCCACAGACCCTTTCACCCAGAGAAAACCACTAAACTAGATTAAAATCAGACAACTGACCACTTAAAAAGACATTTCACATGTACAAAAACAAGAAAAAACAACACAGCAAAATTACTGTAGACAAAAGCATTTTTCCCGTTTTTACCAGAACTGGATGCAGTGAAGTACAGTTAGAATTCAGAATTTCAGAATGGAATTCAATTCAGTGAATGAATTTGAACTCCACCCTTCAAGATGTTGAATTGAATTTGAATTGGAATTAATTCATTGCAATTCAGAGAAATTTATTCTTATCACATATCAGTGAGAATGTGATACTTTCAAAACGCATTTTTCTTACAAATGGAGGTACAGACACTAACATTAAGCATACATTCCCTTAATGTTGAAAAGTTAACAATATCTTTATTTCAAAGTAATCAAATGAAACAATGTTTTGGTAAAAACAATTATCATTTATTAAAGTGTTTTACAAGGTTATGTTGTTGCAACTAATGGTCAACAGTTCCTCAAATGCTTTGTCATTGAGACGGTATCGTTCTGGTCTGAATATCTTACCTGCAACACTAAATATCCTCTCAACAGGCCTCTGCAGCCAGCAGGTATGGCCTGATATTTACAGCTAGATTTGGGAACCTGTTTTGGTTTTCTTTCTAGAACGATAAAGGATTGGCATCCTCAGCCAAACAGGGTGTGCTCAAGTAAACCGGGAGCTGTAAAGCTCCATTATTAATGCACCTTATTTATTTATCATGAATTTCTTTCGTTGAATTTCATGGAATTCTACTTCCCGCAATTTGAATTTGAATTGCAATTTCGCTTTCTGTTTGCAATCTCAATTCAAGTTCAAATTCAACAACTGAATCGGAATTTAGGGTCATTCTCAATTCAGTTCTGAATTTTGTTCAACCATGTTAGAACAAGTCATAACGATCATACCTTAAAGAACAGTTACACTTTTAAATGTCACCAGTTAATCATGTAACTGCAAGCCAGTGTTGTGTCACTAGAGATGGTGGCGACTGTTTTAACCCCTAAATTACAGTTACACACTCGGGGGTTATATCTGTAGTTTGACGGTTCTTGTGCTTAGCTACATGTGTTTATACATAAGCTCACTGTAAGCAAGACGAAACACTACTGGTTCACCAGTTCTCGCTTTCCTCATTAACCTCTTTGGCACTAAGTGATTACTTAGAACTTTGTTACTTACCACCTCTGCTTGTGATATCATGTGTAATATTTGATAACCTGGTCACGCGCCCTAGCTATCACCAATTAACAGTACTATTGTGGGGCCTGGTGGGCAACATCAATAACCCGTTTCACACTGTAGGTTGAAGCTTTTCGTTAATGGAACAAGTCGGTGGTTTTTGGTATGGTTTGATCATTTTTTGATATTGTGTGATAGCTTTCGTTGTAGGTTTTCATGTGTGGCATGTTCACAGTATATAAAATGCTTCTTGTTAAGACAACTATATCAACCATATTAACCAAGACAACGGGTTTTGTGATCATGTGTTATCTCTTTGTTTTTAATAGCTGATGTAAATCACAAGGCAACAATCCTTGAAAGGAACAACGTATAAGATGACACAACCTGCCGAAACAACACCCCAAACAACAGTGGTAACATAGCACCAGAAAATGCCTGGTGCCACCTCCTCCCTCTTCACTCCTTTCCAGTCTAGAACCAACATTGCAAGTTCAGCATCAAACTGCATCCCTTTACTCACCAAGAGTGACTCTAGCGACAGAAAGCAACACCAATGTTTGGTCTTGATGTGCTTCACGATTTATCTCACTTCTGTTGTTTGCTGTGGACTCTCAGGGCAGCGCTACTTCTTCAACCTCGTACGCTGGAATGACTGTAACACAAATACACTGCTGTCAATAGGCTCAGGCCTACCACACATCTAAAAGGAATGCTTGAAGCAATGGGTCTGCTTTCTGTATGAGGTAAAACACAAGACAGCTAATCAGACAAGAGATCCTTTACATATACCAGTCTTAAAGGCACAGCAGGAAAAAAAAGGCTGTGTGGTTCTAAAGGAATGCTCTGAGGCAATTATGAATGCTTTGGTTCATACACCAACACGAATGCTTTTCAGTAATTTAGGGGTGAGTGGCTCTGTATACCCAGTACTTTAGACTAAACTACACCACTGATGATCTCCGCCTGCGCTTGAGCCCACACAAAGCCTCGGCTGGAAGAGTCCACGGCGGCCTGCTGTCACATGACCGAAACAGGTGGGCCTTTGAAAGGGTTGCTGATGAAACAAAGCGTCCCGGAGATCCGGGGGAGGTGTGGAGGATGTTGGTGAAACATGCTGGCCTCACCTCCTGCTGTGCTCGGTGGGACGTCCCCCCACACGCATCACAAGCTTGTAAACAAGAGCCACAGCGAGAGTATACAACATCTGGCACAGGAGCCCGAGTCTGTCAGAGACAGCACTTAGTCTGGAGGTGTTCTGAATGATTGCGAGATGACAGCAGGAGAGGAATGGACGGTTAGGGAAGCGAATAAAGCCCTCTGTTTATCTGGCTTCATTCGTGTAGATGTAACTAATATGTCAATCTTAATTACTAATCCAGTCAAGGTGCTGTGATGGGACACTTTAGTTAATTAAACATAAAGTCAGCACAGACAATGTTACAGTGGCTATTCCATCAGGTACCTCTTGTCAAATGACATGTTTTTGTTGATTTTCTGCACAGTTCCAGTGCACAGTTGCTGTTTATTTGCTGAATTTACATTTTCTATGTATGTTTTCCCAAATTGTTTAACTAAATAAATAGTAAATAAATAATAACTGTGCATTAAATTGTGCAGAAGTGGGTGTTTTCACCCTAGAGTTTGTTTTCTGGACTCAGGACAGCTTGCAAAAGCAGGTTTCGAGCCCAGGAGCAGTCCACAAAACCGATTTCTGGCGCTCCTGAAATCATTGGTCTAAGATCCGCTTCCACTGTACAAAGAGAATTCTGAAAAACACATGTCTCATGTAGTTCTGCATGGCTAAAGACCTTTTATATCCAAGTACAATAATAAAAAGCAGCAAATAGATTGGGCTAATGCTGTTCATTTTGCAAACTGAACACGAAAAAGTGACAGACAGTCCTTCTTTGTGTGAAAGCAAACTAGCTATAATGAGCCCCTCCTGCAAACGAGCCCTGAGCCCTGAAAGTTTTTTAAAAAAATTCACTTTCACTAAGAAAATTCACAAAGTGCTTTGCTTCACTCTTGCCAGTTAACATTAATGCTGAGGCCAAAAGGTTGATATTTCTGTTTTAATGTACTCTTCTTAATTTATAGACAGTCAAGATCAGTGCTCACATTTAAGAAGCTTCTAAAAACGTATCTCTTAAAAATTGTTTTTATACTTTTTATATTTAGAGACACAAACTTTATTTAATTGTCTGTATTATACTGTTACCCCGGACTCTGTATATTGACTTATTTATTTTTTGTTTTTTATTTGGGTTTGTTTTTGTTTTTTTGGGGTGGGGGTTTGTTGATTTTTTTGGCAAATAACCCAATAAACAGTTGATTTAAAAAAAAAAACGTATCTCTTGAACTCTGTGTTAATTACAACTCTAACATCTTAGTACTTATAATTCTTTGGCTTATTAAGTTTATGCTATTACTAAAGAAACTGTCTGTAAAGCACTTTGAACTGCCACTGGTATGCGTGGTGCTCTATAAATAAAGATGAATTTTAGTGTTGTCATTTTCTTTATGATGCGATTTAAGTTTTAGACTGCACAACTCAAAATTTTGATTCCTATTGCCACAAACTGCCATTTAAAGAAAGCAAACGTAAATAAAAATAGCGGGGCAGCGCAATACCTAATACATTTTGGTTTTGGCTAGGAAATGAGCAACCAGACCAATGAACTTATTATGAACTGATTTACAAATATGCTGCAGAATAAATTTTTCAAATGTGGGTCAGGTACAGTTACAGTTGCTAGGCTACGAAGGACCAACCAATTTGCAACAGCGCCTCCCTGAGAGAGACCAGCGCTGCGGAATGTCAAAGACAGAAGTTTGCCAGTGAAACAATGACCTTTACTTACATTTGTTTTTGAGCATCTATTATCCTCTAACACACAGCATAATGTCATAATAACTTCTTTTAAGGCCCCCCACAGAATTTAGATTTTTTTGACATTCAGGGGGTCCAAGAAGTTAATTAGGAGGTACGGGACCTCCCCAGGACCCCCAGTGCTTCACACCTTGTGTAATGGTATTTGAGCAAGATTAATATTTGTCGGTACATCCTGAACATCCTACAGTTCACAAATATTTCAACTAATCCCTTAGGTGTGGTTATTTGTAACAGACAAAGAGGCTATATGTTAGAATTAAATGATGCCCAAAATATTACAATTACAAATATTTATTCTATCACAATAATTCTATGTAGAACTTTTTAATTGTATAAAATAAATACATTTTTTTTATTTTATTAATATCATCAGTGGAATAAGTGATATAATATATTTAAGCTGATATATTTTAATCTAATTTTGAGTAAATTAAAACACAAACTATATTATATATATTAACAAGTCATTTAGGTTTGCTAATGCCAAAGGTAAGGCTGCACCCTTGCACTACTTTCTAGCATTGGGATAGAAGAGTCTAATGGCTGAATGGCTAATGCTAACACATAATGAACCACTATCTGCCACCAATCTTTGCATGTGAACTACTACAACTATATTGTTACATTTTGAGAATTGCAACAGTATCACAAAATGTAGTGCTGCAATACAAACGTATATCAATATTTTTACACACAACTCAAGTAATCAAAGAATAAAGTTACAGTAAAAAATGGGTGCTCTTCATGGTGAATCTTGGATGTTCTACTTTAACCTATAGAAAATGTCTATGTTGCATTTATACCTGTATTTGGTTGTACACTGTTTTTTCCTGTCACACATCAAAGGCCTTTTAGTGATAATCTGCTGAAACAAATGAATTATAGCTGTTTCCATAGAAAAGTCAACTCTGAATCAGTGCACCTAACAATAAAGGCAGCACAGAGCTTCTTTAATACAGTGATGAAAATCTGATAGCATACAGAAAGTTTCACTTCCACATGCTGATGCATTTTTGCTGTAGGTGGCTATTCTGGGGGCAGCTGAGGGGGAAAAAGAGGCAAGGCATTTTCAGTCCAAATTCAAATCTACCCCCAAAAAACATCAAACAATACAGATGCTTCAAAACAGCACTCCTTTTTTTCTTCATGACTCCAAAAGCAGCAAATTAGCAAACGCTGCTGAACGTCCAAAAAATTGGTTTTGGAGACGGCCGATAAGACATAATTGGATAAGGAACAAAATCCTCATCTATTCTTTGCAGATACACTTCTGGCACATCTTAAAGCACAGCAGGCAGCAGAGGGTTTCATGTGTTATTCAACAAAGCAGGATCGCAACAGGGGGCTTGAGGATGTCGCTGGGAATTCTGCAAAGTAGGAGAAACGCGGACCCGGAGAGTGAATCTATTCTGCAAGAAAAAAAAGTCAATGCACAGGAGACGTTTTGGAGCACGTCCCGGCGTTAGCTGCTGAGAGCATCATACGATAGATTCTCCCTCTGAAGTAACTGAAAGGGAGACTTTATCAGGAGCTGGAATGATCCTGCAACAACGTGTAGAATAAATGTAGGGCGCATGAACTCAGTGACATCTATAGAGGATGGGGAGCCAGGGGCGAAGTGAGAGAAGCTTAACACACAGTGAAAACGTCAACCAACATCTCCACCTGCTGAGCACCACGGCTCCAGCAGCCATCTGCTGCAGTCTACTGAGCCTTCAGGAAGCTACTGACTCTATGACAGGAGACGAGATGACAAAAAAAAGAAAGGGAAGATGAAATGGCCTCCCTTTCAGTTCTTCAGCTTGAAAGGGAGCAGATCTTTAAGCAGGTCACAAGGAGTTTCCTTTAGTTTAAAAGAATCTAGTACACCCTCCCTTGATAGGAGTGACTTTTCCCCCTTTATTCTCGCTTTATGTTGCAATATGTGTACTGTGATAACATACACTGCAAATTTTGTCCCCAACGGAAAACTTCACTGCTATTATGTCTAATTAGATAAAGTTCTCAGTCTGTTCCTATTACCTCACACAATTTTTTTGGATTCTATAAAAATATTTATACTTGGTATCCATGTATCAAAACAATAATCATATATAATTTCCCAAAACAGGGACATTATAAGACACTGAGTACCAAGGCTAGCATCCAGATACCAAAACCAAGACTTTTAAAAGTCACTTTTAAAATTTGGGAAAATCCTTTTAGTTTCTGAAATAGACACTGGGGAATGCAAACATCAATAAACAATAGCTGTGTCCCAATTCAGGGGCTCCTCAGTAGGACGCAATGAACCTTGGGGTTCGCCCATTGGATCCTTCATTGCCATGGAAAAGAAAGACGGCTTTAAAATTAGACAGCCTAGTCGCGCTGCTGTGATGCATTCAGTCTTTAAATACAGCCTCCGAAGGATGCAGCCGCTTTATTGGTACACAGATATTGTCACTGCTGTTGGGCAAACATCAAGTATCGCCACGTCTTTAAAAAAAAAAACTGTTCAATTATTCTTTGCCTTCTGTTCTAATTTCATGATGAAAAGACCAATAGAAACTGTCCAAGATTACTTAAAAATCTTATTACATTCACTTATTTGGGGGCGTATTATGTCCACCTTCAAAGTTCATAATTTAATTTAATAATCTACTAAAATAGATTTACATGCTTTAATTCTCACACATTATTTTTGTGCATCTGTATTTACAATCTATTTGAAACACTCCCTCCCAATGAGTGCTGCTCAGTGCCCAGTGTGCTGCTTATTAGTGCTGCATGAGGGCGTGAAACAATGATTGTGTTACGAGACTGCATCATCTTGTAACAAAAGTAAAGGGCTGTAATCCGGTGGACGCGTTTCTGACGTGTACTTTGGGATTAATAACTTTGTAGACTGGTTATATGCAAAAAAGGCTACAACACGCTGGATAGCTGAAAAGGGCCCTTTTAAAATAACCAAGTATTATACTTATCTCTGTACAGTAGGACCAGATAAATCTGGATGCTTCATCCACTGGTAAACTTTCTCGCCACTTTGTACTTGAAAAGGTGATAGTGAGTCACTGCAGCGTTGACTCTACCACATGAGCAGATGAAGAAGAAGCAAGCCCTCTCTCAGCAATGAAACACGTTTAATAAAAACAAACAAAGAAAACAAGTGACAAAAAGCAGAAAAACAAGATCCAACATCAGCATGACTTTCCATCACCGTTTGAGATGCAATCCTCCAGATGATTGCAAAAGAAACAGCTCATACAATACGGAAAAACATCAGCCCACTTTGGAAAGACTGCTTTGGCAAACAGAAAGACCCCAGAATAGGGATGTAAGAAAATAATGAAATATTGAATATCAGGATATTATGTTTCATGATATTGTATCGATTCTCAAAAAATACAGTATCGATAAACAGATTCCTGGCAAACAGTGAATCATTGTGTGTTGCCTGTAAACCTCTGACCACTAGATGGCAGTGTTGTAATCCATTTTCAGCTCCACTCCAACATTAACAAGCAGCACAAGGGCGCAATGCTATTGTAAGCCTTGGCTAACCTGTTTGTATAATGGTCTGTTTAAATAGTAGGATTTTAAAAATATCACTTTGTTTGCAGTATCGCAATATATCATGATATATTAAATCGTGACCGCTGTATCACAACACATATTGTATCGCCAGGTTCTTGCCAATACACAGCCCTTCTCCAGAAATGGTCTGCTTGAACGCAAACGTCTTTGGTATAGCACAAATGTCTACATACTTTTGCTGCTGCTTAATGTGATTTTTCTTTTACTGGATGTAAATATATTAAAAGTACTACTGAAAAAAACACTATATATATATATATATATATATATATATATATATATATATATATATATATATATATATATAAAAAAGCAACAACTCTCAAAATGAATTATCAGGATTGGAAGTATCAATACTTCAGCATCACTCCATCCGCCCGTACGGACTGACAGTAAACTTAAGTGTGCTAGTGTGTCTTTCTCAGTAAGATGAAGAGGCAGCTTGTTTGGCAGAGGGCCAATCTCACACCAACAGATCAGCCTGACAAATGCAGCAAGACAGCCACAAAGACAAGACGTACAAAAGAGACGGTTAGGCGAGACAAAATACACCTTTCACACGTTTCACAGTTAATTTTGGCAAAGAATTGTTGAACAAACCTGTTTATTTTTGACAGTTAACAATTCAATTAAAATTTTCTGGCAAATTATTCAATCTGATTTCAATATTTTGGTATGGTTCATTATTATTTTTAAAACTATATGCTAGACTATACCCTTTTTTGTACGAAAAAAAGAAACTTTTTTTGTTTTATCCAAACAATAAGCACATACGTGCAGATTCGACTGCTCTAGTCAAATCAATAAACTCTTAGTTTGAACTGTTTTCTATGTGGAAATTATTTAACACCTCCTCCGCAGAGAACCTACCTCTGGACGTCTGAAAGCATTTAACATATGGGGGAAGCGATGCTTTCTCAATTAGGATGTATGAGAACATGCTCATGCATTTAATAAACCAGGTTCTGCGAAGCCTCTGATTAGCTAAAGCAAACACGGCGAGAAAAGAATAAACACATCATCAGGAAACTCAGCTGGTGTCGCTTCTCAAACAATATCGGGGATTTCACACCCCTTGCTGCAACTTTTGGCAGCTTGGAATGTGTCTGCGACTCGAAGCCCGGTGGAACAGCTTAGGTGTCAAAATTGCCATAAGGAGGGCCCATCTGCTGCCAAGTGATCAGAGAAAAGAGGGAAAGAGAAAGAGAGAGGGACAGAGAGAAAAAGAAGAAAGGGGAAGGAAAGAAAAGCAGGTACAACAGCTGTGGAGCACCATCAAACCGTTGGTGCTTCACAGCAGAGTCACTGGGTCCCCTATCATCTGACGCAGAGCACTTGGAGAGTTCTCCATGGTGTCACAGCAGGAGAACTCTCCCTTTCTCTTTCCCTTTCCCTCTCTATTTCTCTCTCTTGTTTGTCTTCCTATCTTTCTGTGGCATTGTCCCTGACATCTGTCATATTGTAGTTACATGCTACACTGAATGTTATGGTTACATGTATCCCTGTTGTATCAATACCCATTCTTTTTATTTACATATCATTTCTCACAGTTTCTACTCACAGGCCATCAGGCTTGTGAACACCTCACGCACCTCTCCAACCTTTCCTATCTGAACTGGTTTTAACTGGTCTGATTGTAACTGCACCCTACACTCACTGTACTGCTGTTGTCAGAATACTGTTTACATTCGCTGCTTGCACAAAAACACTATTGTTTACATTTGTTACTTGCACTTTATGGCTTCTGCTCTCGATACTTGCACATAATAAGCACATGTAACTTTTATTTTTAATTAAAAAATAATTAACTTTAGTTTTATTTACTTCAACTTATACAATACATTATTATATTTTATAAATGTTGTATATTTTTTATTTCTTTTTTTATTTCTTTATCTATTAGTGAATGGAGGAACAGCAAAATAAGAATTTCATTGTACAGTGTAACTGTCTGTGCGTATGACAATAAAACTCTTGAATCAATAGAAATGTTACATGAACAAACATTTCAGTTAAGTGCTGTACTTTCTTTACATACAAAGTGACTATTTTAAAAGACTTTTAGTTCAAAAAGTTGGAATCAATGTTTTTAATAACATAAAAACAGTACAATGGTAGAAAAATGTTGAAATAGATTCTAATATACTAGTCCTGTGTAACACTATAGCTGTGGGTGGTGAAAGGGGGCTAACAAGGTATGCAGAGAAACTACATATAATAATTGTATAATAATTGTTAGATAATAATTGTATAATAATTGTAGAACTACAAAGTGCTCCTATATGGTTAGTAGAGCTAATATAAATTAGACAATGAGTATACATACAAGGAGATTTACTGTATAAAGTGGCTGGTAGTTATAGTGGATATATATGCTCTTTGTGGCAGGTTGACATGCTTGCATCATGCTATTCCTGCAGATTTCAGCTACACCTTCATGTTGCAAATCTTCTTTTCTACCACATCCCTAGACATGTACTATTGGATCTAGATCTGTTGACTGGTAAGGCCACTGAGGAACACAGAACTCACTATCATGTTAATAAAAGCAGTCTAAGGCAAATTTGACTTGACTTGCTTTGTGAAACGTAGCATCATCATGCTGGAAGTAGCCATAGAACTTTGTCAACTGTGGCCAGGAAGGTGTGTTCATCAGCAACGATGTTAAAATAGGCTGCGGCTTTCAATAGGCTGCGGCATTCGAGTCAAGAAAACATTCCCGCACCGTTACACCATCTCCATCAGCCTGGACTGTTGGCACAAGGCAGCTTGGGTCCATGGATTCATGCTGCTGGCACCCAGTTCTGACCCTCCCATCTGTCTGCCATAGAGCAGGCTGTTTTTTCTACCTTCAGCAGTTTCGTTTCGGTAAGCCTGTGTCCACTGCGACCTCAGCTTTGTTCTCGGTTGACAGAAGTGGAACCCAATGTGGTCTTCTGCTGCTGTAGTCCATCCGGGCTCAAGGTTCGATGTTTTGTGCATTCTGATTTCTGATCAGCACGACCGTACAGAGTGGCTATCTGAGTTACTGTAGACTTTCTATTAGCTTGAAGTAGGTTGGCCAGTCTCTACCCTCATCGGCAAAGCATTTCAGGCCACAGAACTGGCGCTACTTTCTTTAATGCACCGTTCTGAGTAAACTACTCAAACCAGCCAGTCTGGCATCAACAATCATGCCACAGGCAAAGTCACTGAGATCAGTGTCTGATCCACTTGTACCAGCACAACACACACTAACACATCACCACGTCAGTGTCGCCGCAGTGCTGAGAATGATTCATGACCTGCTTTGTTGTAGACTTGGCCATTGAAGAACAGGGTAAAAGTATGCAGAGAAACAGATGAACTACTAAATGCACCTATATGGTCAGAGGAGCTGGTAAAATGAACAATGAGTGTAAATACAAGGTGGTGGTTTTAATGTTATGGTTGATTGTTGTATATTTATGTGTGTGTGTGTTTGTGTGTGTATATGTGTGTGTGTATGAATCAGCCAAACAACAGCCAAACAAAAACAGAATGTCTAAAATGGATACAAAATGAAAAATACAAAAAGGGGAAAAATAATAATAACAAATACTCAATTATTTTTTAAACATCAGTCTCTCACATAAAAGCTGCTCCTATTTTATAAAATGTATTTTCGCTCATAGCAAGCAGCTAAATATCACCTTAAAGCCGTATTCACGTAGGTATTTGGTCCCCGCAAAGAGCTAAATACATACACATGCACAATATTCTCAGATCACCATGGAGAAAAGACTGAGACGCCAGGGAGCCATATAACAACACCACATGCTAGTGACCATCAAATGAGTCCAGGCTTGTGTTGCCAAAATGAGAGAAGTTTGCTCTTGGGCTAATTGGTAAAGAGTGACAGAAGCTCCAATTTGTGGAGCACAAAGGAGCCGACATGAGAATGAATTAAGACGCACCAATCACATTGAGCTCTTCATTGACCCTCCTTGTTTGGGTTCTCTTATTAGTCGGAGCGAAGGGACGAGTCCCTTGAGGCCAGTTTCTCATCGGTAGCTATCGACGCCTTGTCCGACCTTCAAGAAAGTTAGAGTTCCTCTCTGAGATTAATGCTTCAGCGGGGAAAACGGTTAGGCAAAGGATCAATGCATGAATCATCTGTGAAATAACAGCAATCTCGATCCTTAAAGTCCCCAAATCAATGGCATGAGGTAAAAGCAAACAATAGGGCACAAAATCTAGCAATACTCAAAAGACATTTTCAGGATACACAACACATGTAATGACAATATCAGTCGTATTAATATTAGTCATGCTCTTAAATACATGGAAAAATGCAAACATCTCACTTTCCCCACCACATGGAAGAGTTTTTGCTCCTCTGCTTTTGGGTGCGCCGTTGAAAAGCTGTTCTTCAAGGGTTCTTCAGTTAAGGAAACGGCTCTATTTAGAAGTGTGATTTGCACAGTGAAACAGTTCTTCTAGAAAGTTCAAGAGAGTTTGTTGTAAATGGTCATATATGGCACTAAAATTGTTCTTCTGTTGTTGCGAAGTCAAGGTTTTAACGACAGTAGAGTGTCTTTCGGTGGTTATAAAACCATATAAAACCTGTTGTGTCTGGTGTAAACAGCTTTGTTGACCAAGTGCTCTGTTGATTATAAGTTTGTTTTTGACAGTCTTCTATCGGCATGATACTTAAAGAGATTTGTGCCAAGTATTATTATCGGGAGAGATACTGGCACTCTCTGAATGCCTCTCAACCAATCACAAAGTGCGGTTTAAGGCAGCGAAGAGTGCGGCATAACAGTCTTATCTACAAAAGGGGAGTGACCCTGGGTTTAAAGATGCTGGAGCCTGAACAGCTTTAACATTAGCCTACATATTTATCACTATACCACTTATTTTAAGCTATCACGACATGTAGCTCAAAATTAGGGCTGAACTTTGAGGAAAATCTAAAATTTTGTGATTTTTCTGACAAACATTGCGACTGCGATGGAAATTGTGATTAAACTCCATGAGCTAAGGTTCAGGCCTGTGCTGGACAAGAAGACCAGAGTACCATTTTTTTTTTCTGGTTTAAAGGCTTAACTCTTAAATGCGTAGTTTAGGACTTCCAGATTGTGATGTTTGGTTGTTCCTGAATGGTTTAACTCATCCCAGCCTTGCTATCATTTTAACATCTCTAAAAAGCTCTTGCAATAAGAATATTGCTATATATATATATATATATATATATATATATATATATATATATATATATATATATATATATAGCGATGCCATGTTTTTTTTCTTCTGTGGTTTCCTTTTTTTTTTGTTTTTGCATTTGTTTTGTCCAAACATTGCTAAACACATTATTGTTACAGCTCTTCACATATACAGGCCAATTATAGGTTAATTAATACACATGAATAATGAAACATCAATATATTTGTTTCTTGCAGCCCTATGATATACAATGTTTGGAGCAGATTCAACACATACAGTACATGGAGGTTGAGGACTTTAATATGAACAGGAGTTTTATTTAGAAAATGTTTTTCATATGTGAGTTGTAGTTGGTTTTTGTTTTAGAAACTCACAATATACAACACTGTTACAAATGGACATTTTTTTTTGGAGACTAAACTAGTCATATTGTTGCTGTCGTTCATTTTTGTTGTTTCATTACCTTTGGTTACAAGGTGAGAATGTTTTTTTTTCCTATTTCCTGCCAAATAACTGCTCTGAGGACACAAAGCTTTGTTTTCTGACAAGGATGAGCCCTTCATTGCCCACATCTTTCATGTTCATGCCACCAAAACAAGCTATTCAGTATTGAGAAAAACACAAAAACGACTTTTTATAAAGTTCCTTAAAAAAGGGTTCTGAGGAGCGACACTACTGAAGACATTTTTAAGTGACAAAAAACTCCAAATAAAGTTTTCTGTACCTGTAGCTTCTACACTTGTACTTTCAGACCAAGAACCACTGAAGAGCCTTTCTTCTGAAAGTGCAAGCACAGCACTGGCCACTGTGCAGGCTAAGAAGGACATCATTCTTAGCTAAGTGGCAATCTGTGAGTGTGACTAAGCTCCATGTGTGGCTGCCCACATGAAGCACTGGTAACAGCTGACGCCACCACAGATTGGCACCGTGGACCAGGATGGAAAGAGTTGGCCACATTAAAAAAAACACCATAACCTCAACATTTGTGTGCCAGCTGAGATGTTGGCAAAGTGCAATATGAGTGTCCAAAAGTCTGCCACTTTAATGTGCACACGTTAGTGAATCAGGCACACACAGCTTGTACGATATCCACAGAAAGCCACTGCCAATAGAACGAGACGCTCTGAAGCACACGCATAGAAGTCTAAGGTCAACCTGCACAATACCAAGCCTCGACTGAAGGGGGTGGTTTAAAGCCCCTCGGTATTGTGCTTCACAGCTGTTCACTGCATTTTCTGGAGCGATGGAGCTCAATCCAGTACCTTTGGGATGAGCTGAAGTGATCCAAAACTGATGGCCCATCATCAGTACCTGACCTCACTAACGCTCTTGCGGGTGAAAGCAATCTTCACAGCAATTTTCCAACATTTAGTGTAAAGCCTTACAGAGCGGTAGAGCCTGCAGAGGCTTCAGCCAGCAATCCAGTGAACAATTCTGCGTCACCAAATCACTGTAAGTCACACTTAAACAGTTAACTATAATTTTTTTTCATTGTTATTAAAAATTCCAATTCAAACATTCTCCTTTAATACCCTCGACTTCAGAAATGAACCACTGGATGAGAAGAAGCCTACAAACTGTAAACTGTAAATCTGATTTTCTGCAGTTATGTTAAGTAAATACACTCAATGTTTACAATGCAAACATTTTATTTCCCAACCTATAGAGAAAGTAACTCATGATATTCTGAGTTTTTATGAGTTTGGTATTGGAAATAGATGACCAATGTGGGGGGTAAAAATAGGGATTATTTAGCCTTACAAGCCCAGCGTGTACCTGTCCATCATAGTTGGTTTTAGAATTTATTTTTAGGCTTAATATTATTGTAAAACAACAATTTACCATATATACTTTCTGCCAAGGGGCTGTAAGAGCCGTCTACTTCCCACCATCGCAACCACTGCGGACAATCCTGACATAATTCAAGTTTCTCTAGAAAGGGTGCATCACCAAACCACTGTCAGTGACTCTTAACCAGTCAACTATAAAGATGTGTTTTGCTGTTCAGTTTCTATTCAAACATTCTTCTTTAATACACAGGACTTGATGATATGAGGTGCCCACAAACTTCTGGACATAAGGCACAGGACACATGCTCGTCTCCACTGGAAATGATCTGATGTGGAAGAGGTTCAAGCTGTAGTAACACTGGGATTTATTCCACCTGAGCTGGCAAAGCTAATGCGCTTAAGCTCGTTTAGGGCAGTATATATGATTTATCTCCACTACTTGATGTCCTACTTGGAGAGGGTCTCTAAACAAAGCGCTCCAGTAGGAACAGCACGGCAGCAGCTAGCGCGTCCTGTTCTGCCTGTCTCAGCACATTCTCAGTCTTACCAGCAGCTTCAGATGCACTGGAGACATAAAGCGTCCAGTATTTCACACCAGCACAACAACAGCTAACACGACAAACTCGCACACATTTACAACACCACCAATATTATTATTATTATTATTATTATTATTAATAATAATAATAATAATAATAATAATAATAATAATAATAATAATAATAATAACAACTATTTCCTCAATAATACATAGTTAGCAGATATAGTGAGACCAGCATAAATAAATAATTAGCCATGTAAACAGCAGACAAGTTCGCGCCGTCAACTTTAATACAGTTCAGCGAAGAAACCGTCATTCATGAACCAAAGCGCTCAGAAAAAAGCGAAAAAGTTATTTATCCCTACAGAAACTACTGCAGCTTTCGGGTATTAACAAGTATCTCGACTCTGTAAAGCTCAGAGGGAAGCGTTTGTGCGGCTATTGATAAGGAAAATGTCCGAAATTAGTGAGGACCGCGCTGCTTACCCGCAGACTGGCTCCGCTGCTCGCTGTTGTGAGATGCTCAACTGAACTGAAGAGTAGCTTTAAGCGCGTTCCCGACGGCGCGTCATCCTGAGCTCGTCCCCGACACCCGTAGCTGTGAGATTCGGTTCTGTGTGAGAGTCGATTCACAGCTTGGATTCACGATTCACTTCAGGTTCATACGATTCCGTCTCGTTCTCCTGGCCCCTTCGAGGATCACAAATTGAGTTAGCTGTCAGTATTTAGTCCTGCTAACTCACTTTGACACAGTAAGCCGTGGTTTTTTAAATGTAACTGAATTTGCGGGTTGTGGTGACTACAGACGCGTCCGCGAGCGCGGGTGCGACACCGTCGATTCAGATTCGACACTCCACTTCGATTCAGATTCATTGATTCACTCGTCAGTTCGACTTTATCATTATCTCCTTCATACGTTGTAGTTACTGTCATATATAATAGCTCTAAATTAAACGTTATCATTCTCTACATATGCTGTGACTGATTCCGCAAAGGAAGAATGTTCAGTAGAGGGCAGTGATTTTTCTCTCTAAAGCAAGCAGGTGGATAAAACATTTAAAGGGCAAATCCACCAATCACAAAACAAACAAACAAAAACTTGCATAAATAAACGGTTAAAATGTCGTTCTGTGTCTTGGATGCAAACTTGTTCTTTTTCCAGATCTCCGCGGCCATAAAACCCTTTGTCCATTGTACAAATACTTTGATATAATGTTAGAGTAAACAACGACACATTAAGTAATGTAACTAACGTCAGTTAGGTTGTGGATTAGAACTTAAATGGTGCTGCAGTTACATTATTTACATTGTTTAAACAAGAAGCTGATGAATAGGAGGTTAAATACAACCTCGTCAATCTTGTCACTCCTGCCTGAGCTATAAACTTCTCAATCTTTCTCACAATGCATGTTCAACATGTAGACCCCCGCCCCTTCCCCTGTCCTGCACACATTCCCAAACACCTTCTGTTACTGAAGAGTGGGAGAGTGTTATACTATATTTAAAAAAAAAAAAAAAACATTTTTTCCAGAGAGGGAAGATTTTATTTACTCAAAACACTTTGTTTTAAATATTAAACAGTATTAATACAGTAAGCTTTTTTTGTTGTGGTAACCCAGTATTATTTACAGTTCTCATCTAATACTTGCTACTACATCTGTTACTACTCAGTACTTCATTAGGCTAAATCAAGATTGCAAGAATTGAATAAACTCTTTTAAAGCCTGGGGCATCCAGAAGAAATCTAAAACTAAACTTTGTTCTTTAAACTATTTTCTTTCAGAATAAGATATTTATGCTACTCTGTATTGTATTTATGCTTATTTACAACTGTGTTAACAGTATATGCTGTTATGGGTGGAAATACACTTATTGCTAAAATAAAGGCTTTGAAACAATAAGATTAGGTGAACATCACATATTGCATCTTTAAATTGTAAAAAATTTAAACAGCAATTCAGAGTTAGTGAATGTTAAATGTAACATTCTAGAGAAACTAGAAGTTGGAATTGTTTACATTAGTGGTGAATTTACAGCCTGAAACCTGAGATGTTGTTTTATCTCTGGTATCAGGCTGTGTGACTATTCGAGAGACAATATCAATCTGTTTGCTGTTTAGCATTATTTGAAATGTCCAGTTACCATTAACAGATTTATAATGTGTATTGATTACTTGGAAAAAACAAATACTGTTACTCTAACTGAATTAAATGAAGGGAATTAGTGTAAAGCTTTAATCCAAAAGTGATTATATAAAATTCCCAAAACAGCCCCCAAAGAAATATTATTGTGTATACACACAAAGAAGACAAGGTCAAGAGGCTTTTATTGTTATTCTATCTACGTATAAGTACACAGTGGAGAGAAATTACGTTTCTCCAGGAACAACAACAAAATGGCTATATTTGTGCTGTAGACATTGCAACCCCTGGTTCCCATCACCACCATTGTAAAGAAGTCTGAGTCATTATGTTTCTCTACAACAAAACATTGAATAAAACCACCCAGGAGGATTCATTTACTCAGTGACTGATTAATGCAGAAGTTGAGAAAAATCAGCAGATATCCAGAAAGTTCTGCAGGCAATAAAGAATTGAATCACAGAATTGTGCTTTTTGCGTGTCTACTCCTATATAATCTACTCCCAATATAATGTGAAGAATATGCCTATTATTTCTAAGAACCATTCTTTATTAATTATAATATGGAAAAAGACCAATATAATGCCCAAATGATAATAACTTATATGTCATCGCTGTCCAATGAAAAACATGTATCACCATTTTTGTTGATTTTGAGTTTCCTACATCATTTGAACACGTCAATGGTCGTTTACATTGTGAGAGAATTTAATAATGAATGGACCAATAGAAATGCTCCAAAATAGCTTGGGAAAAAATCTGGTTCCATTGACTTACATTGAAAGTAAAGCATGTTTTTAGTCTCTCCTGTAAAGTTGCAATTTTGGAGATACTTGTTCTTTATTGGATGGTGACGATAGATATGCACACAAAAGTTTTTCATTTTAATAATATTACACCCCCCACCATCCCCCAGAAACCAGTCCACAAACCCAGTCAGGCTCCAGACTGCCTAAGACTTCAAAAGGAAAAAAAAAAAATCAATCAGCATGCAAATTTTGCTGGAACGAGAAGGCATGCCAGTCAATTTCATAACATCTTACTAAGTTAGAGTGCCAACTTTATAGAAAAAAAAGAAAAGAAAGGGAGGAAAAAGGCCCCTCTCAGTAGGGGAAGCAGCGGATGGTGCGGTGATTAGCAGTAGGGGGTGTGAAAGCTCAGGAGCGCTGCAGTTTTCAGAAGGACCCCCTGCCTGTGAGCGTGCATTATCAGCAGCCACTGGCTCTCTGAGGAGAGCTCGGCTCCACACTAACGCACTCGCACCAAGACGTGCAGTCTCTGCTGCAGCACTGCGGGCCCTGGGCCGCGGCCCCCCGCGCTCTCTCTGGATCCTCACACGGCTTCCTCTGGGGCTTCCGTAACCTAAATCATGTTCGCCTCCGGCCACACACACACACATATGCACGCTCAGTGAAGCCCCTTAACAGTGGGATGTCGTCTTAAAAGGAACTAGAAGCAATCTCTGCAAAAGTTGGACCAGCACTTCATGAGAGCATGCTATTTATATTCTTTAGAATTTGGAAGCCCTTCATAGATTAGTTCTAAATGAATTATTTAAGGATGACTAAAGAAATTCTACATTATTAAGTAAGTGCAAATCTCTAAACTCACACTGATTCAATTCTATTATGTGTTTTTACAATTCAATGCATCATGAAATCTCAAATTTCATTAACTGGTGGTAAAAAGTGACAGCACAGGAGAGAGGTGTACAAATATAAGAATATGCAAACGTTCTCCAGTCATCCGAATGGGGTACTCACTGTCAGGTCAAAGATCCCAGTAAAAAGTGGCTGCATATCTTCGTATACCCTGCGGAAAAGGCTAGTGTCTATATAAGGTAGAAAAACTCAAGGCATACAAATCAACTGGTCATATTCAGGACCTTAAATAATAAGATTAGTCAGACAGCTTTTGTGTATTACGAACCACCACACTTCATATCCAGTGACAAGGACAGCTATACAAGACGTGATGCCTCATAATGGAGTACATTCAGACGTCTTTCCAGTGCAGTTATCAACAAACATGCTCCTGTGAAGAACTTCCGTATCAAAAATTGATTAGACCCGTGGTTTCATAGGGATACTGTTACAGCAAAAGCATGCTGCTTGGAGAAAAAGCTCGCTTATCAGGATCCCAGTCGGACAAAATGACTTAGTAATTATTTTAACAAACTATTTAAACGCTGTGGTTCGGATTAGGGATGTGTATTGGCAAGAACCTGACGATACGATACGTATTGTGATACAGCGGTCACGATTCAATATATTGTGATATATTGCGATACTGCAAGCAAACTAATATATTGCAATTTTTCAAATCCTACTATTAAAACACACCACTGTATGAACAGGTTTGTCAATGCTTACAATAGCATTGCGCCCTTGTGCTACTTGTTAATGTTGGAGTGGGGCTGTAAATGGATTACAACACTGCCATCTAGTGGTCAGAGGTTTAAACACAACATACAATGATTCACTGTCTGCCAGAAATCTGTGTATTGATACTGTGTTTTTGAGAATCGATACAATATCACCAAACATAATATCCCGATATTCGATATTTTCTATATTTTCTTACACCCCTAGTTCGGATTAAAAATAGTTTCGGACAACAGCAAAGCTCCTTGGAAATGAACCGTCATCTGTTCCACTAGCACTTAGATATGATGTTGTTTTAATTACAAACAAAAATCAAATGGCAGGCATTTTTAATCAGCATTTTATGGAGTCTGCCTTTGCTCGAATGTCAGCTCATTCTGTAGATCATTCCCACATTAACAGTTTCCCTCCCAACCCATTTGCTAAGGGTTCTAAGTGAACTGCCAATGCTAGATGCTAAAAAGCCAGCTGGGGTAGATGAATTGGATCCATTCTTTTTTAAATTAGCAGCTCCCATAATAGCAGCTCCTATAACTGATATTCTTAACTTATCAATATGCACTGCTGAAATACCCACTGATTGGAGGACAGCTATTGTATGCCTCTTTTTAAATATGGAGACCAAGTTGACCCAAATTTCTATAGCCAATTTCCATCTTACCCTTTATTTTATAGGTCTGTGAACAAAGACTCAAAAAGCAGCTAAATGATTATCTTAGTCAGGTTTTCGGCCAGGTTATGGGTGTGCCACTGCAGGTTTAAAAGTCTTTAATGATATGAATGCAAATCAAGATTGTGTGTAATTTTTATTGACTAAGCTAAAGCCTGATTTAGTTGACCACACCATTTAGGGTCCAATGATCATTCCTTAGCATGGCTCATCTTTCTCTAAGGTCACACAGTGTCAAATTAGAAAATGTCATTGCTCCTTCTTGTGGGGTTACTAAAGGTGTCCCACAAGGATCAATATTCGGTCCTGCTTTATTTTCTCTACATATCAACAACATGCTCTTATTTATTTGTTTGCAGAGGATACGATCCTGTATGCCTCTGGTTCTTCTCCTGACCATGCACTGTCCTTGCGCCAAGATAGCTTTCTCCAGGTTCAGAATGCCTAATGCTAATCTTAGATCGCCATTCAACATTTCTAAGACAAAGATTATGTGGTTTAATTGTAAGGGACTGGACTCACCCTTATGGACGTCAATGCTTAACTTTTTGCTGCAAAACTCACTTTGGTCCAGATGACTCTACTTCCTTTGTTCGATTGAAGTTGATATAGTCTCCAGACATGCGTGCAAAAGTAGCCTTCAGAAGCTTGATACCCTGATACCGTTCTGCTCTTCACTTTGTTACTAATGCTCATTTTATAACTCATCACTGTTCCCTTAATACTTTGGTTAACTGGCCATCATTACATATGCATCACAGTATACACTGGTTCACACTCGCTTACAAAACTCTGCTGGGTTGGTCACCACCTTATATATACAGCTTCTGCCACTTGCCAGGCTGTTATTGTCAATAAGAATAAGTTCTTAAAAAATAGAAACTGAACCATTCTATATGAACTGCACCTTGCACGGGTGGGTTGGGACTAGCTCTTTTTAATGTATGTTAAAACAATGCAAATCATTACAACTACTGCAGCTACTACTCTCCAGGCGTATGTAAATATGTTATTTCTAATTATTTCATGCTGTAAGGCGAATACAGCATGCGCTCTGTAATTTGCATATGTGAATATCATCCGGATCTACTGTCTAAATCAAATTCATGTTGTAATGTAGGTTAGTCATCACATTTAGTCTACTAGCAGCAGCCATACAGCCGTATTAATTTGTAAGGCAACCTAAGTGTCTGCATTTTGCCTCAGAGGGCGTCTACAGTGTTGGTAGTCTATAAAAAATTAAGCTCATTTGTTTTCTTCCTGTTCTGCAGTCCAACAACACAACAAGGCAGTTTTTGTTGTTATTCTGTGGATCTCGCTCATATCGCTCCCCTTGTTCATCCTATATGAATAACCCACCCCTTGCTATGCTTTCTACCCTTTCTGCTGCTGCTTGTTTCACTGGGATGAGATGCACAATGGAGTGGTGAGTCTAAGAGGGCATCACCACTCTTATGAAGCACCATATGCTACGAATACTAAGTTGAGTCATATTATTATGAACACCTCACCCTGCAACCATTGCTTGAAAAACACAAGCTGTCAACTTAGTCTGTAGTCTGGGGTTCCACTCATCCATGTGGAAGACACACTCAACCGATTGGGGTATGAACCCATCCTTGCAGGTCATGTTCATCATGCATGCTTCTTGTCTTCTCTGGGGTATATGGGATGTTCCAGCAGGACAATGCAACTCGTCACACGGCTAGAAATGTCCCACGTTGGCTGAAAAAGCATAACCAAGACTTCCAAGTACTACTCTGGACCCCTAATTCCCCTGGAACTGAACACAGCTGAGCATCTGTGGGACCACCTTGACTGTTGTGTTCACTCTATGGATTCTCCCTCAAGCGCCCTCCAGCAGATGTGGGATGCACTGCAGTCAGCATGGCTCCAGATACCTGTGACCACCAACCAGGATCTTATAGAGTCTCCCAGTCCATCTAGCTGCTGTCTGGGCTGGAGAAGATGGTAACTCTGCATAATGGTTATCATAATATAATAATAATAATAATGTGACTCAACTGTGTAGTGCCAGTTCATGGAGAATCTTCAGCTTGCTAACTGTGACTTGAGTTACAAATCAGAAAAAAAACAAGAGACGCAAGTGTTTGTGTGAAGACATTGCAAAATATATTTAACATTGAATTACATGTGATTGTCAAGAGACCATGTGTATTTATATATAGAGAGATTTTTTAGCTAAAATACTGTGCATCTCAAACATAGGTCAAGATATGTAAATTAACCCAACATTTATGTACACACTTACATTGTATTTACAGTATGATTTTACAAAATCTCACAACGTGAGACTATGATTAAAGCAACACAAGCTTTGGACACAGAAAACTAAAAAAATTGAACAATACCAACAGCTTTGGTCTGAGAGAGGAGCCTGGGTTTCAACATTTGACCCTCCTGGCAAGACCCAGTAGGCAATGATGTATGGTGCCATGTAAATGATGTAAAGTCCCCAAAAGGCTAATTTAACAGCAGACTGTTTGTTTCTTATAATTCTTTAGCGCCTTTGCAAACAAAAGACGAGACCATCTAGCATTGGGCTTCTGAGACAAGAGATATGTATTTCTGAATTGTGCATCATCCTGTAGTCATGTCATGCCCATATTAGCATCTCCACGTCTACTGTGGTTTTCTCTATGACAACGTTTTTCGAGGACACTATTACACTAAGACACTACTCGTGGTATCCTGTGGTCAACTAAAATGCTGTAAACCGTATATTGTTGTGCGTTTTCCACTTTTCCCCGAATCCTCTGATTTGTGAGGTCATTAAAAGAGTAAAAAAAAAAACACTCCTGTGAATTGAGACTTTGCATAAGTCTAATACTACACTTCAACACCATATGACAACTACTACCACCACCACCACCACCACATTTACCAGCTTGTTGTTCGTGTTTGGTATTTTGGTGAGAATGTCAATCTTATGTCAGTTCACAGCCAGTATGTAGCCATAACGATGATTCGGGTTCCTCATGACCTTGTAATTCAGAGGATCCAGTAACGTTCAGTGCAGCGAATGGCATCAGCTTTGGAACATTTTAGTTTACCAGCAGCAATTTTCCCAAACTCTTGTTATTTATGTCACAGAAAAAGCCGGACCCAGAGTTCCTAATATGTGCTTGCCACCGAATGATGCAGAATATCCAGCAAGTTGGATGACCTTCACTGAGAAGCTAACTTAATAAACCCAAGTTGCAATTTATATTTGCTACATAACACTTTCAATTTCTAGCTCAAAATGCTGCTGAGCTCAAGTACGTTGATGTAGCTAATAGAAACGAGGCAGGTTGGAAACAGCAGTGAAGCCTGTTCTGTGAAGTCAGTTCAAGTCTAGCTACAAGCTAACACATTTGTGAAAGACAAGTCTAACTGATTATTTATTATTTTAAGTTTTGAATCCCGAATTGAACTGTGCTCCACCCACAAATACGTTATAACGTGGCAGCTGTTGGTAGGCTGTACGAGCTTTCCATAACATTCGAAAAACTGGGTTAAATCTAAGGCAACATTCGTCAAAACACCTGACAGTAGATGGCATTGTTCATCTTGAATGATATTTAAATGAATCAACATTCAAATTTTGGAATTGATGATAATATGAAATCAGCACTCAAGCATTCATTTAGGATTTAAGATGCTTGAACTTTCTGTTGTTACCAAAATACATGTAGCATATAACAAATAAACCAATTTCTACATTACAATCTACGCTATGTAATCCATCATTAATCATAACGATTATTAAGAGAAACTTGTAGTTCATGGATCCTATAAGTGTGTTGTAGGATGTCCAATCTGAGAGCAGTACAGCCTTACCAACAGAACAGCTGAGGCAGTAAATGCTGTACCTTACATAACCAAAAACTCCCAGTTAATCTACACCCTGGGATTTGAACCTGCGACCACCTGGCTGCTGACACACTTTCATTAAAAGGCCTTACCAAACTTCTGCATGGTGGTGTATATGCAAGTAAACACAGTTAACACAGTTCACTTATCTTTATTTTGGTTGTGTGGTCAAGCTAACATTAACATGGTGCTATTTCCAGCTAGTCATGTGTTCTGATCTGCCTAGTTTCAATTACAACCCAGCTTTTTAACCTGAAAACGTGTAGCCACGCTGAAACAGTTCATTCTGAATAATCAGTTACATGCTAAGTATTCTCATTTGGGTAAACTAGCACTCTGTAAGGCTTGTCCAACCAAGCATCAGTTGCTAGGGCGGAGCATGTTTGTGGGCGGAGCATGTACAGGTCAATTTATATCCTCTGCAGCCATAAAATCCTGGATAGACTACATCGTTTCAATACTTTGTTCATTTCAAATGAGAGTGTTCATTCTGTCATCCTTAAACACGTACACACACACACACACACACACACGCACACACACACACACACACACACACACACACACTCACTCTGCATTATGGCAGAGACATTACGAGTGCTTGATTCTGTGCAAAACATGATTATGTGGGCAGATTTTTGATTCACATAAAAGTGTGCGCAGTCAGTACTGTGCTGAAGTCAGAGACCACCCTTTGTTAACTTCATTTCCAGCCAAAATGACCACTCAGTAGGAGTTAGTCAAGTTGCAGGAGATATCTCTGAGCACGTATAGTCCACTTTAATAAGAAAGGGGAAAGTCTAAAGAAAAGAAATGGGGAAAAATGTCTAAAAATCCATCTGGTGGACCACCAAAACAGCCACCTTCAGATAAACAGCACTTTAACTAAAGGACAGAAGAACACAAGCTCTGTTCTTGATTTAGATCTGAAACAAAATCTAAGATTTTTGCTCCAAATGTCCACTTTGAGAAGACAACTGAAGGCTATGGGTCTGAAAGGATGTGTAGCTGCCGAAGAAGCTGCTACTGAGAACAAAAGTAGGAAAGAAAATCAAGAAGAATGAAGCACCTGCTGGTGTTCTCAGAACAGTGGACTGGCCACCGCTGAGTGTTTGGGATTACTGAAAAGTAAAGTCAAAGAAAATGTAAACAAATTCTAAGACTGAACTTTGGAGCTATGGAAAGGTGATGAAAACTGATAGTTTGTCTCCGGAATGGAATAAAAGCTGTAATAAATTTGAAGGAAAATATTAAACATCACATGTAGTTCTTCTGTGTACGTTTCTGTTCAATGTACACTTCTTTCTTTTCCAGCTGCTACAGATATGACTAACCTGCACAACAATATATAATCATTTTGACTTCATGAAATGAATAAAGGGTGATCTCTCTCTCTCTCTCTCTCTCTCTCTCTCTCTCTCTCTCTCTCTCTCTCTCTCTCTCTCTCTCTCTCTCTCTCTCTCTCTCTCTCTCTCTCTCTCTCTCTCTCTCTCTCTCTCTCTCTCTCTCTCTCTCTCTCTCTCTCTCTCTCTCTCTCTCCCGTGTATTACCTGAAACACCAATCAAGAAGATAAACGAACACTGAGGACGAACGTTTCCGAACACACACGTGTGCGCACTCTCTCTCAGAAGACAGAGCTGTGACAGCGAGGCAATATTGTGCTCTACAACCCTGAAGTGTATTCGAATGAAATACAAATTAAAAAAAGTCAAAGTTTTCACAAACAGCAGACAAGAAAGGGGGATTTAAAACGCCACAGTGGTGTTAAAGCCCCAGTATGTCATCACTGCACAATAAGCTGTTTTTTTGTTTTGTTTTTTTGTTATGTGTTGCCGCAACATTGGTCTTTTGCAGAAGGCTACAACATGCAAATGAGCCTTCTAACCAATCACAATGGAGTTTTACTGTCCGCTGTGTGTGTCTTGGCCAATCGCAGTACTGGAGGAGTATTTCAGTAGGTTGTGAATTTCGTCATTTTGTTAAAATAATGCAATCAAATCTGAAACTATGATACACTACTGATTTAAAAACACATCGCAAGAAATGGCAAGTGCAATTTTTCCCACATCATGCAGCTCCAGTAGCCAGCTGTGGTCTGCCTGGATCTTTAAAGGAGAATTTCATCAGTTCTACTTGTTGTTTTTAGCATAATTAAACAATAAAGATGCAGGAAAATGTCATTCCATGTAGTCTAATGTAAACTGTTTATAGAGGTGGTGATAGGAACCAGACGTCTGAATGTCTCTAAAAGCTGTTGTGCAGAAAGATAGATTATTATATGATATGGACAGAATAGGCTTTCTAAAGTCTGAAACACTGCATTATGATACGAGAAGATTTGTGTCTAAAATGTGATCTGAAATCCATTCAGGTTGAGGTACATGCAGGAAATTGTAAGGTAGAACTCTTATTTCTTTCAAAATTCCTATTATTTTACAGTCACCATCGTGATTCACGTCTATAGACTCTCAGAAGAGATGTGCAGGTTTGCTGGTTACGTTGGATAGCAACAAAATGGCTATATTTGTGTTGTAGACATTGAGACCCTTGGTTCCCATCCCCAACACTGTAAAGGAATCCAAATCAGTAATCTAAATTACTTTTCTTACACCTCAACTGTCAACTATGCAGAGCTTTAGAAAATAATTCTGTTCTAAATCCGGTCCTGGATGGCCACAAAAGTGAACAGTTTCATGTTTATTCCTTTCCAACACAGCGAATTGAATGAATGATGCTGTGGGGGATTACTCGAGCTGAAACAGTTGCTGTTAGAGCCGAGAAATTAAAGCTATGCGGTTCAGCGCATCTGAGAAACACTGAGAAACAAATGTATGGAATTAAAATGGTTCCATAACCGAGAGCCGACGGATTAAAACGCTTTCAGTCGCATCTCACTCAGTTTAAAGCAGCAGCTCAATTCCTAACAGTAAAATCAAGCATAGCGTCTGCCGCTCATACTTCCAATCATCAATCATCTCATTAAATAAAAACGCAACACATGTTCATTTAGCAGCCAAGATAATGGTGAAATACTGACATCTAGTGGTAGAGAGGTGCTATACCTATTTTAAATACCATTTGAACATTTAAAGGGCCCATATATTCCATTCATATTTTTTTCCATTCCATGTATTATGTTTTCCCTTGAGGTCCCCTTTTTTCTGGGGTGGTACCAAAATGGCTACAATTAAAACTTCCCAATTTTGTATCCCTGATGCATGTAGATGGACTCCTTCGTGGGCGGAGCTTTGTTGCTGAATAGATGGATCTATGTAAATGAGTTGTTGTTTCATCTCAGAAAAAAATAACAACTCAAAACAGCTGCTTAGTCTCCATATGTGGACAGCATGGACTGCGAAAGTGAGGAGGACGTCTTAAACGTGTTACTTCTTGTTGTTTCCCCAAAAAAAAAAAAAAAAATTAAAGTATCTACGTTATGGGCCCTTTAAATTTACCCCAGCACGAAACAGAAACCTCGCATTCATCACTTCGGCAGAAAGAAAGTGTGGTACAGTGTGTAACTTCAATGCTATTTCATGCTAAAGGTTCCTGGCGCACCCTCACTGGCCACCACACTGACTGAGGGTCAAAGGCACATATACATAACTGTAAGTTTTACCCATCAACACCATAATGACCACCCCACCTCAAAAAAACAAGCCCAACAACTAAATATCTCTTCATGCTTTCACCTCAAACCGTCCGAACCAAAAAGGTGGGGGGTCAGCTCTGAAGCACCATGTCAGTAGAGTTCTGAGGTCTATTCAGAGAGCATCTATGAGCTAAGTGTCTGAAGAGAGTCGAAGCAAATGAGACCGAGACGAGAAGATAGCTGCGCAGAACTCTTGTTAATATTTGATGTTCTCGCGAGTGCTTCGCTTGCCTTCATATTGGTTTTCTATCGATCGTTTGCTTAACCTGGGTGGGAGTAGCTAAGGCCACAGCACACGGGCTGCACTGAAATCTCACCTTACCAGAGTTATTTCATTCTATTCTGAATCCCACGGGAGGCCTCTAGGCGACGGAATCTGACTGGAGAACAATTCAATTCAATCTCATCAGGGGAAAAAAAAAAGAAAGCTAGAAAGAAAGAAAAAAATAAGCCATCCAAACATAATAACAGTGGTCATTTCAGAAGCACATTCAATTTCAGAGCAGGCACGCACCCACTTGTGATGGCTGGGGCCCACTTATTATTGATTTTGATTGAAAAACCAATTCCATCGCGTATACAATCATCATGTCAATCTCTAGGAGTCGCACAGAGGCACAGAAGTGACTGGGGGCTCCAGGGGCCTGCTAGTGCTCACCATGGTAACCTTTCATTTGAGAAGGATTAAAAAAAAAAAAAAGAAGAAGAAAAAAAAAAAACAAATCTAAACGATGCTTTAATGTTGCCCCTGGGTTTTAGGAGGAACCTCGTACTTGAAGACCACGCTGAAGATCTTGCCTCCGAGCCGCTCGGCCAGCCAGGAGTTTTTGATGACGGCCAGTTTGAGGCTCTCGCAGCTCAGCATGGCGTAGTAGTTGGTGTGGATGGCGCGACCCATGCCCTCTATAATCACCAGATCTGTGCCGCGCTCGCGCACCACCGTGGCCAGGACTTTGTCCAGTCGACTGGAGGTCAAAAGAAAGAGGAGGGACAGAAAAAAAAACTGAATTAGTAATGGGGTCAGAACTCAGCAATGACCTCCTGAAGAGATCTGAATTTGCCCCTCACTGTAAAAACACGCCTGGTCAGCTACGAGGTTAATGTAACAACAGCTGACGGTAGCTTATGCTCACCAGTTAGCATTAGGCAAACTGCATGGATAAGCAATCACACACCCAAACAGTGGAGTCATTTTAAACAGTCTTGCTGATGCAGTGCCTGACACTGTATGACATATGGTTCTCTAGAACATGGACAAAAGTAAAAGCAGAATTCAGGTAATGAATTTTTTTTAGCTGTGTGAGGCACTTTTTCCATTTTTTTAGATAACAGACTGATATAGAGAGTGATTAACCACATGAGTATATTTAAAGTGATAGTTTATATTAGGCCTGGGCAATACAGTGATATAATCAGATATGGCTGACAAGTAATGATACAATGGAGAAAAGCACTGAGAGCACTACTTGGAACTATAAACTTTAATAGCTGGCTTAATATTGTTAAATATGATGTAAAATATGTTTATGACCCTTTTACTGTCAAAGCAGCCTTTTATTTTTATTTTAGTCTATGATATGTAGTTCTGAGTTCATGGTTTTCCAGTCTGAGGACAATTCTCTGCATTTTCTGTACAGCTTAAGGTTCCTGATGGTTCAGATCCAAACTTAATGGTTGTATTTGAAAGTTAAGGCACTGTTAAATGCTGTTTATTTACTGACATTAACATTAAAACTATGGCCTGTGCAGAAGTTATATAAGTTACATTTCAGATTTAATTTTGCCAATATGTCACACTTTTGACTTTTTCCCTTCTACAGGGGGCGCTACAGCGAATCAACTCGCATGCTAGATATGGCAAAGTGTTTTACGTCAGATGCCCGTCCTGACACAACCCTCGCCACGTACCCGGGCTTGGGCAACACACACTCGCCAACGGGCAATTTAGAGTGACCGATTGAACTAACATCAACAAGTTTGGACTGTGGAAGGAAACCGGAGTACCCGGAGGAAACCCACTCAAGCACGGGGAGAACATACACACTCCACAGAGAACAGCCCGGACTGGGAATCTAACCCGGATCGTCTTGCTGTGAGGTGACAGTGCTAACCACTGCAACACCGTAACGCCATATTTTGCCAATATGATAAACTTCACAAATAAATAGGAACTGTTCACTAAACGTAGGCAGATTTAAGTGTGTTTATGATGTCTATGCAGCGTGAAATTATGATAAATGTTGGGCTGGATTGATATAACATTCCGATCTGGCTGTTGAGACAGTGTCAGATACTTATCAGATTTCAATCCTACAAACTAAAGGGTCCCAAATTGGAATTGTAGATGTCAGATTCAGTGTGTGTAACGGTTGAACCACCAAACAGAGATTCTCTGGGTCCTACGTTTGACTGTGTTCAGGGACTACAGGTGCGGATGGGGCTATGAGAAGACAAGTTCCCAACTCCAAGTGCACAAGTGTTTATTTTGATCGTTCCACACAAAGAAAAACACAAACTGTATCAAGCAGAAAGAAAACGAAAAGTATACATAAGAAAGAGCTTGTGGCTTCACCGCAAGGCCCACCCTCAACACAATAGGTTTATACACTTCCTTCTCTTTATATACACGCTGCTACAGGTGGCTAACAGCTATGTCTTTCGATGAGACACCTATGGCAAGTGATGAACACGAATGGGATGGGAGAAGACCCCACTGAACATACCTGGTGAGCTCTTATCTCTGAAGCCCTGCCTCCGACTAAACCAAGAGCTCATAAGAGGGTTGACATCCCATGATCTTACTTACACTTAAACATATACACTTATTGGAGAGTAAAATTTTTTTTCCTTTGTTTTAATTATTTATTTATTTTTGTATGGTATGTGTATATTTGTATATGTATATTTCTTTATTAAATGTGAAATTGGATGACTCATGTAAAACCCATTAAAAGTTAAACCTTCACATTGGTATGTCAACACTGGTGATGGACTACCTTGCACCTATTGCTGTTCACCATGCCATACAGGGAACACATCTGTGTCACATGTGAGTAAAAAGATTAGCCAGTTTTACCTGATACGTAAACTTTGTTGACTTGGCTGCGTCTCAGCTACATTTAGGATATGGAGGAAACTGGAGGAAACTGTTTTTGGGCCAAATAATCTTAACAAGAAACACATTCTTACCTCAAGTCTAAACAGGGTGAACTGGATCCACTCTGAACTAACGTTAACCTGTCCTCTCTTACTGCAGCCCTAAAATCATACAGCAAAGCAAAAGAGAAGAGAAAATCAATGATGCTGTAAGAACCACTAAAGAAAAAAACAATTCAGTCACTTCGTTGTGCTGGTTGCGTGAATACTCACTGGATAACAGGATCCATAGCAGCTATTCTCTCAGTGACTATCTGCAGCTCACTGTTAGTCACATCATTAAGAGCAGGGCCAGAGTTGCTGGCGAGAACAACCTGAAAGATGACATGACCACACGTAAGGAAACAAACTGATCATGTACTCCGGCAGGTAATACTCATGAGAGGTATTGCTCTTACCTCTGTGCCTCGGATGAGGAGTTCTCTTACAAAAGGGAAAACTCCCAGAATTATGTCCATTCCACTATTATCTACGAAAAACAACGCACATTTATGAGGAGGACCCTGCAAAAGAAAGCCAGTAGGCGTCATGTTCAATCACTTCTGTCCCAAATGACGTGTCACAGTGCAAAGAAACAGAAAAAGTACCAGGTGAAAGCAGTAGCAGGGGGGTTACTTACGGCCCCACAATACGATACCTGACAATGCTATTGAGATCTTCTGTTAAGACTATTAATATGCTATACATCATCGCTGTCCAATGAAAATGAGAAAGTGGGAAAATCTCATGATGAATGGACCAATAGAAATGCTTCAAAATAGCTTGGAAAAAATCTGTTTCCACTGACTTATATTTAAAAAAGTAAGGACTGTTTTTGTCCTCACCTGTGAAGTTAGCAATTTGGAGATTTTCATTGGACAGCGACGATATGCAATATGATGCCCACGGTGTAAAGGTGTGGTCTTCACTTCCCTCAGAATATTTTAATTTTTTAATTTTTTGAAATGTATTTATTTTGCAGAAGCAACATAGAACTGCTAAATAAAACAAGCAATGTTCAAACGCACAACAGCAGAAATCCTCACCCGGCCCTCCTCACTACAGTTCTGTACAGTGCAACAATACTGCAGTCAATTATTACTAGTGTTCAATATTTCCTCAGTCAAACCCAGCGTACTCATGCAAACTGTAGAGCAGAGAAAATGGACACGAGAGTTGTCAATGAAAGGAATAATAATAATAAAAAAAATAATAAATAAAATTTTAAAAAAGCTCAACTTTTTGTACAAAGGCCTGAGTCAGTGGCCTAAGTTTGTGAAAATGTCTTCTACATATGACTTCTTCTATGTTTACATCCAGAACTGAATGAACAATCCCAAATTTTCAATGTGACCTATGTGAGTTCAATGTGACCTCACTGTAGATTTTGCTGGTGTGGGTTTCCTCTCCCGAATGTAGTGCTACAAATCTGCACATTTCATAAAAGAACATGAAAGTTAAAGCTTGAATAATATCGCTGTCCAAAGAAAAACACACAGCTCCATTTTTTGTGATTTTGGTTTTCGACATAATTTGAACTGTCCATTATTTTATTATCCAAAAAACTAATTCTTGACTGGACCAATAAAAACAGCTTCGAACAAAATACCTTTCCATTGGCTTACATTAAAAGTGTCCTCTACTGTACAGTTATCATTTTAGAGATGTGTGTTTTTCTTTGGACGGCGATGATACACTGCTTGCGTTTGTTTGTTTGTGGTATTAGATTATTAGATGATTAGATACTGTGTTTAAACAAAGCGGAATTTGACCTACGCAACTAACCCATCCGTGCAGTGAAACACCCACATAAAAACAGACCAGTGAACATACACACAAGTGGGCAGTGAGCACACTACCCACATCACCCAGGGAGCGGCTGGTGACGGGGATCACAAGACCCAATCCCTAACCTTCAGCCCATGAGTGCCCAGACACTGTAAAGACCATAGAGTGTCTACACAGACAGGATTATGCTCACTCTGGTGGGAATCGAACCCTGACCCTTTGTGCTATGAAGCGGCAGCTCTATCCATTGTGCTGAAAGTAATAAACTCTGATTGGTGTAGCACTGCTGGCCCTCCATATGACCTCTTGTCTTATTGTGGTCTGAGAATTTAGAAGTTTATTTTGGCATCATATCACCTTTAAATACATTGAAACATTTGTTTAAGACATTAAGACATTGCTTTTTGGAACTCTAATTAAATAGATTTATCTTGTTCAAAGCCAAGCACAAATCATGCAGGTCTTAAAGTGTGTTGACTACAGTGTCCCATAAAACCTCATCCCAGGTCCTCACCTTCAGCCTTTCCACCCACTGGTTGTAGGCATCCACGAGCCAAGGGCGCTCTAGAAAAAATACCAATGACAAAACATTTATGAGCATTCTACTTTCTGCCAACTTTTAAGATTTAATTTTATGTAAGGCTTTGGTGGTGCATGACAGGAACTGACATGACTGACATGTTTATACTTTAACCATAACCCCATAAAAAAAGTAATAACAGAAACAAACAGCATTTTTTTTTTTTTCCATCATTTAATCTTAGACATCACACCTATAACCAGCAACAACAACAACATGATGTTGTTTTAGATTTATGATTTTTGGTCTGCTCCCTCATCCGAGCTGATACATTCTGTCAGAGGTGCAGACCTAAATGTTTAATCAATATAAAACGTATTGTCTTGCTTTGAAGAACTAAAACATTTGTGCTATGAGTTTGTGATAATCTGACACTCAAACAAACTCAAATAAAGTCAAAACTATATAATTAAATATGTACTTCATTTAAATAGTATAGTCATACTTCAGCCCTATTAACCATATACAAGCACTTTGTAGTCCATCCGTAACTCTGTATACTTTGTCAAACCTCTTTCACCTTGTTCTTCAATGATCAGGACCACCTACAAGTACCACCACAGAGCAGATATCATATGGATGGTGGATCAGTCTCAGCACTGTAGTGACACTAACATGCTGGTGATGTGTTTGTTTGTGCTGTGCTAGTATGACAGCACCCAGCCAACAGCGTCCCCTGAGCCGGGCTCTGATGGCTGCTGATGATGGACTAGAAGAAGACAAAGGCAAACTATGAAGCAGCAGATGAGCTATCATCTCTGACTTGACACCTAAAGGGGGTGTCCGATAAAGTGGACACTGAGTGGACACAGTGTTGAAAAGCTCCAGCAGCACTGCTATGTGTGATCCACTCATATCAGATCAGTGTCACAGTGTTATGAATGATCCGCTTCTAAATAATATCTGCTCTGTGGTGGTCCTGAGCACTGCAGAACAGGGTAAAAGGGGTCTAAGAAAGTATACAGAGTAACACATGGACTACAGTCTGCAGCTGCAAAACTACAAAGAGCTCCTATATGCTAACTGGAGCTGATAAAGTGGACAATACAAGGAAAAGTTATTGTCGTGTTACTCTACTATTTAACAGAAATATGAGAGTAGAGACAAAGACGTGTACCTAATGAAGTGGTGGCTTGCACATACGGTACATACGGTAATATACACATGCACATCTCTTATAGTCATGTGTGACTATCTGCTGTAAATCAAATACCTCGGTTAATTAAACAGGGTGGAGGAAATAAGCACTTCTTACCCTGTAACTGGTGTTTTGCTTGCTCAAATCCAAACTCTGGGTCTGATTCAAGAACACTGAAAAGAAAAGAAGGTTGGAAAATGTCATAAAAATCCTTACAAAATTACCAGTTAATCTACTATTTAAATATTTAGAAACAATACTCAAAAGCTCTTAATCACAGTCTTCAATAATCTAAAATATATGGTTGCAGATAAATGATAATGATTCTAGTGAATAACTGTGAATGTCTGTGAATAATTGTGAATACAATTTCATTTGTAATGAGTGAAGAGAAGAACAGCTGCTGTATAATAGAAAACACATTTTCTTTCTAATATAAAAGACTTATCCCCAATCATGCATGCACACACACACACACACACACACACACACACACACACAAAGCTGTTCAAAAACCTTTTCTGAGCTGTGCTCACATACATATATACTCATGTCACTCACTCAGACACAGCTTTGGCCCCCCAGTCAAACACGTTGCCAGCCAGGAGACCTCTAACGAGAGCAAACTGCCTCTGATCCCAGTTCAGCTCCTCCAGAGACTTCACCACCTTCTGGTAATATTTCAGCGCCATGTCGTTCTCCCGCTGCTTTATCTGTGAACACACCAGCACAGGAGAACCTTCACATGGGAAACAGACGGTAAAGACAAAGAGAAAGAATCATCAAAGAACATAGACAATAATGCAAAAAAGTCTATGAAGGTGAAGATCAGGATTAGGAGGAATGTTGGTTTTAACAATATGCTGTGTAATAACGGGGACCTACAATGCTCATTTTGAAATGTTCATAGTTTTATTTTTGGGGTCTACTAGACAACTAGAGTTACTTTTTCATCCCATACTGTACGTCTGTATTCACCCTCTGTTTGAAACACCATTAGAGCTCCAGTGTCTTTAAACTCTTCCTCCGGATGAACCCAATGTGCTTTGATTGGTTAGCTGTTCTGTTTCATCTACTGCCAGAGCGGCATCCTACAACAAGTTCTACCCCCACAACCCTGTGGCTACTTATACAATGGCCTGAAAATGTGAATTCCCTGTTAAATAACCTGCAATATACTTGATTATGCAGTTTCGGACAAATCACATAACATGGAATCTGTCATGATTCTTGGACATGCAGTTTGCATAACAATAAGCTTCTTCTACTTGTCAGCTGCTTTAGCCTCCTAACCTCAGTTCAAAACTAAAGAAGCAAACGTCAAACCTAAACACCTTGCTCTTTTTGAGGAATCCAACATTTACAGATGATCCCCTATACTGAAATTACTTTTCTGTAAAAGCTCCTATAGAATTTCAACCTTTGAATACTGTAACCAATACTGCACTCCTACTACACACTGCTAGTTAAGCAGCCTCCTGGGAGCCCCACATAGGTCACCTTTTCCATTCAGGCATACTACAATTCTAAAGCCTTTCAAAGGAGAACAAAAACCAATTCAGACCTTAGAGTAGGGGTCAGGAAAGTTAAATTCATTCAGACAGTGTTCTCTTGTGTCCAGCAGACTTCGAACAGTTAGGGATCCATAAGCGCTTGAGAACAGAAAAAGAGAGAAGCAAGTTAGACAAATGTGACATCTAGTGAGAGCTATACAATATATACTAATGTCCAGTTTCTGGACTGCCCAGTTCACTAGCAAATTCAGCTACTTGGACACACAGTTTGTAATCTCATTACAGAAAAGTCAGAAGAGTAGAACCTGTAACTGCATCACAGTTTAAGTATGTAATTATTATATTGTTATTATATTCTGCAACTGAAGAAGTCAGAGACGATAGCCCATCTGATGCTGCATAGCTTGTGTTGGTCATTCTCTAGTCCTTCATCTGTGGTCACAGGACTCTGTCCACAGGACACTGTTAGCTGGATGTTGCTGGTTGGTGGACTATTCTCAGTCCAGCAGAGACACTAAGGTGTTTAGAAACTCCAGAAGCACTGCTATATCTGACCAACAGGGCTTGCTCCTCACCTATCACCAGCCAGCTCTTCTGTATATTTGTGGCAACTGCAACACCCTTAATTACATCACCTTGCCATCCAGATGCACCATTGAGACACCATAGGACTGTTTCAGCTCACGCCCACTTTTCATAAAGACTCAGTCAGAGACTGCCTCAGTCAGACTGTCTCTACCAGTGCAGTTTCTAAAGCTTAGATATTCTCTCAGCTTTTCTTCAATATTATCCTTATTAAACTGTAAACACTATTTGACCAGAGCAGGATGGGTCTCCCCTTGAGAGTCTTGGTTCCTCCCAAGGTTTCTACCTCCAGTCTGAGGGAGTTTTTCCTTGCCACTGTTGCCTCTGGCTTGCTCACTTGTGGATATATATGTTGTAACTGTCTGTTTTCAAACTTCTGTAAAGCTGCTTTGTGAAAACATGTGACAAATACATAAACTTGAATTGAATAGAATCATACCAGCACAATACATACTAACACAACATCATGTCAGTGTCACTGAATGATGCACTTTCTTAATAACACCAGCTCTGTGGTGGTTCTGTGGGGGTCCTGACCATTAAAGAACAGGGTGAAAGCGGATAAACAATGTATGCAGAGAATCCGATGAACTACAGTCTGTAATTGTTGATAAAGTGCTCCTATATGGTAAGTGGAGCTGATAAAATAAACAATGTGTGTATATATAAGGAGGTGTTGTAGATGTTATGGTTAATCTGTGTATAATATACAAACACTGAACATACTCACTACTGAATCTGAAATATTCAGTAGTATAACAAAGACTGTTCTATATGTATGTATATTACTACACTGTGAATAATAAGCTGTGGCTCAGCTACTATGTGCTCAACACGAGCTCTCACAAAGGCTGGTGGCGGAGCGTCTGCAGCTTGTGGCGGTATTTCTGCCGGAACTTCTCCGCCCTCTCCGCCGCCTCGGGTTGGTCTTTCTGGCTGGCCACTGCTCGTTTCACCACCTGTCCGAAAATCAGAAACCGCCAAAACAGAGAAAACAGAACCGAGTCAAAATAGAAATGCTGGTTTCACTCTCCGGCCAATTCCACTCCATTCTGTTTCTATTCATTTGCTGTGGCGTATGAGCGAGTGTTGAACGTCTTACCTCTAGTAACACCAATAAACACCCGCTTCGTTCTTCTCAGTGGCAATTTATTTATTTTGAAAACTCACATCGCAAGAACAATAAAAATACTATCCTTCGCAGCCTATTTTCCGCTCTCCCTAGAAAGACACCACAATATACCAAAAAAAAGCTTAATAATAATAATAATAATAATAATAATAATAATAATAATAATTATTATTATTATTATTATTATTATTATTATTATTATTATTATTATTTAAAAATATATATTATTTCCACATTATAAAGCTATCCCACTACAGTACGTGTTCTGCAGCCGAGACCCTCACTTATGGTTTTGTAACTGCTTGAATACTGTAATGTTGCCATCTCTGCCATCGTGGTCTGAACAGACAACAGTGGAGGCAAAACTAACCCTAACCCTAGAGTTTCTAGCCACGCTACACCCTGAGATCACATTAGCCCCACTCCCTGTACAAGGTACAAGGTACAGATAAATGTATGTCCAGATAAACCCCTTCTTATCTATGTATTTTAAACCAGCTTCTTTGAAACCCATCTGCTCTCGTTTCCACCCACCAAACTACATACAGTGGGTGACAGGGCATCTGCTCCAGGAACTGTGTACTCATTTTACAATGTCCTGCTCTTCCGTAAGTTGTTTTTGTTTATCTATTTTTATCTGTAATTTTTTTCCTCTTTGTTTAAAGCTGCTCTATATAAGATTTGAGGATTTGAAGAAGTTTCTGGTGAAAATATGAAATTACATGCAATAAGCAGAGGAACAGTTTGGAATGTGTTTCAGATTCCCAAGTGGATTAATCTAAAGAATCCAAGAACACTGAAACACTTGAAGGACTTGGTGAAGGACATGATTTCCAAGGATGTAAATGAAGTATCTACTGCTTAGGGCTATTCAACTATTCAGATAATTATTCTATGGGTAGGAATTCAATATTTGATGTTGGGATTTGGATGGATGAATGTAGCCCATCAATAAAGCCCGACTACAAAATACTATAACGTTGTGAGTTCTCAGGAGAAACTTGGATGTCTTGAGGTATAGTCAGATTTATTTTTAATGAATCACTTCAAGCTCTTCAGTCCCAAAGGTACCCAAAATATTATTCATTTCAAACATTTAACTTAAAAAAAAATTAACTACCTACAACTTGGTTGCATTATACACTACTTAATGTAACTTTACACCCTCATACCTCAGGTTAGACCACCTCTGGTTAGAGGCACTGGTCAACCTGTGCATGCACCATAATATTACCCCTGAATTCCCGCTACAAGAGGCTAGCAAGCTTGGTAGATGTTGTGAATGCTTCACCCCATATCGTAGTTCAAGGACACCCACTGTTATGTTAAGGTTGAGGTTACTATGTGGTTTAGAGCATCCCATTAGACTGTCCCTCACCCCATCCAGTGCTTCCTCAAAACAGAAGAGCCAGTACTCTCTGGCCAGGGCATCCTCTGTCAGATCCACTGTGTCAGGGATGTAGGAGGAGGGATCATGCAGGAGGGGCAGATTCACCAACTGCCTCTCCAGACGGTCCATCTCCAGCATATCAAACTGGACACATGAGAGGAGAGAGAAGAGAGATCAGGGCAAAAAAACAAAGAAACAAACAAACATACAAAAAAAACATCAAACATAAGCAATTCCCTGAAGTAGTGAACTGGCCAAAAACCTAAATATGCTAAAGATTATGTTGAGTAACACCACAGCCGTGGTTTAGTTGCAGATCATCAGAGCCATATTATCACTGGCCATAAAGCTGGCTTTACACTGAGAAACCATAATGCGACCACAGTTGTTTGAAACTGAGGCCCTTGAATTGTATAATGTGAAACATGCTCAGCAACAGTAACAGTCAGGTACTATTTCTCCAAGATTCTCACCAAAATTAATATATCATAATCGCCCATCTTATACACTGGTCTAAGGCAAGGCTGGCACAATGCCTCAGAAGCAGGAGGAAAAACGCATGGCCATTCTAGACCTAATGTATTAAAGGGTACCTTAAACGCACGTCATCTATAAATGGTTAAAAAGACTAAAAGTCTACCCTCTGTTTTGACTTTTAAAGGCACAAATGACATGTAGCCTCACAGGCAAAAACGTTTTTGTGGACTATGTATGTGGCAGAGAGCCATTTGAGAAGCACATTTGAGATGTGTTTTAAAGCTCCTGCGGTATCAAGAACAGTCTTAGGTATCTACACTGGACGATTAAGAAACGGTCAGCATAGTCAAGCGACTCCTACTGGAAGAAACATGTTAGACGTGTTAATAATCTTAAAATAATCTGCTAAGAAAAGAAAAACAAGTAAACAGGTGCTGTCCTGCTGCTGTGTTGATGAAGCTCTACGGGATGTTTGAGCTTCAAGTGCTTGTGTGTAGCAGTTGTACTGTCGTGATCATCTCCACGGTGCAGAGCTGACAGAGCACCACACTGTTGTGTTTCTGTGTGAAACACTCCCACAACTTTAGATACTCGCGAGTGATGGTTTGTAGCAGCAGCTTGCCCTCCGGATAAATCCATGCTTTCCGTAGGCGTGGCCATCTTTGCGATGCATCGACGCAAGTTGCGTTACCCCAGCCCTAATAACATAATGTGTTAACTGATATTTATGTATTGTGAAAATGTCTTTAAACTTTGTCATATTTTATCTATTGCCCTTCCCTACATCAGGCAGCTCTTTAGCGTTTACACTACATACAGTAATACAAACTCACCATTGAGGTGTTGTTGGTGGTTTGAAAGAATGCATGTCTAAGAAGTGCAGGACACGTGTACGACACACTTATGATCAGATCTCCAAGACAGATGTCAACGCAAGGTGTAAACAGGGTCTCTGGTTTGCAAGTCTTGGTTGACTGACTACATCACTGCAAAGTCTGGGGAATTACAGGTTATTTAAGGCAACACAAGGTGCTCAGGATGCTGTGTACAAAGCCCAACATTTCTAACACTCAGAATGAAGAAGCTGCAGTACTACAGACATTAGCTTCTTCAGCCTAATAAGCCACACAGCAATAGATCAAGGTCTTCCTCACAACGCTGTCGAAATGCTCTCATCAGCGTCTGATTTCACACGGCAGCAAGTCCTCAAACACCCTAGGCAGCGAGTGCGCGTCCACAGCTAATGCGCTTTTATCTGTTATTTACTGCCCTGCTTGCACCTATGGCGGTAAGCGATACGCAACAAATCCAACACAACACTAAGTACATAAACATAAATCTAAAGAGCAAAAACAGAGCGTCAGCACTTCTCAAAGAAACAGAAAGCCAAAAGTAAAACCTGCAAAATAAAAGCACTCGTGGAGAGGTACTTACGAGAAACTGAAGGAAAATTGTTTAAGGAAAGAGGGAAGAGATGGACGAATGGGGAAAAAAGTAAAACAAGAACATTAGGGTGGAAAAACAGAGAAGAAGAAATGGAATAAACAAGCGGCAGAGACGATGAAAATCTATTTGTTTAAACTCTTACACATGGGCACAGTTATTTACATGTATAAATATTCAAACTCCCAGTCAACCTGCACTAGTTTTACCAGAGGACGTCCTGTAATGTGATTATCTAAGAAAGCTGTGATTGAAGTGGCATAGTACAGAGGTTCATGTGAGCAGTAAGATCAAAATTCAACACGTCCCAACAAACTTGGAATGAATAATTTCAATCAGTCGTGCATTGAGGAGCTGACGTTGCGTCTCGTGTTAAGAGAAAAGGCCCTATTTAAGCCAAGTCATCTTACACTAGCTGCATTACACTAAATGAATGGTATTAATTTATATATGCTATCATTCATTCAGTATGTTGTTTTTTTCACTGGGATGTTTGAATACTTTTGTTTAATTGGCTAAAATGCCCATTCCTACTTTTAATCTGACTCCTTAAATCACTCCATTGGGAACAAGGAATACAGACTGTTGGTCTGTGAGTTTCCACTCACTGTGCCGCTGCGAGCTCGCTGCATGGGGTTCAGATCTGGGGAGACGCTCATTAGGCCTGAGCTACCAGCGTAGTTCTCCCCCCAGCTGTACTGGTTAGGATCTAAACAGAAACAATGAAACACTTTTTAAAAAAAAATATTTTAACAAGGTGACAAATCAACATCATTTCAACGAGAGTGACTGTGAAATAAGAAAAGTACTTTGTACAGGTATGTATATATATATATATATATACACTGCTTTAACAGCTTTGTGTCTGTGATGTGATTTGCTTGGTGCAAAGACCTCTCAAACCAACCGGTAAGTACAAGTTAATGGTTTTTCAACTAAAACTGTATATAACATCAACTATAACAGTATTTAATGTGTTTATTGTTTGTTTTTATGGAATATCTTGTTGATGTTTTCCCACAACTCAGTTCAGTCTCAGAACTTGATTGCATTTTTTCTTCTAATGATCCAAGTAATCTTAAACACATTCAGTGATGCTGAGTTCTGGGCTCTGGGATGCTCAGTTAATTGTTCTAAGAACATCAGCAGCTTCTTTGTTTGATTTGCAAATTATCTTCTTTTTTGTTTGTTTTCTACTTCACATCCTTTCAGACCCGTAGCAATGTCTTCTCACAGTAGAAGGATGGACAGAAACATCTATGGACTTCTATAGGTCTAAAGAAAGAGTGGAGCTTGATTTTTCTTTCTCAGGTACAGTTTTATCTGACAGTGACAGTTGTGGTGGTCCGTCAGGTCTTGCATGCTTAGAAGTCACATTTCCGCTGTAACTCTGAATAACTTTGGAAACATTTCCCCCCCTCCATTTATTTTCCTTTGACCCTTCGTTATGCAAGTGAAGTATCTTATAGCTCATATCCTCCTAAGTACTTCTACTTCATGCTGGCTTTGGCTGGAAACTAAATAAACGAAAGGAGGTCACAGAGCTGTAAAGCGATAAATGATTTGAATGCAGAGTGCTGATGCTTACAACAAGGGGACATAAAATGTGTGGCCTTTGTCGTTATCCCTAAAGAAGACCTTCTGTGAAAAGAAATGTTTGGTAAATATTAGGGGTGTAAGAAAATATTGAAATATCTAATATGGGGATATTTTGTTTTGTGATACTGTATCGATTCTCAAAAACACAGTATCGATACACAGACAGTGAATCATTGTGTGTTGTGTTTAAACCTCTGACCACTAGATGGCAGTGTTGTAATCCATTTTCAGCTCCACTCCAACATTAACACGCAGCACAAGAGTGCAGTGCTATCGTAAGCATTGGTAAACCTGTTCATACAGTGGTGTGTTTTAAAAGTAGGATTTGAAAAATCGCAATATATCACGATATATTGAATCGTGAGCGCTGTATCACGATACGTATTGTATCGCCAGGTTCTTGCCAAAACACAGCCCTATATATATATATATATATATATATATATATATAGAGAGAGAGAGAGAGAGAGAGAGAGAGAGAGAGAGGTTTTCCTAAACTCTCTCCATATATCTTACTGTGATTCTAAAAAAAAAACCAACTCACTGTCTTCCTCTGCTCCTTTCAGAAAGGCCCCAATGGCACCTAAATAGCCTTCGTGTCTTAAGAACAACGCCTGCACTTCTCCCTGCAAAACAAACACAATGCAGCGTCCAGAATTGTCTTGAGTCTCCAGCTAAAACCACATAACCACACAACTAGTAAAATGCAACTGGGATGTACATCATACATGTATGGCCATACACTACCGCTCAAAAGTTTGGGATCACAGTGAAATGTTCTTGTTTTCAATGGAGTATCTTCCTTTCTTAACACAACAATGGACTGACGGGTCTCTAAAGAAAGTTGTTTCTTTCTGGACATTTTGAGTCGGTCAGCAAGCCATCAACTGCTGATGCTTCAGATACTAAACTAACCTAGAATGTTGTTCACTTTTATACTCACTTATTAGTAGAATGTTTTTCAGCTGTGCATCACAATTGAGCAAGAGTGTCCTAACAACCAGTTAGTCCAATAACATCCTTAACTTGGATTGGCGGTCGTATCAGGAGATTTAGACAGAGGACTGAGAATTGCTGATAATAGAACTATATGCAAAATAAGCCTCTATACAAAAATAGACTTTAATACAAACATTTTTAGTCTTTAAAAATCATCTGATACACTTACATTAATTGTGAAATGGACAATATTGTTTGTGAATTGCATGAAAATTGCATGAAATGAAATTCTAATCCTAAACTTTTGAGCAGTAGTGTATGTTTAACAGGCTCCATCATAATGAGCTGAAACGCACAGGAACAATGTTACCTTGGTGAAGAAGTTGATGCTGTAGGTGATGGTGTGCATGGTGACTGGGTGTCCACGGATGAAGAATCCTCCAAAGTACACTCTGGTCAGGTTGTGCAGTCTGGCGTACAGACAGGCCAGCTGCCCAATGTCGTTGCTGATCATGTGCAGCAGGCTCTTGGCCATGTCTTCTTTGGAGAACTCTGAACAAAGAGTCATAGTCATAGTTAAGGAGTCACTGGAAATCTTCAAAATGAGCTCAAGAGTATTTAAATGGTTTGTCAAAAAACAAATGAAAGGATTTTTTTTCAGTTTCAGGTTCACACTATGTTTTTGGAGTGATGTTTCTGGCTGTGGGCCTCACTACTAAGCAGCAACATTATAACTGTCAATCAACTGTGCTAGCTGGCTGTTGTTCTGATATGTACAGGCAGAAGCATAATAATTGGAAGGTGAAAATTTATGTAGTACATAAACCAGTCACGTCATTAAGTTCTATCTTTGTAGACGTAATCTCATCTTCTACTCCCAAGTTTGTGTTGGTCATCCTCTAGTCCTTCATCAGTGGTCACAAAACACTGGGCACAGGACTCCACTGGCTGGAAAATTTTAGTTGGTAGACTATTCTATGAATTTTAATTCAATGTCCTTGTTTAAAGCTTCCTCACAGGACAATCCAACCTGATTTTATGATAGTTATAAAATGAGATTTTGGCCTAAAACAAAACTCAGAAGACATGCGTAGGATCATGTGTCATTTCAGACGGTAAAGTAAAAGGCTATGTAGGCTTTGCATTGTAACATTGTAATTCCTGGTTCCAATCACCACCACTGAGTCTGAGTTAGTAAATGTTTTACAACTAAACATTCTATACATACACTACCAGTCAAAAGTTTTAAAACTGGTCTAAAACGTTTAGCTGGTAGTGATTTAAAACGTTTGACTGGTAGTGTATCTAAAACGTTTGGCTGGTAGTGTATCTAAAACGTTTGGCTGGTAGTGTACTAAAACGTTTGACTGGTAGTGTATCTAAAACGTTTGACTGGTAGTGTATCTAAAACGTTTGACTGGTAGTGTACTAAAGCGTTTGGCCTGTAGTGATCTAAAACGTTTGACTGGTAGTGTACTAAAGCGTTTGGCTTGTAGTGATCTAAAACATTTGACTGGTAGTGTACTAAAGCGTTTGGCTTGTAGTGATCTAAAACAATTGACTGGTAGTGATCTAAAACGTTTGGCTGGTAGTGATCTAAAACATTTGACTGGTAGTGTACTAAAACATTTGGCTTGTAGTGATCTAAAACGTTTGGCTGGTAGTGATCTAAAACATTTGACTGGTAGTGTACTAAAACGTTTGGCTTGTAGTGATCTAAAACGTTTGGCTGGTAGTGATCTAAAACGTTTGACTGGTAGTGTATCTAAAACGTTTGGCTTGTAGTGATCTAAAACGTTTGGCTGGTAGTGTATCTAAAACGTTTGGCTGGTAGTGTACTAAAACGTTTGACTGGTAGTGTACTAAAACGTTTGGCTGGTAGTGATCTAAAACGTTTGGCTGGTACGGCACTAAAACGTTTGACTGGTAGTGACCTAAAACGTTTGACTGGTAGTGTATCTAAAACGTTTGACTGGTAGTGTATCTAAAACGTTTGACTGGTAGTGTACTAAAGCGTTTGGCTTGTAGTGATCTAAAACGTTTGACTGGTAGTGTACTAAAGCGTTTGGCTTGTAGTGATCTAAAACGTTTGACTGGTAGTGTACTAAAGCGTTTGGCTTGTAGTGATCTAAAACATTTGACTGGTAGTGTACTAAAGCGTTTGGCTTGTAGTGATCTAAAACAATTGACTGGTAGTGTACTAAAGCGTTTGGCTTGTAGTGATCTAAAACGTTTGGCTGGTAGTGATCTAAAACATTTGACTGGTAGTGTACTAAAACGTTTGGCTTGTAGTGATCTAAAACGTTTGGCTGGTAGTGATCTAAAACGTTTGACTGGTAGTGTACTAAAGCGTTTGGCTTGTAGTGATCTAAAACATTTGACTGGTAGTGTACTAAAACGTTTGGCTTGTAGTGATCTAAAACGTTTGACTGGTAGTGATCTAAAACGTTTGACTGGTACTGATCTAAAACGTTTGACTGGTAGTGATCTAAAAGTGATCTAAAACATTTGACTGGTAGTGTACTAAAGCGTTTGGCTTGTAGTGATCTAAAACGTTTGACTGGTAGTGTACTAAAACGTTTGGCTTGTAGTGATCTAAAACGTTTGACTGGTAGTGATCTAAAACGTTTGACTGGTAGTGATCTAAAACGTTTGACTGGTAGTGATCTAAAACATTTGACTGGTAGTGTACTAAAGCGTTTGGCTTGTAGTGATCTAAAACGTTTGACTGGTAGTTGTTCTTTTTAAAGTCTGACTGGTAGTGTCCATAAATGTATAATAATAACATGTATAATATATATATAATAACGAAAGCAGTATGGCATGAGGACATTCCAGACCACATACTATTAATGCTACTACTTTTACACACTGCCATTTAAAAGTTGCCACTCACTCACCATATAAACCATTTTTGTTTCTTTTATATACACGATAACAACTTTAACATTTCAACAATTTTGTCAACAAGTAATTATAAACTGAATATAAATTGTGTACAAATCATGTAAATGTACATAAATAAATTCCTTAAATGAGCCACATCAATTCTCTATTTAAAAGGATTTTATGTCAGTGTATCTATCTCTTCACTTTTGAATTATGATTAAATCTGGATACTAATGTTATTAAAGTTTCGCTCGCAATGTTTGTTCCCAGTCATTTTAAAATCTTTCACAATGTCCTACTGATTACCTGAAATCTGTTACACAAAACCAGCACGTTAAACTCATTTTATATTCTGCAATTAAATTTTTATTGAGAGCAGTGGCTCCTCAGCACAAGGCCTTGCATTACTTCTTTGGATTATTTCTGAACCCTTACAGCACGGCCTGGAAAACAGAACTAAAGTGGCTCTCATGTAATAACAAGACCTTTCGCTCCATTACTTAACAGAAATAGCAAAGAGACAGCAGAGTCTGAAAACTGGGTAAAAGGTCAGCGGCTTGTGTTTGCCAGAGTAAAACAATCACGGTGTAATTATTAACCAAGGTGTGAAAAAGAATAATAGGTAAACATCTGCTTGTGGCTCGGATGCGTCACCTTTGTCTGCGGTGGCCGATTTGCCGAAGCTGCTGGCTATGAGGTCTCCCGTTAACCCCAAAGAGCCGTATGCGCCCCCATAGATGTCCTTCACCAGCATGTCCACGTTGGTATGCTGCCCCTTGGAGGCCAACTGCAAAAGCTCATCAAATCTCTGTTATGGTGGGAAGAGAGTTTCAATCGATAACTACTTTAGAGATCAAAGCAATGCCTTCAGGGATGTGGAGGGAATATAAGATGCTGATACCAAACGGAACAAATTACCTTCGTTTTTGTGAGCAAAGCTCCAAGACCCCAAAAGGTACCACCACCAATAGAGCTTCCCCCAATGCGCTCAAATTTGTCCTCTGATTCAACCTTAAAAGAGAGAACAGATGCTGAGAAGTCGTGTCATTTCATTCATGACATCATTATTTTACACATAACATAACAACAAGCTCTCTCCACCATGATAAAAGACTTCACTCAGTTTATCTTAAGGACAAAAAAAGAATGTTTATTTAATAACATTATATTCGTAATAGTGTATTACTTTATTATTTAGTACTACAACAGTTCCTTTAAAATAAAATATAACTTAATTATTGAATACTACAAATTTCTTTAAAATAAAATATTACCTAATTATTGAATTCTACAACAGTTTCCTTAAAATAAAATATTACTTAATTATTGAATACTACAAATTTCTTTAAAATAAAATATTATCTAATTACTGAATACTCCAAGTTTCTTTAAAATAAAATTATACTTAATTATTGAACACTACAAATTTCTTTAAAATAAAATATTATCTAATTACTGAATACTCCAAGTTTCTTTAAAATAAAATTATACTTAATTATTGAACACTACAAATTTCTTTAAAATAAAATATTACTTACCTATTGAATACTACAAAAGTTTCTTTAAAATAAAATATTACCTAATTATTGAATTCTACAACAGTTTCTTTAAAAAAAATTATACTTAATTATTGAATACTACAAATTTCTTTACAATAAAATATTACCTAATTATTGAATTCTACAACAGTTTCTTTAAAATAAAATATTACCTAATTATTGAATTCTACAACAGTTTCTTTAAAATAAAATATTACTTAATTATTGAATACTACAACAGTTTCTTTAAAATTATATATATATATATATATATATATATATATATATATATATATATATATATATATATATATATATCATGCAGATGTCATGCATATCATGCAGATGTCAAGTATCATGATGCTATATTCTGCCACACTGCCCGCCTACTACTTCAACACTGTCACTGAATTAGAAAGAGATAAATACCTAATAATCTACTACATGACCAATGAGCATTACCTTGACGATAGAAACTCCAGAGCCAATGTTAACGAGTAGATAAGGGAAGATATCCGGGTGTGTATTCTGGAAACGGAACTCGGAGTCTGCGTGCTTCGCATAAACGAACGCTTCATGAGGGATGTTCTTCAGCACAAAATTACAGCCTTTGATCAGACAACTCATCTCATCCTCCTTGTCCACTCTGTGAAAATATTCAGGCTGTAGCAGTCAAAGAATTACAGAACCGTTCATTTTAACACCTAAGGTTAGAAATACAAACATATGTAAAAGTTAAAGCAGCTCTGGTCCAACAGCTAATTAAAAGGTTAACACCGCCTTAACTCTGTCTTAAGGCACTGTCTGTCCAACATTATTTTCTAATAAAACATTAAAAGTGGTGTAACTTTTGCACAGGGCACATTTTATTCTTAATTTATTTAAAAAATAATAATAAATGTTCTTGACACACTAGATCTAACTAATCAGCTCATTAACAAGCTCTTGGAAGTGGGAGAGTTAAAGAAGACCAGAGCTGAGAAATGCTGCTTTAGAGGACATGGTAACTTATTTTAACTTAATCAGCTACACATGTCATGTGACCAGGGTCACCAAGACCTTTGCATGTGACACTTACTCTCTCAGTTTAATTTCATAAGGTGGATTACGAGTGACATTATAATGTATAGGTACTTCTGAATATGAGCCATATAAGATATATGCTATCAATAACAATGTGTACATTTTACACTGTAAATAAAATAATTAAGCTAAATTTTATAGGCACATGCTGCTCTGGACCATAAATGAAGCTATAAGTGATTTCATGACAATTCATAAACCTGTAAGCACTGAGAATTAACTATTAAAAACAGACATACACAATAATTCTCATTTAAAAAACGATAACTAAATCCTGCTAATTAAACAGCTATTTAAAGTCGTTTATGACAGACAATCACAGCTTAGTATTTAATAATATATATATATATATATATATATATATATATATATATATATATATATATATATATATATATATATATATATATAAAACCCTTGTCCTGACAAGATGTGGAAGTTGTGTGTGTGTTATCTTTACTCACTTAAGTTTTAACTTTTTCTCTATCAGATCTTTGAACTTGTAAGCCCCGCCTCCAGTGGCCTTGATGACTTTGGTTTCTGTGTTAACTAGGTGGTCTTTAATGAAATCCAGACACGTTTCAATATATGTATTCTCAAACTTGATGAAATGAAGGCGAGCGGTAATCTCCTCCTGCACTGATATCTCATAGAGTGGCTCTCCATCTGAGTCTTGCTAAAAGCACCAGAAAACAGAACAGAAGACAAAATAAGAACGTGTTTCATTCACCACATAACAAGCACACCATTTCGTTACACCTGACTGTCAAATAACTAATCACACCAGTTTAAACTGTGGCCCCTCATGCAGACTACGACAGACTCATTCTTTAAATCATCAGAACAACTGAAACGTTTCTCGTCTCTGTCATTTAGTCCTGCTCAATGAAGAAACCAGTAACCATACCAGCATGATATAGCACAATAAAGACTCCATAGAAAACAGATCAGGTGTAGAGGTCTTACCTGAATGCCTCCCTTCGCTGTGTGATCAAAAGATCTAACTTTGGCTACTTTGTGCTGAACAGTGGAGTAATAGGCGAGCTTTGTCAAAGAACCACCTGCAGGAGGAAAAATTCCATCATTGCAACTTTGACTTCGCAGTCTTCACAGCGACTGAACAAAACAGAAAATCTGTAGCCAACGTGAGGCTGGGGTTCATGTAACTGGACTTGGATCATGTAGCTGTTATTTCATTCAGCAGTCCAAGTTAAGACGCCAGCAAAAACATTTGCTTGTTGTATTTTTCTTGTTCTCCTGTCCTTGGCTAACAAGGACAGGCTAACAAGACCCGACATTTAGCCCCTTCGGCCAACAACAACAATTTGAACGTTTCCCAATCTGTAAAAGCCGTGTCTGTTTAAAGTTGACAGTGTACAGAGGACATATCCCACAGTGTCCACAGTCTGTATGGCTGAACTGTCAACTTAGCCAGTTAGCACAAAGTATGCTGCGCTCAACCTTCATAAAGTGGCTATTTTAAAGGAAAGGAAAATCGAGTTTAATGTTTCTGGATACCTATATCTATTGCGAACCTCTTGGCGTTCTCTAAATTGCGGAATATTTCGTCTGGAGGGAGGGTTATGCTCTTGTCCAGACTGTGGGAAGCTCTATTCGTCCCTCCGGGCGTCGCCATCTTCCACGGCTTGTTTTGCAAACGCAGCTGAAGCTCAAAACCCAAGAGCTCTCTCGAATATTTTCAAAATAAAAGTCCCCGTGTCACGTCCCTGCTGTCACATGGAAAAAACCGAGCAAACGAATGAATTATTACTATTATTATTATTATTATTATTATTATTATTATTATTATTATTATTATTATTATTATAGTAATAATAATAATAATAATAATAATAATAATAATAATAATAATAATTCTGTTCTGAGTTCAAAAGTGATGGAAAAGGATGAGAAGCCGAAATATTTGGTTAATCAAATATCATCATATCATCAAAGGGCTTATTTGTGGTTCAAACCCATTATAACTGAGCCTAATCCTGAAAAAAATATATTTAGTACATCTAGTTTTACATTTTTTGGAAAAATTGTAAAATAGTGTTTGAAGCATTTATTAAAGAAATTATCAGTTTTTATTTGTTGCGATTGCCTTTTAAATAAATTATTATTATTATTAATATTAATATTAATATTAATATTAATATTAATATTATTATTATTACTGCATGCAACAATGTTGAGACCTTTACTGAAGCTGCTACTGCGCCTTATCCCACCCGTTTTTAACAGGTCTCGCCTTTTCCTAATGATTGGCCTGCCGATGTCTGCCTTGTGCTCTCGGATTGGTTGGTCGTCTGTACTCCGCTAATCTAACCAATCATAGCACCGGAGGTCGCACATCACTAGCCAATCAACAAAGGAAGGCGGGATTTTACGAAATGCGGTAGAAAAAAAATAACGCCGCTGCGGAGTGACAGCAGAACGGGGCAGTGGACGCAGATTGCGGTGGAGTTCGCGTAAAATATATTTATATTTTAAATATTTCAGCAGATAAATTTAGTTTTGTTTGTGTTGTCGGAAGGCTTTCTGCAATATTCTGCGTGGAATGGTCCAGTCCCTCAAGACGAAGAGGAATTTTCGGTCACTCTAGTCGAAGGCGAGAAGTTTTTTCCGTTAATTCTGGGCCGGGCGTGAGGGGTAGGTAGCTAACGTTAGCTATGCTAAGCTAACTCGTTAGCCAACAACGATTGCAGTCAGTCTTTCATAAACAGTCTTGGTTTTATACAGATTTAGTCTGCTTTTAAACCACAGGCTGTCGTTATTAACCTGCATATTTATGACATATGGGCTAATATGCGCTCTTGTTAGTTGCTTTCTTCTAGCTTTTTCTTTTGCTAGCATTGTTCGGTTTTGACTCGAGGTTACAGAATTTCTTAAATTTAAAATACAAGGGAAACGGTTTGCTGCTGTAGCTACTTGGTGTCTTCTTCCCACACTGTAGATCACACGGAATATTGTAGTAAAATACTGCATGGTGGGAGATTCAGTCATATGGGAGACGAAAGGTGAGGTACTACTAAATAACAGACTTAACGGAAACTCCTAAAGTCTTCTCAGCTGGTTGTAGTAGCTAAACACGTTTTTGCTGTCCATGTAGTTGAGTCCACAGTCCCATCAGACGCAGCTGCTTTTACTGGAGGACATGGATTTCGTTTGGTTGCATGTGTTCATCCAGAGGGGGGGGCAAAAATAAGCAGGGACGTTTAGAGATCAGATCAGTTCATATCTTAAAATAATTATAATACATAAGAAAAATAAATGTATCCTACATAGCTAGCTTACTGATTAAGTCTCAGGGATGTACATTTAGAGACTTTTTGTCTTCGGCAGGGCTGCAGATGCTAACTGGCTTCTAATATTTTGGCATTACTTACATTTTTCTTCACCATATCTGCTTAAATGTGCTTTTAGTGATCTAAAAAAGTTTGAGAAGCAGCTTGACCTGTTGGTAGTGGTATATTAACACTTTGTAAAGTAGGTTTACTAGAAGCCCTTTGGGCTATTTTTTTACAAACTGAGATAAAACGTTAAGTTATTGCTGTGATCTTGTCCTATTATTAACGCTTATGATGCTGTTAACATGCTTTCTCGCTGCTGGCTGGCTGAAGTGACATTTGTCAGGATTTGCCTGCTTATTAGGTTAGTTTGAATATACAGGTTGTTTACTTTAAAATATTAGCGGCTCTTTGGTGTCTGGAAGGCAGCTTTCAGTTCCTTATTTGTTCTTCTTTGTGGCCTACATTCTGTTGCGCCAGCACAAATGACACATAAGCCTTAAGTTAGCCGTGTAGACACCGAGGTGTCAACAAGTAGTGTGGTGCCATACCACATGACAAATCACTGCTTTGCTTTCAACAAATGGTGGTCTCCTGAAATCTCCTGGAAGCAGCAAGAGCTGTTTCTTTTTGGCAAAGTAAGAGAGGTGAGACTCCTATCAAACTGAAGAGTAAACGTTCTGGCCAAGCCTGGACCTCTCTAGCGTATCCCTAGTTGTAATCGGGCAAAGCTGATTAAGAACTCAGTTGACATCCCTTGGTACTTCCCTTTAAGCCAGCAGAGATGTTACTCAAGGGATTTTCTGTCTTGTGACATATGTATACTGTATAGCAAACTGTTGCTTATTTTAGGAACTGTGTCCCTGTGACCAGCTTTAAAGAGCCAATATCCATGATTTTTCATACATGTTTCTCCTGAGGACTACTTTTGTTTGTGTGGTATCGTGTATCGAAACTGTCTGACCAGACTCTCTTTATCCCCTAGAATTAAGCAGCCTGTTTTTGTCACTGTGCCTCTAAGACATATGAAAATCTCTCAAATGCTGTTCTGATTGGCTCCCGGGGTTCTGTGACTGCTGTAGACTGAACAGGCTGATGTAAATGCAGTGGGTTTGTGACATCACAAATGCAGTGAATTTAGAATGGACTATTATTCAGGTTAGTTTCCCTGTATGAGCTGTAAAGATTGGTGATTTTGGACGTGATGATGTTTCATGTAATTTTGCTTAAAGGAGCAGTATATAAGATGATCGAGTCTGTCGACTCAATACTCCACACAGTCCCTCTGCAATCGGTTTAGCCTAAAACTTCATCTTGTTACATGCAAAAAGCCATCTCCAATTGTGGAAAGCAATGGCAACTATTACTTGACTTCTTTTTCAAACATGTTTTATTGCAGCGAGCATATAGTTCTTCTTCCGCTCATGCTGGTGCCACAGTAACTCACTGTTGTCTCTTAATGTATTACAAGACAGGACAGGACAGCATGTTAGTTTTTCATGTTTTCTTTTCATTTTAAATAATTTTAAATAATTTAAGGTATTTCGTGTAATAGTTAAAAATCTTTCATATTGATTGTCATCTTGCATATTGTTCCTTTAAGTACTACCTCAGACTTTTTTGTTTATTATAAATCCTTTAATCAAATATGTGAGACATTTTTAGACGTTTAAGAATTGGTAGGTTATTAATATGAAGCACTTATTCAGTAGCACGTTTATCTGCAGCCCTCCATCCATTCACTCATGGCAGTTTTTTTTACTTCACTGCCCAAAGCTGGCATTAATTCTTGCTGTTCACAGTAAAGGTTGATTGCACACTGAAAGTAGGTTAATTGCTTCATACCATACTTGTATTTTGGGTAATCGTTCACTAACTATGTTTTTATTGGACTTTTGAACTGTAGTCGATCACAGTAGTTGCTACTAACTTAGACTCCATGTGCATTTGGCATAACCGGTGGGGGATGCAGCATGCTCCCCCTTTTGACACCTCAACATGAAAAACGGAAACCTGACCACATCTCTAGAAATGAGTTTTCAGCTGAAGTAGTGCGCTTGACAGGATAAAGATTCGCTAGTTTGGTTATCTCTCATCCTGACTCATCGAGACAGAATGGGCTGACAGAGTGGAAACTTTTTAGGGGGAACTTGAAGGTAGCATTTGAATTTCATGACTTCTTTTTTGCGTTTCTGTAGGTCTTTATCAGGTCACTTGTGCGTTCTGCAACTTTTTGTGGTCTCAGCCATTAAGTTTCTATGGGGTTAAAAAAAAGCACGTCAGAAAAAAAGTGCACCAACATTTTTTAGACATAAAGGTGACCATACGCTAAATGGCTTGCTTGTATTTGAATTGGACAGTGATATCGTTATTGTGGTTTTCTTTTCATGTGCTGCCGTTTCGTTCCAAGCTGTATTGAGAGGTTAGCCAGTAGTTCATAGAACCATTGATCTGAATGGAAACTTGGTGAGAAGTCAGGCAGAAGTAATATACTCACACATGGTCCAGCAAGACAGTATATAATAGAACTAATCGTCACTCCCCCTCAGTCACATTTGTGTAGAATCCTTTTATAACTGTGCAGAAAGGTTGGTTCTAATGTTAGCATGGTAATTTATGAGACCCATTGTCACGTTCTCTGGAGGCTCATTACGTTTCTATGTGCATTGATTGAGAACACTTTTATTTCTGTCTGCTAATGATGGTGCCTTAAGAAAAGTGCAATGCCTTGTCTTCTTTTAAACAGCTTGTAACGTGTGAGCAGATGTAATAGTATTCGTAGTGGTATTCATAATTACTCTTAAATACATTTAGGCTCACCACTTTTTACAGCCCTGTTAAAATGTAATATTGCTCTCTCACTGAATTGTCAGCCAAGCTATTGCAAAGGTTTCCCTTGATGAAACATAATGAATAATAGGGGTTTAAGGAAATATCGAAATATTGAATATCGGGATATTGTTTTGTGATACTGTATCAATTCTCAAAAACACAGTATTGATACACAGATTCCTGGCAGACAATGAATCATTGTGTGTTTTGTTTAAACCTCTGACCATTAGATGGCAGTGTTGTAATTATTTTTAGCTTCACTCCAACATTAACAAGCAGCACAAGGGCACAATGCTATTGTAAGCACTGGCAAATCTGTTCATATAGTGTTGTGTTTAATAGTAAGGTTTTAAAAATTGCAATATATCACTTTGCTTGCAGTATTGTAGTGTATCAGGATATATTGAATTGTGACCACTGTATCGCAATATGTATTGTATTGCCAGGTTCCTTCTAATACACGGCCCTAATGAATAAGTGATTCATTACTCATATATGTCCACTTCTAGTTCACATGTTTCTGTAATACTAGACTGATCATTGCTATCATATAAAGTCATATCTGTGCATCCATGCCTCAGTCTGGCCTGAAGTTGACTTGTTTACGTGTCATTGAGTAAAATAACTGTTAGGCCGTGTGCAGGTGGTGCATGGATAGGTTATATTTCTGTAAAGCCTTCTTCCTTTTTGAAACTGAATCTATTTGAATATGCCCCCCTAACCGTTAGTTCCAACATAATTGCTGTTTCAGAATATTTCTCTTCAGCTTTTCTTCCAAAGGGTAAGCTTGAGCATTTTAAAAGTTTCAGAGCTGTTTGCTTGTCAATAGAGAATGCTCTTTTCATTGGCAGTTCCTCAGGTACAAGTTTCTTGTGCAGTTTGCTGAGCATATGGATTGGCTCAAAATTAAGATGATGAGTTAGAGGGAAAAAAATACATTTGTTGGGCGCCTGAGCTGGCCAAAGACTTGTCCAACGGCCTCACCTTCTTCGGGCCTCCGCTATTAGCTGGTTCATATGAAGTTGTAGTAAATAACTTCTAAGACAGACTTTCATTAAAGCAGCTGTGTTGCAGCTTCTTTTGGCTGTGGTTTTGAAGTCCCTAAAGGGAGTTTTCATCCCATGCATTGATGGAGCTTCAGAAGAGCCAACCTCTCTCTCTTCCTCAGCCTTACATGGAAAAAGTATTTCTCAGGGTTGCTCAATGAATATAGTTAGGTAACGATTGAAGAGGGAGAATCTGTAAGTGTAAACACAGGAGTGTTGGGAGTGGGACATTGTGAAGCCTTATACTGGAAATTACATTTGTGTAGAAGCCTTTTAAATGATCAGTATAGGGGTGTCATGTTCTAGATGAATTAATAATGTATTTAATATTGAGCCATACTGCTTTTAGTATTAATAGTGAGAGCCATCAATAGTGAAAGCATGCTAATGCAGATAATAGCATCAGACTTTTCGGTATTAGAATATGGTATTTGGGCATTAATAATTGATAGTGATGTAAACATCAGAATAACACTGTATTCATTTAATACTCTTCTATCAATCCAGGCTGAAGTCAATGTTATAGCATGTCCTGATATTAATAATGCATGTTGCTTACCCTAAAATAAGGGGCTTATCACTATATTAGCTTCAGTTAGGGCAAAAATAGGGCAGATGCTTTTAAAGAAGAGTTAAATATAGTTAATTATTCCATCCTTTCCCAGTATTACAGAAACATCCTAACCCAACCAAACTTGCTCAAACTGTCCCAGCATAAGGTAAAACCCCAACAGTGTCCTAAAAGCGTCCACTTTAATCGTCCAAATCTCAGACACTGCAGACAGGATTTCCACTGTCCCTACCTTTTACTTTTGTGCGTTAATGATGATGAAAACTTGTCAGTTGAAATATTACACTGATATGGTGAATGAGAAAACAGTCCAAATCCTGTTTAGGACTTCGTATTTTCCTGCTTTCAGATAAATAAAGAGTAAATTGTGTTATCAGATTAGTCATGGAAAATGAGAACCGTGCAAGTTTTTCTTTTGTATCAGGCAGGAGAAAAAAAGCTGTGTGTGACCTCTTTGATTTAATTAGATGTGACTATCGCGTGCGCATATATCGTGATGAACCGCTAGGCGGAAAAAACATACCGTTTCGTTTTCATCAGACTGACTAAAGCAGCGCGCCTCGTGAGAACAGTTTATGGCGTTCACTGCATGTGCAGATAGAAAACATTGTCTGTCTGTGTTTTACCGTATGCCCTGGACCGGTATCGGCTGAAAGGTGGTCGGAATCTGCCTCAAAAATGCTGGGTCCATCTCTAATTAGAACCATAGCTGGCTATTTACTTCAATTGCATAGCAAACACTGAAAGGAGCTTAAGCTAGACAGCACATATGGTTGTTAAATAAGTGAATATGCTGCTTTTCCTCTCATCCTCTAGTGAGGCTGCTACTTGTGTAAGGGAGTAGTAGGCTCATAAATGAGAATGCAGAGATTTGATGAAAATAGCAGTAATATTAAAGTACAGAGCCATGCTACTGAATAAGTTCAGAAAGAAAATGCAGTTAGACTGTCATTTCGGCATTGCTTGTAAAATTGAGGTCTTCAGTTTTGGAGAAGTTTTGAATGTCAGCAGCCAAAAGCAGAACCTCTCTTCAGCGTTCCCTCCAAAGCCTTGCCCAAAAACACTTGCACTGCCTCTGCTAGGATGTCTGATTGCTAGTGCAAAACAGATGTAGGGTGCGGCACTTTGTCAGCTTGAGATGTGCTTGTCCTGATTGGTCAAATGTTGTGTGGTCCACCTCATTGAACCTCACATCCCCTGACGTCCCTTCCATAAGTTTAAGACAAAAAGCATGTTTACTGTCATTCTGGAACTCTTGTGCTGTCGTGATGATCTGATCTGGCAGTTTTGCTGCAAATAGCGCAGGTTGCTGATTATAAAGTTAAACAAGCAGCAGCTAATTATTAACTTCATCTGCTGAACACATGCATGCAAACTGGTATACCATCAGACCTTATGTATTTTCTTTGCACAGGCATTGCACCTAGTGATGCACCGATATGGAATTTCTGTGCTGATAACGTGTGTTCAGCAAGGTTAATTATAGCTGATATTGTCCAGTGCTGGTCATGTGTTTTTACCAAATATCTGCCAATACAGATACTATTCCCATATCATTGTGTATCCCTGTTATCCTCTTGCAAACCTCACCTAAACATTTGGTGCAGCAATTCTGTTGTCCTTTGCTTGAACTTTGAAAAACCACACCCCTGTTTTGTTTTATACTCAGCCTCAGTGCGCTAAGCTCTCAGCTGTATATGTAATCTGCAGTTACAGTGTCGCGCCAATGCTAACTAATTTCCTATTTATCAGTAGTCAGTATGCTGGCCACAGATTCGACATGCACCCTTATCACTTCTAGAGGAACATCACCCCTCTATCTCCCCTCATATCTATTATGTTACGACCAGAGCAGGCCATGATATGCAGTGATGTCATGGAGAACCAGAGGCGCAGCAGGCCTCAGTTCTAAGTCCAGCTGCACAGCTCCTGACCACACACCTCTATCCAAAGCCACAGCTGCTTTGTGTTTTTGAGGTCAAGCTTCAGTTCTCCCCCTACCCTGGGCTCTGTTCCAGGATGATCCCATTGTTGTGTAGCTGCCTCTCCCTAACATACATACAGTGCTGTGCAAAAGTCAGAGGCCACCCTTCATTCATTTAATTTTGTACTCTAGTTGGCCATTAAGTATATTATTCATTTTTCTTGAGATATTTATGTGGAGATTAGATCTAAGGTAATCAGCCTACTGGCTAAAGATTACGACACTGCTATCTAGCAGGTTCTAGCGAGTATTACAGACAATGCAACATGATCGCCATCTTCTACAATTATTTGTCTATAAAGTGTAATAAAATTGATCGTGTGATTTCAGAGTTTATACAGTATCGAAAACAATGCTTCGATGCTCAAGTTTATATCCCCAACCTCCAGACCTCAACATTAATAAATGTATTAGCTATTACTTGAATCGTGAGATGCAGTAAACATGGCTAACGTCTAAGACTGAACTTAGGAGGTGTGGAAAAATATCTCTGCACATTGCTTTGCAAAACTGAAAGCAAGTCTCTTTCAGTGGGGAAAAAAAGAATGGACAATTGTTTTCAGTATTCAGTATTATGTTTTGTAGGTGAGCCTGTAAGAACTAGTATATACAGTATGTAGTTTATATGTTTCTTGCTCCTGCTCTCTGTTCTTATTGTTCCTTCTTTCTCCTTTTAGATTGCTGAGCTGTTTGGTGAAGTGACCCTGCCATGCGTGAATACAAGCTTGTGGTGTTAGGCTCCGGAGGTGTGGGCAAGTCCGCACTGGTGAGTGCTCAATCTGCCCACTTTTTCCTCCAGTGAACCAGTCTGCAGGCCTGGCTTACACTTTCTTCACTGGCATAATATACAATTTATGACCTGTGTGTGGTAGGACAAGCTTTAGAGAATGTTCTCTAAAGTCCCATTTAACCTGATGAGAAGTGCAACACAATGCCAAACTGAGTTGATTTTGAAGGAGTTTATGTTGGATTTTTTTTAGTAGCTTTAATATCCAACAGGAATCTTAGGGGTATCAGAAGGCTTCATATATTATCCCTGTCCAAATAAAAATATATATCTCAAATGGCAGGTTTACAGATGAAGCTAAAAACATTCTTAACTTTTACTGTAAGTCAATGTTAAGTGGTTTTATTTCAGGCAGTTCTGGAGCATCCTATCTCTTTCCTATCCTTATCTATTGGTCCACTCATTATAACATTTCTATGCAATGTAAAGTACAACTGCTGTGCTCAAATGACATAGGACAGTCAAAATTGAAAGAAATGGAGATGAATAATTTCTTTGAACAGCGACAATATGTTGCACCCCCTTCCCATGTTCAGAGAATCCATTGAGTACAGTTGTAGTCATTGTCTGTTGTCTCAATTTGAGGCCCAAAGAATTAAGAAGAATCCATTTTACTGGTCAATGCTGGTAGAACTGGTCAACATGAGCCTGAACAGGCCTAAAAACAGACAACAAACAGTCAAGGACAGACAAAACAGTTGATGTGTCAAAATAAACTGTTTGGTATATTGTTAGGAACCAATAGCAACGAACCTGGCAACCACAGAATAGCACAGTAGCAGAAGACCCAAGAATAACTGTTAAATGTGTCATAAAAAACTGTTGAATGTATCATAAAGATGTCTCTTTGATAAAGAGGAGGATGTCCAAACATGACTCATAGGGTTTACCACAAGATCCAAATGACTAGTCGGTGTCATGAACAAATAAGGCCAGGTTACAGTTTGTTTGAAAAAGTGCACTTCTCGTTCTAGAGTTCTGACTCTATGAGCCAGCGTAGACTAAAACTATTGGCATTAGAGCTTAGTCCCAGACTAGTCTTCACCCATGTTTGGGTAACTACCTATTATGGTGAGATATTAAAAGTCTGCACCAGAGGAGTGGAATTAGATTGACCTGCACCAACATTTAGGCCTTCATCAGGGTGATGAGGAAAACATGAAGGTGATTTGCTCATTCAAAGCAAACCACATCATCACTGAAACATGGTGGCTCGAGCAGCAGTGGTATTGGATCATGAGCACTGATATTTCTTTTGGATGCGGTGGCTGAAAGCATCATCAGGATGAATTCTGAAGTGAACAGAAGCATCTTAATTGTTCATATCTCACATAAATTGTGCCTTTGGTTGGCATTACGACATTGACCTAAAACTGTGGATTTTTTGTTTTTTGCCAAAACACTTGTTCTCACAGGCCAAAACAGTCAGTCAGCGTGAACCCCACTGACGATACATACTATTTCCTGTGGGCAAGACTGCAGGCACAAAGCCCCATGAACAAGCAGGGACTAAAAGTGGCTACATGTGTAGAGCATCACAAGGGAAGAAATTCAGCATCTGCTGATGTCTGTGGTTTGCAGATTCTAGGCTGTCATTGACTACCAAGTGCTAAACAAGCAAAGCTTTATATTCACATTCTGAATTCCAATGTCCAGTATGCTCATCTAATATGAGGAGATTATGTCTAAATAAACTTCATATATTGTTTACCCAGTTTAGATATCAGTTCCCCCTTGAGTTCACGTGCAGAATGTCAGTTTTATGGTTTATGCACAGGAGTGGAATTACTTACCGACAGCACTGTAACATGTATGGTGGGATAGTTTTAGAGGCAATAAGAAAATTAATAAACTTTAATAAATATAATTAAATAAATTCTCATTATAGAGAAAGAAAGCAGTTATATCTGTTTACAAATACTGTAAAATGTTTAGTGTTTAGTATTTTTAGTTGTTTTTATAGTGCAAACTATTGTTATAGTTTCCAACCTATTTAGTTCTAAATAGCTGTAACAATATAGTTTAATGAACTATAACAATGTAGCTTGGTAGCACAGCATTTTATGTTGGATTTTTTATGTAACTTTAATATCCATCCTAATCAATCCATCATTGGGATTTTGCCAAATTTATCCAATCGGGCCTTAGTTGCTATGAAAGCATTTCTGTGTAGTGCATGGATAGATCAGTTAGAGAGTGACACTGTTTAACTTCAGTGCATAGGAAAAATATATGTAGACACTCGCACATAAATCCTAGATCCACCTAAATTCTCATTCTAGAGAAAGAAAGCAGTTATGTATATATGTTTACAAATACTGTAAAATTAGTTAAATGTTTACATTACATTACATTTCTGCAATGTTTCGTATGTTTCCAGAGTGCGATAAATATAGAACTGAATATTGTTTTGAAATGTTGGTCAAATCTAAACATCTGTCTTGCACCTACAAAGAAAATGTCTGCTGATATTTAAAATGTCATATGATGATATGATTTGGAAGTGAGTGCATGGTTTGTTTATGTATTTATTATTAAATGCATGATTATTGTTCAAGATGATCTTATTTCTCAATTACTAATATAATATAAGTGACAGCCCTGTAGGTATTGTGTGATGTTGTGTTTAAGGTTTTTGTCATATCTGGCTGTTCATTACGTGCTCTTGTTTTTCAGACAGTACAGTTTGTCCAAGGAATCTTTGTGGAGAAATATGACCCCACAATAGAAGACTCCTACAGAAAGGTAGTGATTGTTTCTCTGCTTAGCTTGTATCTCCTGTGAGTGCATTAATGTATTTATTTATTTATTTATTCATTCCTACATTCTGACCATCCTGCTTCTTTCTTATTTAGCAAGTTGAAGTGGATGGGCAGCAGTGCATGCTGGAGATCCTGGACACAGCAGGCACAGTAAGTGATGCAGAACTTCCTGCGGACTTCTTGCACTGAGAATCAGACCTGGGCAGTATCTAAAAATAATTAGCACTATGTTTAAAACATATATATAAAAAATATATATATATAAACCAAAAAAACATCCCCCTACCAACAAATACAGTTGGTGCACTGTAGCTTTGACCTACTTTCTATTAGTTTATATGCTTTTTGCATCTTTAATAAAAAGCTCACATATTGATTATTATAATACAGAGTAACCCAACGTCATTTGAGAACTTCACACTGCAAATGATTTTTAAAGCCGACGTGCTTTACATATTTAAAAAAGTGAGCCGTTTCCATTGTTATGGCAGAGATTTAATAATTCAGCTAACTATTGGGGCACTAGAGCTGTATGGAAAAGACTTTAAATTTAACTCGGAGAGTAAGTCACGTGCAGGAGAGACAGTGGAGGATTTGCAGGAGGCTAATGCCTTTAAAGACCCCATAATAACCCAGTATAAGCATATACACTGTGTGTACTTCTGATCCTGTTTCCTGGCTGGAGAAACCTTCTCGCCAAGGCCAGAACTACCTGCTCTAGATTAATAGACAACTGTTTTAACTTGTTTTTTTACTCCTGCAGATTCTACTGCAGCAAAGCCTAGTTCCAGACCTCGTCAGCATTTATTTTCAGTTTCATGCACTCAAGTTAATTTTAACGTACAGTAAAGTAAGTAGAAAGTGAAGACCTGTGCAGTTTGTCAATCTCTGCCTTGTCTGCTCAACATAAACAGAGAAAAACTGATTGCTGGTATGTACACCCACACACTTCTTAAAGGATTATGATCTCCAGTTTCCCAACCAATTTCCAAGGTGGTAATGATAAATTGTTCCTCTCTAGGTTTACATGTCGCCATTGGTTACTTGTCAGTCATCAGCGATATCTGATAACATCGTCCTTTTGGCCAGGGTTATTAAGAACGCAGCCTACTACCCAACTACGTTGCAGCTGCACTGAGCTGAGCTTCTCTTGAGCGTTTTATTTTTATTTTTTGGCCTGACAACATGGAGAGAACTGTGAGGATAACTCTTTCTAATGACCCAATTCTCACTAATTTACTGATGTCAGTGGGTGCTTGTGGTTTATTGGTCAGAGCTGGACCATAAACCATGAACCACAAAGGTCGCGTGTGCCTGTCGCTGTGGCTTTGGGACAGGCACTTAACCCCAGGCTGCTCCAGCAGGACTGTCCTTGGCTAATATTAGCCAGCTGGAGCAAAAGTGTCCACAAGTGTATAAAATGAAAAATTGACTGATGACTGATGACTTGCTGTGACACGCCTTCAAAGTAAGTCATAGGAGAGCATTCTCATACTATGACTACTGTAGAGTGGGGAGTGGAGAGAGTTTTTTTATATATTCTTTTCCTAAAACAGGAGCAGTTCACAGCGATGAGGGACCTGTACATGAAGAATGGTCAGGGATTCGCTCTTGTATACTCCATCACAGCACAGTCCACATTCAACGACCTGCAGGATCTACGTGAGCAGATCCTGCGAGTAAAGGACACCGAAGATGTAAGTATGAGAGAGAACCCTCAGAGAATATGAAGCAGTAAAACTAGGGGTATGAGTCCCTACGGTTTGAATAAGATAATAATAAGCTTCATGATTCAGTGTTTAATTTCACCACAAGATAGTATTGCTGGGATTTATATGACAGAAGCCTGGGAATCATATTTTGGTCAAACCCATCTGAGGAGGGCAAATCCCTGCCATGCCATAGCTTAACACCCCATGAACCCAGCCCCATGCCTGGAGCGAGCCTGAATCCCCTCCACTGTTCCCTAGGCTGTGCCACACAGAGGATGCCCTTTTTTGGACATGTGTGGAGGGAATGCACTGAGCCCAGGATAAAGCCCCCTGGCCCTGGGGAGCGTGGCCTGGAGCAGTTAGAGGCGTTGGAATTTGTTATGATTGGCCTTTTCACCGCCTGCCACACTTCCTCTTTCCTCATGCTAGCTCTGCGGCTTGGCCAGGGTTTAGAGCTGCCTTACACCTCATCTCCAGCAAAGGTCCCAACCCATTGAAAGCAAACTAGAATGAGTTTTTTATTATCATTAAAAACACGAATTTTGTAGAATGCAATGAAAACAATTCTCCTGAGCTTTGAATTCAACTGACAAAAGTACAAAGAAAGTCCAAAGAAAGGAAAAAAGGATTTAGAACCGGATGCCTGCAACACAGTCATAAAAGTTGGGCCAGAGGCATGATTACCATGTTCATCTTTCCTTTTAATTACATGTTTTAATAGAGTTTATTGATTCTTGAAGTTTTGCAAGGGGAATCTTTGCCCATTCTTGCTTGATGCAAGACTCCAGCTGCTTAGCTGTCTATGACTGTCGTCTAATTCGTCTCTACATGGTGTGCTACACGTTTTCAGTAGGAGACAGACCTGGACTGCAGGCAGGCCAGTCAAGCACACGCTCTATGTCTATGAAATAATCCTATTGTAGCCTGTACAGAATAAGACCTAGCGTTGTCTGGTCACTCATTACGTCACTCATTCTCTGGGCGATGATTTCTGCGTAGAAGTGATGTATGTCTTTCTTGTTGCGTAGTTTCGGCTTGCGTTTGCTAATGCAACAGCTGACTGCTGCACTAAGTGACAGGTCATGCGTATTCAACAGTGGTTTCTGGCCTCGCCCTACGAATCCAGATTTCTTTGGATTTCCTGAATCTTCCTGTATCATGCATGGCAGATGGTGAAAGACCTGAATTCTTTGCAGAGAAATGTTCTTTTTGGACTGTTTGACAGTTCAGTCAAGTTTGGCACAAAACGGTGAACCACAAACCATCGTTCCGTACAAAGACTGAGCCTTCGTTGGAGGCTCCTGTTATAGTCATTTATGGTCCCCTACTTGTAACTATTTTTTTTTTTTTTTTGGCATAAAATTCAAATTTAGTTTAGATTTACAAAATACAATACAGTTTGTCAGTTAAATAAAGGCTGAAATAAATGAAGAAATTACAGATTCTTGTTTTAATTGCGTTTTGCAAAGCATCCTAACTATTCTGGAAATTGTAGCCAAGAAGCTCAATATGAACAACACTTTTTATACACAAAAATGGATATTGTCAGTATTTCAAAAGCAACTCTTAACCCCAATTCATCATGAAAAGGAAAGATCTAGACCAATAAAGAACCTGTTTACAGCAACAGCCAGTGAAATGTTAATGCGTAGTTACCAGCAGCTAGTTGCACATTGTCAATATTTCACTAATGTGTGATTTACTAGTAGTTTAATTTTATTTTGTTGTGTTTTTAATAGTTTTGTTCTTACAAATGCTGAATTAAAACAGTTTTTATTTTAATATAAATTTAGTCAATTCTAACTTTGAGAAGTTACATGTAATGTGATTTCTTTTTTGTAACAATGCATCTTTTTTGCTGTACTGTCCACCCACAGTGGAAGGGAATACACAGGCAGTGCACAAGTCAATATTGTTTCTTCTAACAGGCTCGTTTACTTTTAAGATTTATGCACTTATAACCAACAATCAATTACTGCCTGACACCAAATTACAGCCTAAAGGTGGAGCCATGCAAACATTGCTGGCATTCTCTTCATACTTGCTGTTTTTTTCCAGACCCAGGCCCTCATATTTGGTAGTGTGTAGTTTGAACTGTCAGGGCATTCCTCCTGCTCTGCTCTGTAGAGCTACAGTGCTGTAATATGCGCTACAGCTCTGTCAACTTCCCCTGGGGAACTGCACTGTGTTTCCTGGCCCAGACCTGTTTGGATTTTAAACATTCTCCACACAGCCAGTCCAAACACGGCCTGCACCCTGTTGCTTGGCCCATGGTCCAACGGCTATAGGGGTTGTGGGAGGGAGGATGGAGAGAAGGAGAGGAGAGAGAAGAAAAACATTTTAGAATCCTGTGGACTCTCCTGAGGCTACAGTTGTACATTTACTTTCTTGTGCATGATTCCACTGAATTTAGATGTCAGTTATAATTAGTATACTAACATATACACAGCTGATAGATATTAATGCTGCAAGGAGTGGAAGTGTCTCTGATAATGTGCCGATAATTGGGTGGAGCAGCACCAAGATTTGCACTTTAAACTTGACAATAGGGTGGAAGTTTAGACAGTTGTGATTTTGATGGACCAAGTAGGAATCATGTTAACCTGAGAACATATTATAACAAGAAAAATAATGTTATGGTTCTATATGGTTAATAATGATGGGGTAGCTTCATTCCCATTTCTACATTATATAAAAAAATATGTTGTTGAGGTTTTTTGAGTATAAAAATGTGATAAATAAGAATGAAGTTATAGCTTGAAGTGGGCAATTTGGCCTATATATATTAGAGATGGATGGATCGATCAGCTATGTATTGGTATCTGCCGATTTTTTTTTATCAAAATATGTGATCAATGATTGGCCGATATTTCTTCCATTTAGTCGATCCCGAGAGCCAATCGATGGCGTTAAACAAATGAGCCTAATTTCTGTATTTACAGCTAGCGTTTCATCCAGGAAGAGGTGCCGTTCATGAAACCCCTCTCCGGCCAGGTCCCTGCAATTCCTATCTGAGCCACTAGGTGGAAGTACATACCGTTTCATTTTCGACAGACTGACTGAAGCAGCGGCCTCGCGAGAACAGTTTAGGGCGCTGACAGAAAACATGTCGTCCGGCTGCCAGTGTTTTACCTTATGTGACACAGACTCATCCAGGACGTTTTAAAAATGTGTAAAATCAGCGTGTCTCGCGGGAGAACCAAGAAGAAGACATTTAACACTACTAATCGGATACGTCATTTAAGCGTATCAGTAAACAGTAGAGCTAGCACACACAGCTAGCACAAAACAAATAACCCAGAAAACCATGCAGACCAGATCTGACCGGTACGAACAGAACAGCAGCAACAATTCAAGATCTACATTTATTGATTGCAGTTTTGCGTTCAATGCTTGCAGTTCTGACTGCGTTTATTTTATTAGCTTTTTCATTTTAAATGAAGGGTCTAAATGTAATGATTGCAGTATTGGGGATATTTGTTTGATTTACTTTGTTTATTTACTGTTAATTGTATTTAAAATATTATGCTGTTTCACATGAGCTCGATAAAAATTATAATAAACCAGTTTAGACCATGTTTTATGACTTGCTTACACTAATAACTACATGTAGCCCTGCCGTGGCATATAGCCCTGCCCTTGATCTGTATTGGCTATCGGCCGATCGCGTTGAAAGGTGATTGCCAATCGGAATCGGCCTCAAAAACGCTGATCGGTCCATCTCTGATATATATATATATATATATATATATACACACACACACACCAAAGTCCAATAACATCCTTAACTTGGATTGGCGGTCGTACCAGGAGATTTAGACAGAGGACTGAGAATTGCTGATAATAGGACTATACGCAAAATAAGCCTCTATACAAAAATAGTATACTCAGCCTGCTTCTCTCCTATATTTTAATCATTAGTTATTGCTGCAGTAGAGCTGTTAGTTAGAACGGGCTGTTTTGATTGCAGCTCTGAACAATAGAGCAATAATATAATGTGTTTCAGCTCGAAGCCCGTTTAGCTTTATCATGTGTGTAACGCTTATCCTCTCTCTCTCTCTTTTACACACACACACACACACACACACACACACACACACAGCCAAACGTCATTCCGTCCAGTAGTGGGTGCGTGGAAATCAAAGTTAACATGCAGGCAGGAAGTAGATCTTATCTTGTATGGGCGGGGCTGGAAATTTTTCCTTTTTCCCTCCTCCCTAAACGTTGCACACACAGTTTACGCACACGGCCTTCGCAGCCTAACTTCACGGGCAAACCTCATCATACTCAGCATACAGCAGCCTTAACTAGCAAGAACACTTTTATTTTGCATTGAGTTTAGTTTCGTTCAGGCGTACTTGTGAGGTCACATGTTGAACTTTCTCTACAGTTCTTGAAGCTACAGGCCCTGCAGAACACATTTGGCCCACAAAGTATACCATGACCTGATAGCACCCTGATGTATAACCTCATGTTTCTCTGGTGTTCTGGGTCATCAGCTGCCTAGCTGCTTATCCGGTGCCAAGCTTAAGCAGACAGAGCACACCGTGAGTCTGACCACACAGCATTGATCTGTATTTTTAGAGGACCTATATAAATGTATAACAGTGCACAAACATAACAGACCTGTGGGACGCTCAGCAGCTGAAAGAGATGTAGTCTTTAGATCTGGGCTGCCCAGAGTTTGGCCATGAAAACATTTCAATCGGTCCACCAGAAATCCCATTCACTCAGTGATGGAACAAACACGTATAATATAGTCTAATAATATAAATAACTTATAAGTTGCTCAGTTGAGTTTAATTCTACAATGCTATAAATCCAGTTTTGAATGCAACTAGTTTTTGGAAAGATTACCAAATGACCTGTAACTAAAAATGCTTTACAATTAGACTCTTAATGGTGGTCTAATCACAGTATAGCATTTAGATTTTTTTATTTCAGCCTGATTCAGCCTTTAAGATATTTTGTCATAGCTGAGAAATTTCTTGCAGTGGGCCCTAATATGACCGTAGGGAATGAGGTAGTGTAGTGTGACCTAGTCAAAGAAAAGTACTGTTGTGTTTGGGATGCCATGTGACACCCCAATGAAAAAAATTAATGTAAAAAAAAAAAAAAAGATTTGTTTGCGTCGACCAGTAGAAGGACAGAGCACGCACTGGCACATGTGTAAACATTAGGGGTGTAAGAAAATATCAATAATATTCAATATCGGGATATTATGTTTGGTGATACTGTATCGTTTCTCAAAAACACAGTATCGATACACAGATTCCTGGCAGACAGTGAATCATAGTGTTTAAACCTCTGACCACTAGATGGCATAGTTGTAATCTATTTTTAGCTCCACTCCAACATTAACAAGCAGCACAAGGGCGCAATGCTTGTGTAAGCACTGGTAAACCTGTTCATATAGTGGTGTGTTTTAATAGTAGGATTTGAAAAATCACAATATATCACTTAACTTGCAGTATATCACGATATATTGAATCGTGACCGCTGTATCACAATACGTATTGTATCGCCAGGTGGAACAGTGAACCACAATAACAGAGGGTCACAGAATTTAGCAGTACTGCAACATGAAGCAACGCTACCAAAATGCTAACAGCTTAGCGCTGATCATAGCAGCTACATAATAGTAGCCACAATTTAAATATACTTCAGCTACCTCTAATATACCATACCATTCTCTCTCTAAAAACCAGGAACGATTCCATAACCATTTAGGGTTTTTTTTTCTTTCAGCAGCACACAAGGTGCTTCTGTAACAATTGACACTTTCTTGAGCATCCTCCCTGACAACATATGAAAATATAAAGTTTGTGCATTCCTGGCTTAGATTGGTTCAGGTGTCTAGATCTGCAATATTGGGTATATTATTATGTATAACATTAGGTTTATATTGTCAAGGTCACATACCCATTGAAAACAAAGATTCTGTGTAACTTTTTTAAAGACAAAAAACTTAATAAGCGTTCCCAAGTAGAAGAAAAGATATTTACGTTTTGGTTGAGTGTTTTTGTAAAAGAAAAAAAAAACTTTTTATCATAACAAAACAAATTGTAAGTGCAAATGGAACCCTTTTGGTAATGTAGGTCTAACACTATTGTAATTGTGACAGCATGCACAGTGCCATTTGTAAGCCAGTGAAGGAGGTCAAATCTTTTTAATCTAACATTAATTTGCCTAAAGAAGTACAACTGTTGCCTACAGTTCATGGTCATCTGGTGTTTTTTTTTTTTTTTTTTTTTTTTAATTTTCTTAAGATTGTTGAGGAAAATGACAAAACAGATAACCGGCTCATGCAACATTGTCTAACTTCTTTTCTTCGTTTCTCTGGGTCTCTGTCTCAGGTGCCAATGATTCTGGTTGGTAATAAGTGTGATCTGGAGGATGAACGAGTGGTGGGGAAGGAGCAGGGTCAAAATCTGGCCCGGCAGTGGAACCACTGTGCCTTTTTAGAATCTTCAGCCAAATCAAAGATCAACGTCCTTGACGTAAGTGCCACTGGATTTAGAGTGTACCAACATAACTATAACTATATGTTTTGTTCTTTCATGATCAGTTTCAAGATCTGTTTCTGAGATCTACATGATCTTTTTGTAACCATCTTGTGTCATCTTCTCATTTTATAGATCTTTTACGACTTGGTCAGACAGATAAATAGAAAAACACCTGTGGAAAAGAAGAAAGCGAAAAAGAAATCCAACTGTGTGCTCCTGTAGAGTCCTCTCCCTACAGCAACTCTGAACTCTAGGTACACTTACTATATCGTTCATTTGTTCACTGCATTGCCACAGTGTTGTTAATGCGACCTTGGGTTTGGTAATATTGTTTGGGTACATAGTGATGGCCTTATGCAAGCAGGGACAGGTCTCCCTCTAGAGGTCAGTATGTGCTACTGACAGTCCTTTTGGGAACCTGCACCCTGACAACATGTGCAGTCATTAAGGAGGAGACTGTTAACATGGTGTCTTTAGTGTGAGAGGTGTGTAAAAGTGTCACTAGGAGGAAAACCTTTTTGATGATGCCAGTCTGTTTTGAAATGGTGGCAATCAATAAGATTTTTGTTTTCATATCATTGGTTTTGTGTGTACATACAGATGATACTTAAATTCCTACTTGGCACTGGGGGTCTGTATTTATTTAATATCTATTTTTTTTATTAAATAAATACAGTTTGCAATTTCAGTTCAAAGTATAAGAGAAAGCATATATATATGTATATATATATATATATATATATATATATATATATATATATATATATATATATATATGCGTAATGTATTATTATTTTTATAGTTCTTAAACTTTAAACTGCAGAATTGTTTGCATCTTTGAGTGTGTGTAGATTCTGTTACTTCACATTGTAAACAGGGTTGGCTGGGATGAGCTGTAGTTTCTTCCAAATTTCACAGCTATAATTATTGACTATGTAAAAGAGAAATTAACATAGGAGAGAAGATTAATATGTCATATATCACAAAAAAATGTAAAGCTGGGTTTAGGTGGGCTTATACAAAATGTTTATATAATTGCACAAAGTCTGCCGTCGTCCGGATGCTGTGTCAGGTCCTGTTATCAGCATACTGGGACATAATATGATGCCCACATGATGGCAGCAGTTTCACATTCTACCTAAAATGATCCTGATGTTTATTTTTATTATTGACAGTTTGTACAGCTAGGTCTTATGAAATTGCTGAGGTTGCTTGGTTACATTATTCATATTATTGGTATCATTATTATTATTTTTCCTCCTCTTTTTCTTCTTTTTCTTTTTTCTTTTTCCTTTTTCTTCTTTTTATTTTCCTTCTTATTATTCTTTTTCTTCTTTTTTTTTCTTGTTGTTCTTCTTCTTCTTCTTTATTGCAACCTCTTTCTCAAAATGCCTGTGTTCTTTATCTACCTGCAGAACGCTGTAATGAAGAACTGTTGCCCTATTTGAAATGTGCCAGCATTGCCATCCTCAGTGAGTGGAGCTCTGGACCAGCAGACTGACAAACCTGAGGAAGAACAGAATACACAAAGAGGGAACATGAGGAGTCATTTCTGTTTGATTCCAGAAAATCTGAGGAGAAACCTTCATTTAGCACAGTTTGAGTAGAACTCATTTTTAGTATTCCTCAGGAACACTTAAGCGAAATATCTTCCATTAATCCGACCAGAAACTCGTTCAGCTTTTCATTCAGAGAACCCACATCGTTTCAGAAACCGGAAACAAATAACCCACCAACACCATCAACTCTTATGGAGTTCAATTCTTTTCAAACATGCAAGGAATACGTGTGAGGACAATGTCTGATTCCTGCCAATGGCATCAAGAAAGACAAGAAGGAAAAAGGAGATACGGGACTGTGACATAAGCCCATATTTTGGTACCCTGACATTTCAGTAGTGAACTGAATTTTACTAAAGATTACCATCTTTTCTCATAATTCCATCTGCAAATGCTTCAATACCCTGTTCAGGACAAGCAGAAGAAAACGATGATTTCCCAGTGTTTCTTATTTCCAGTGCAGCTCGTTTGAGGAAATTGAAAAAGACTTAATTTGTATGATTATAGGCATTCTAACAGCGAACAGCATGATCCCATCTTTTAATTTCAATGTAGATGTTGTAAATGACAGCGAGTGAAAGTGTTGCCTCTCAAAGTTTCCATTCTTGACATCAGTCGTGTAAATGTTTATAGACTGAGCTGACATAAACTGTGTATAAATCTCCTTCTCCCGTTTACACCTATGGACTTTTTCAGCCAGATCTTGACCCCTGACCTGTGACTATTTTGTATTTAGTCACTCGGCTTTCGTAGCTCTATATTCTAGGGTGGGTTTTTTTTGGGGGGGGTTTTGTTTCGGACATGTTGAACTATGGGCCTTTTTGTAGTGGTAAAATGGATAAACTGCAGACTGGTTTCTAGGTCTCTTGAGGCTTAAACATATTGTACTATATCTCCTCTATTGCTTCTCATGCGTTTCTGTCAAAGGATGTTCTGGCTTTTATGGTCGATTAAATTTTAGTACGTTTTCATTATATCCAGTGGTTTGTATTACCTTTTTTAATGTTATGCTTCTGTAAGAAATTTGATGAGGGATCATATTTGTCAATTTGCCATCACAGGAGCCGGGTGTTGCAACTGGAGGTAATATATATTTATATATATATATATATATATATATATATATATATATATATATATATATATAGTTGCTTTCCAATGAAAAACAAGTGTCTCCAAAATTGTAACGTTACAGGAGACATCAAATACATACTTTACTTTCAGTGAAGGTCAATCAAACTAGAATTTTTTCCAAGCTGTTTTGGAGCACTTCTATTGGTCCATTCACCCTGAAATTGTCACACAATGTAAACAGCCATTGGTGTGTTCAAATTATGTAAAAAAAATCTACAAAATGAACAAAAATGTGGATACATGTTTTTCAGTGCACAGCAACCATATATTACTCAATTATAACACCACTACTGTACTCAGACGTCAGCTGACTAAATTTAGTACCCTCCGAGTTTTTCCAGGCTTTATTCACCTCTTTCAGGAGTGACCCAGTTCTGATCAAAGGGCAGTTATTAACTGGGTTTTCACTGGGTTTTCATATATATTGTTAAAAACAGAAGTAAATTACAAACATTTGGAAAGACTGCTTAGTTAGTGCCACACCAAAGATGATAAGAATTAATCTAATCATCGATGAACTGTGAATGTGAAGAGCAGTAATAATGAAATGTTTGGCAATGTTATTATTCTCCACCAGCTAGCGCGTCTCTACTTTTAATTGTGATCAGCATTATATAATAAGCAATAGTTATAGTTTATGTAATAATAAATATGCAGGTTAATGTTAAAACTCTTGAGGCTCCTGCATGTTTTAACCAGTTTTACATTGGTTTAACATTTTATCGTGGTGGTGCATGAAACGATGAGTTTTATGTAGTTTTCTGTAATAGCTACTACTTTTAATTAATACTATAAAACTGATACCACCCAGAATATTCCAGTGACTCAAAAACCAGTCTACTGCTTTTGGGTTGGACTTCACTTTGAAACTCAAAACCAATAGTCAACAATAAAAATACTTGTTGGCATAGTTTTCATGAATCAATTCATATTATTAATCAATTCATTTAATCCATTTCTATATACTTCCAACGTGGGTTCACTGGGGTCTAAAGCTGCTGCTGGTGAAGGTTAAAATCCTGAGTGTGCTCAAACATTTAAGCATCTGTTAAATACATACACTGAAGTTTCCTCTGTGGCTAAAGACGCAGTCCAGCCCAAAGCTAAGGTTTAATATATGTGGCTTGTCACAGCGGTAGGCAGAATTCTGTTGCACAGCATTGCAACCCTAAATCTCATTGGTTTGACAGAATACATGATTTTATATCATGTTTCCTCACTACAATACCCAGCATGCATTACTGAAATATGTCCTACAGCCATTGGGAATGCCTGCCACTCATCTATGGGCTAATATTATTACACAAACACGTCACATATGTCAGCTAAGCTACCACTAGGAAACAAAGTGAGAAAAGGTATTTATATAAGCTACCTGCTGGCTAACTTTTATCTCCTTGTCCTTTTGTGACATTCAAATAATCAGTTCTCAGATATTTGGCTTCCTAATGTGGGCTTATATCTGCCTTGCTTCTGCATAATCATCCTATCATCCAAGACAGTCATAGAAACTGATTTAAGTTGTCTCTAAAGGTATTTTGTGTTTTCCCAATTGATTAATATCAGTGTACAGGACTCTTATGGCTTAACAGGCATTCTCAGACTGCTTCCAGATGCATTTGTTTGTTTCCTAATGTGATTTAAAGAAATCTTGTGGTCTTTTTTTGATAACCGTAAAGCTAATTCCTGTTAAAAGCAGAGCAGTCAGGTTTTAATCTTAATGTCTCTACTGGGTTTTTTTTTAGCAAAATAGTCCATCCCCATAAATTAAAAGCTGTATAGTTTTTCAAATGTTATTCCCACCTTCAAGATACATCAGGTGGAGTTTTTCCAGCCTTCAAACCAGATAATCTCTCTCCTGACACTAATGTAGCACCTATTTCTAATGGATAGTGATGGTCACGTTTTTCATTTCAAAGTGTAGTAGTAGTAGTAGTAGTAGTAGTAGTAGTAGTTAAACAGCCTAGTAGTAAATATTCTGTAGGCCTCTTCCATCTACTACAGTTTAGCACCACACATTTACCTGAAGATGAGTTCTAAAACAGGCTACAATGGCACCATGACCATACCCACCATTGAGGCTGTATATCATAACAGTTGTGACATGACTGCATAAAAATAACTCTACTTTGGTACAACTGCCTTTGATGGCAACCAATCACTGGTGTTGTTGCTTTACCGTGGGTGGAGTTAATGCTCTACTTGTTACTAAAAAGTCTTTACCTAAGACACTGCTTCTTTTATCATACCAGTTTCATTCAGTCTATCTTAATTGTAGGAATAAGCTTATAGGCTAGCTATACACTAGCTATACACTATATAAGTATAGCTAAACAGTTGAAAATGCCCATTTCCTCTATAATTCAGAGATAGTTTAGTTTTAGTTTCAAGTTTATTTGTCATTTGCACATCATGTCAGGACCTAATATGCATTGAAATGCTTGGGGTAAGGCTCAGATACAGGGGAGCAGGGCAGCATTATATATATATGTAGTAAAAACAGTGCAAACATACAATAAATAGACAATATTAAGGTAAAAATAAGCTACAAAATATACATATAGTTATAACTGAAATATATAAAGGACTATACAAAACATACACAAGATATTTACATAGGATATACAGGAGGACATCTATAGAAGCTGTTGCATAGGCAGGTTATTTAAGAAGATACATCTATTTAAAGTGACTTAGTGATATAGTCCATAGCAGCGATATCAGAATAGATAATATAATAGTATAACATAATTTAATATAGCAGTGGCCAAGTGAACGGTATTGGGGTCTCTCAGCCTCACAGTTTGTTCAGGAGCCTGACACCCTGTGGGTAGAAGGTGTTCAGTAGGCTACAGTAGTTCAGTAGTTGTAGATGTTGGTTAGGTCTTGGGGTCAGAACGTCTCCCAAACTACAACCCAAGATGGCAATACAAGACATGAAGCCAGGTAGATAAGCACACCTTGTTTGGTAGGGTTGCCAGAAGAAAGCCTCTGTCAAGCATCAGTACTGGCAAACTTTAGATAAACAACAACAACAGCAAAAATAACAGCTGATGTCTATAATTGTGGAGGTACTGTATATGTAGATTGGTTACATCCTATTATACACGTTATGACACGTCCTCTTGATTTTCCAGTAAACCTTTAGTTTTGATAGACGTTCCATTTTAGTCACTTGGTTTCTTGGCTTATCTGTTTAATGTGTTAAACTTCATTATCAATTATTTCAAATTCTACAAATTCTACAAATTGTAAACCCATTGCTCTACATGTGATCTATTTCTGTATAATTTTTCAAACTGTATTAATTATTTACAAAACATACTAATTACAAAACTGCCCTGAAAAAGCCTGTGCTAAAATCAAGTAGCGTGCCTATAGTCACCGCCATCACTTTCGATCACTTCCGGATTTCAAATTCTAGTCAGGCTTTGTTCAAGCCTGTTGTACATAGTGACATCACTGTTCCCAGGTGGAAGGAGGGCTAGTCAGCATTAAGGAATGAACGTTTCAAGGAATTGGTTGCTTTCCACATCTAGACCCCATCAAGGTCACAACACCTCGAGTTTTCTTTGAATTTCAAATTGGTGGTCTTTCTGATTTCCAGTCACTAACTTTTGGTTGATCCAGTTTTTAACTATGTCCAAGTATTTCTTTTTTTTAGAAGATGAGACAAAGACTCCTGGACTGGTACCTGTTTTTGTCCTTGGTGAAACCTGAAGGTGGACCCTTTTGACATAACCCTCCATCCCGAACCCACTGAACCCGAGGACACACTGCTCTGTGATCTTCCGAATTTTCTGATTTTGACATTCTGGCAAGTCTTGACATGCTGTAAACCTTATTCAGTCTAATTTAGAGTTCTTTCTAGATAAATAAGTTTATCATTATCGTTTGACTTCTTACATGTCGTCAAAATGAATTTACTGTGGGCTGACTCACATTGGGCCAATATAGGATCATCTGATGGCTAGCCATAGCCCACGCAGCCCAGGCAACCCACAAATAGCCCTCAGTGGTCCTGCACAGGCATGCCCTTTTGAACTGATGCCCCAGTTTTCATACCCTAATTAATCACAATTATTTACCCACGTTTTCTTCAGAAAATCAAGGCTTGACAGACTTACAAACTGTGATTTCTCTAGAACGAAACCTGTGTGTAATCTTAGGCTCTGAGGTCTGTTTCATCTGCCGTGTTAACACAGTCACTAAAGTAGCTTTTTCAATTTGTACAAAAGTCTCAGGGTGATGCATTTGTTACAAGTAGAGCTGATTACTGTGACACTCTTCTTACTGGACTTACTACAACAATTCATCCTAGATCCTGTAAGATGTATTCAAAAGTTATTTTACTTAGTTGAAAAGCTCTAAATGCCTTTAAAGCACCTGCTTACCTCACAAAATGTCTATCAGTGTTCCAGTACATGATCTTAGATTTAGAGATTAACTCAGTAAAAGTGGACAGGCCTCTATTATCTCACTATTTATTATTAGACAGTCAAGCTTGGTACACCTTTAGGAAACATGTAAAAACCCTAGAGAAAGGCTGTAAATGTTCTGCTACCCCTGTAGCCCTTTACCACCAGTGGGCACCAGGTGGCAGTGTCAGCTCAGCTCTGTGATTCAAAAACAGCGCTGGTCAACATCTGTGGGTCTATGAAGTGCTTAATCTTACATGGATATCATGGCAGCTTGTTTCAAATCTAAGCCTTTTAAATTGTTTACTGTATCATTATTTGCCAGATAATATGCATAAAACACATTAGAGCAATCCCGCTATCTGGGACGCCAGCTCTTCCATGTCCTTGGCGTTTGCATAACTGGTCCTGAAGGGAGCGTGTTTGGATTTGTGTTATAGGTAACAACTACTGTGTCTGCATGTTAACTGATCTAAAGCAAATATTATATAAAAGCATAAGGCATGAGCAGCCATATTGATTTGACATTATATACTGGCTATACTTTAGAACATGGTGGTGTTGTGGATAGCAGTGTCCCTTCACAGCAAGACAATCCAGGTTTGATTCCTGGTCCTGGCTGTTCTGTGTGGAGTTTGCATGTTCTCCCTGTGCTGGAGTGGGTTTCCTCCCACATGTCCAAAGACATGCATGATAGATTGATTGCTCACTCTCAATTGCCCATAGGTGTAAGTGAGTGTTGGCCATGCGATGGACTGGCGAACTGTCCATGGTGTACCCCGCCTTTGCCCGATGATGCTGGAATTGGCTCCAGTGACTCCGATTAGTGGGATTAAGCGGCAGATAATGGATGGACTTTGGAACACTCTACTTTAGGAACTCTGTGCTTTCTCCTTTTACTTCTCCTAGCCAGAGTTGGGAATCCCAGAGTCTGGAGCTTCAGTCGAATGCAGCTAGTCAGAATACTCAGATCAGCCATAGTAGTAAAACCACCTCCTCACATCAGCTCCACTTACCACTTAGGAGCACTCTGTAGTTCAACAGAATATAATTCATTAGATTCCCTGCATACATTGTTTATCCACTTTGACACTGTTCTTTAATGCTCCGGCCCCCGACAGGACCACCACAAAGCAGGTATTATATGGGGTGTGGATCATTCGCAGAACCGCAGTGACACTGACGTGGTGGTGTGTTAGTGTGTGGTTTGCGCTGGTATGAGTGGATCAGACACAGCAGTGCTGCTGGAGTGTTGAAACACCTCTGTGTCACTGCTGGACTGAAGACCACCAACCAGCAACATCCAGCCAACAGTGTCCTGTGGGCAGCGTCCTGTGACCACTGATGAAGAACTAGAGAGTGGCCAACACAAACTGAACAGCAAGGAATGAGCTGCAGTCTCTGGCTTTACATCTACACGGTGGACCCGCAAGATGTATTATAGAGTGGACAGTAAGTGCCATGTTTAACAACCACAGCAGCAGCACTGACTGATCCACTCATACCAGCACATCATACACTAACACCACATCAGTTTCAATGCAATGCTGAGAATGACCACCACCCAAATGATATCTGCTCTGTGGTGGTCTTTTGGGGGTCTTGATCATTGATGAACAGGGTGAACGTGGGTAACAAAGTATATAGAGAAGCAGATGGACTACAGTCTGTATGTGTAGAACTACAAGTAGAGATGGACCGATCAGCGTTTTTGAGGCCGATTCCGATTGCCAATCATATTTCAGCACGATCGGCCAATAGCCGATACCGATTGAGGGTGGGGTATATGCCACGGCAGTAGTTATTAGCGTAAGCAAGTCATGAAACATGGAGTAAACTGGTTCATTACCATTTTTAATGAGCTCATATGAAACAAAATTAACAGTAAATAAACAAAGTAAATCAAACAAATATCCCCCAAACTGCAATCATTCAATTTAGACCCTTAATTTAAAACGAAAAAAGCTAATTAAATAAATGCAGTAAAAACTGCAGTCATTAAACGCAGACTCTGTTATTTTAAACGACAATCTGTAATCATTAAATGTAGATCTTGAATAGTTGCTGCTGTTCTGTTCATACCGGTCAGATCTGGTCTATACGGTGTTCTGGGTTATTTGTTTTGTGTTAGCTTTGCGTTCTAGCTCTGCTGTTTGCTGATACTCACTGTATTCAGCCACGTGGGTTACCCTTAAGTGTTGTATCAGATTAGTAGTGTTAAATGTCTTTGTCTTGGTTCCTCAACGAGAGACGCTGATTTTACACATTTTAAAAACTGCATCACACACGGTAAAACACTGCCAGACGCACATGCTTTCTATAAGCGAATGTTTTTCTCTTTAGGCCGCTGCTTTAATCAGTCTGTAGAAAATGAAAGGGTATGTATTTTCACCTAGTGGTTCACATAGGAATTACAGGGAGCTGTCCGGAAGTCTCCTCTTAGCTAGAAATACAGAAATTAGGCTTATTTGTTTAACGCCATCGATTGACTCTCGGGATTGGCTAAATTGGAGAAATTTCAGCCAATCACGATCACATATTCTGATTAAAAATCGTCCGATACCGATACATAGCTGATCGATCCTTCCATCTCTACTACAAAGTGCACCTGTATCTGTAAATGGAGCTGATCAAATGGACAACAGGTGCAGATACAAGGAGGTGGTTTTGATGTTATGACTGACCGGTGTAAGTTCTATTTGAGACTACTTGACCACTCAACATGGTATAAGGCAATTGTAAGCTGATTTTTGCATGCCGATGCTAAGTGGTGATGCTAATTCTAATCTGTTCTAATTCTAATCTGTTAGCTACACTGGCCTCCAGTGAAAAAAACTAACTTTGGACGCCGAACACAAGGTGGTGGGGAAAGTTTAGTAAGTTAGGCTTCTTGGTCACATCCTCACATTAAACGTGTCAAAACAATCTGTGATTTCTTTCAGTTGAAAGTGATATGGTTCCTAAAGTTGGATGTCCTCCCCTTTGAGGTTTCTGTCTGAGAGGCGGTCCTCTGATCACTGTTCTGTGCTGCATCAGGCTTCTGTCCTGTCTTCTTTTTTCCAAAGATCCCCCGCTGACTCACGCTCGTGGGCTGCTGCGTGAAGCCCTTATTTAGCTTCCTCCTATTAGCCTGTTATTGTGGCGCTCTGTCTCCTTTCTCCTTAATTAATGGCCCACCCCCTCCCACCGTTAACTCCTCTATGACATTTCAAAGCACTGCGTCCCTCATCCACTCAGCCCTCCATTACCACGCCTGTCACCAAACCACAGCCCAGCCTCTGAACTTCACTTTGTGTGTGTGCTCGGGTGCTGCCACGTGATAGCTATTACTTGGTTGCATGCTAAATTAGCAACCAAAGAGCTTGACATGGCTGACGCACTCAGCCTGTTTAACAGACTTTGTTGTTGTGAAAGGTCGCAGGAAGGTTCGTCGCGCACTGGGTTTATAAATAATAGCATAGAGCAGGGGTACTTAATTAGAGTTCAGTAAGCTCCAGTTAAGAGGAAACTTCCTCAGGCCAGGGTCCGGACCCTCGTAATTTCTAACTTGTGTTATGATTCAATGCTGTATCCTGTATAGTGAAGCCTAGTATCAGCATTTTAACATCAGCAACTGAAAGACTGACACATTACAAATACAATTCAGTATATTTCAATAATATTTATTGATTTAAATGATTAACTGAATTAATTATTTATAAAATATTATAAAGTAAAATCAAAATATTTTTTTTTCACTTTATCTAAAAACAAGAGCTACATTTAAAAAGTGCATAATTAGGTGCTTATTTAGAGAAAAAGTAGATAAAAAGTCTTCTTGTTAACTGAATTTCACATCTTATCAGTTTATCTCTCTTTGTATTCCTCTCTCACACTTTCTCTTGTTTAGTGAGAGGAGTGAGCTTTTGGTGAGCTTTTTTTTCTGAACGAGGTTTCCTCTCCGACTCGCTTTACTCTCCGACTGCTGCTTCTCGCTTCCTACCTCGCCTGTGTGCGCGGCGCTCCCGAATCTGTTCTGATCTGATTGGCTGAGGAGCGCATTTGGTGATCTTACAGCGCACGCGATTGGTCTGTGCGTTTACTGCGCCAAAAGCCCATATGCCGCAAAGACCTGCAAAGTGCCGCCGTTTAAAATAAACACAGTCAACATTAAATCCTTCTTAGTACATTATTGCTTTGGGTCCATATTGGATAACGTCTGGGTCCAGACCCGGACTGCAGTCCGCCTATTAGTGACCTCTGGCATAGATGGTACTAAGTGTAAAGCACCGCTATCCAAAGATACACATGTATGTACATGTATCTATATCTTTTGAAACGACAGCTGAAAATTTCATGATGGCTAGACCAATAGAAAGGCTCCAAAATCACTTGGAATAAGACCTCTTTACGTTACACCCACACTAAAAGAAAAAAAAAGATTTGTCCTCTCCTGTTGAGTTACTATTCTGGAGATATTCGTTTTTCCTTGGACAGCGACAAAATGCAACTAGCTATTGCAATCGATAGCATTAGCAGCCCTGTAAATTGTTGGTTAGACCAAAAATGTAATTTTCCAATGTTCCCTTTACTTCATATGCAGTTGGTCAGTCAAAACTTGTTTGGTGTCCAAACTTGGCTTCTTTAGCTTCTTTACTAAACCCACAAATCTACGTACACTGCAAACAGCATCGTTGTGTTACCATGTTGCCTCAACATAGTCAAAAACTGGTGCTGTTCTGGTCCTTGGTGTCATCACAATGTCACTATTAAGAAAGGTTGTTGTGCGGTATTATAACTACCTGTTGACCTATGCAGTTCTATGCAGACATAATGGAACATATGAAGGACTCTAGGAGTTTGTGACAACATTGTGGGCACCAAACAATAGACTATCACAACATTGTCATGACCTCCTACAGTGTAACAGTGTAATTGGACCAAATAAGTTACTTCCACTCACTTTTCTGTGTGTGGGTAATATATGGGCTGAGGAACCAGCTATATACTGGGCCAGAACAAACCAAAGGATGTGGGCCTTAAGTGGTCCAGACAAACTTTGCTAACTGAGGCTACATTAACCTCATAGCTCATAACTTCAGTATGAAACTAAAAAAGTAAGTGTGGACTACAATGGACTACATTTAGGCCCGGGCAGAAAGTCGTTTAAGCTGGCCATTGCTGGACCGTTTTAATGCTTCTCCAATACAAACATAAGCATTCATTCATCTACAGTGTAACAGCTCATACAGAGTCTACCGCTTCCTTCACGAAGAATTACACAGATGCCAAAGACAAGGAGGGAATGGCTGTCTCTGATAGTGGGATTTACTCAAGTACTTAATATGTGATCCACTTGAGACTGACACTTAGTGATGAATAAATGCTCCTGGGAGAATTTGCAGTCTTCTGTGCGCGTCAGCACTTCTAGGATTTCCAGCTTTAATGTTACACTATCATCCCCTGATATGACTCACTGCTTTGGATGGAATGGGCAGGATTTTTCCCAGAGTTTGACCTTATGTGAGTACTGTGCATTCATTTGTCCTTTTCCCAGTTTTAGGAAAGCATTGTTAAAAGCAAATATAAACTATTTAAAAGTGGCTCTGCAAACAAAACTAAACTTGTGACCTAATGGAACGGCAGCAATTGCTTTACAAATATTTACTTATAAAAAGTAGTCAGCTGTTATTTCAGCTTCACGTAAAGCATTCCCAAAATCAAAAAGGAGACAAATCCAATATGCTTATGTATGTATGTTTTGGTTACAGGATTTGTGAGATTACAGCACCTGTTAGTGTCTTTCTTTATCCTATGAATACAATACAGACTCCCGTTCACTAGAGGCAGTACACAATATTACAACATCCCAATAGCCACCACAGATTCACAAAAAATAATTCAAAACAGAGATTCTGATAGATATTCTCATAGACTTCAGAAGCTGCAATATTAAATTAACTACAAATATTGTATATATATTGTGTACATGTTTTATTGGATTTTGAATGAGATTTGTTATCACAAATCATTTTAACATCATTGCAGATTAACATAATATATACTAGATAAATAATTCTTCTCACTAATGCATCTGAACCAGACAATCAAGGATGTCTGAAGATGGTCAATTGTAGTTGGAACCAGACTACACAAGCAGGCAGATCTTCAGGCCCTGGGTTGGTGGTCACATGACTAGAAGAAGAAATCTATTTCCACTGTTTTGGGACCTCCATTCTAAATTCCCACCAGAATTCCAATTCAAATCACTATTCATTTAAACTTCCATCCAGACAACCCACAGTTAATGGAGCTAACTGAAAAAAAATGTATTCCATTCTATGGTCAGTGCTTTTTTTTATAAAGATTACACAATCTATGCTTGCACAGCTGTTTTAATAACATAGCTGAATCCACTAATTAGTGGCATCTGGGTAATCTTTGGACATACTGTACACAAACGTTTTAGGATCTTATCACTACCATTCAAAAATCTTAAAAATAGCAACTAAAGCTTGCAAGTAAACTTTATTTTTAAAAAGTATTATTTACTTTCAATGTAAGTTAATGTGAAGAACTTGTATTTAAAGCAAAATTGACGAAAGTCATGTGAATGCTATTTGCAGTGTTTGTTGCTGCTTTGGAAAGTGAAGGTTTTTATCTTTCCCTAAGAAAGATAAGGGTTATGTTGTGTATTCTCTTGTGACTGTCTCTGAACAGCAACAGCTGATAGACTACTAAATAAATATCACATTTTTACTCAACACTTGATCACTGCAGTGCAATGTCATATATTATACTATATACTGTACTGTTTATTTGTTTATTTATCTATTTTCTGTACTGAGTGTCTTGCTATGCTTTTTCCGCTGTAACACTAATAAACTAATAAAGGATTATCTCATCTTATCTTATCTTATATAGACTAGATCAGTCACCAGCTCTAACCTTCACCCCTTACGTAAGGCAAATTCATCTGAACTGGCCAATCAGGGACCTCTGAAGAACTTAATTAGCTGGAGCAGGTGTGTTAAATTGTGGTGGAAAATTAGGCTCTGTAAGAACGTAGATCTCCAGGACCAGAAGTGGTGAGTGCTACAGCTGGATGTTCTCTGCCAGAATCCATCCCTAGTGTTTTGGAGACTTGTGTTTCATCGTCCTGTCGTATAAGTGGCCATGCCTCTTTCAAACTGTTATTAATCTTACCCAGAGTTAATAGATCCTACTGGAAGATGGTATCCTCATCTGTAAGTGACTGTCCAAGTTATTTCCTCTTTGTACACCAAACCAAGGCATTTTCAACATGTCTAGCATGTATACCATGCTGCTTTTCTTTCAGCAACACTGTGTACATGTTTATTACACTGAGCTAATGCTATGCTTCCTTCCTCTTTTGCTTCCTTCCTTCATTCCCTCATTCATTCAGTCACAGTATCTTTTCTTTTTTCGTTCTGTCCTTTCATCACCCCCCATATTTTAGTATTCCTCTGTTTGTCATGTATCATTTAGAGAATTCATCAAGAAAACATGAACACAAGTTGTTGTGCTTGCATTGGTTCCCGAGAAAACATTCACGCTACTGTGCTAGCAGCTTCAGAGGTCTCAAGTTTCATCTTCAGAGAGCTGCTTCTTAATCACCCACTCAAAAGTCCTCGACACCATTATAAGAGATTAGTTTTTTCCACGTCTTTCTCTACAGCTGGACCAATTAGCGGATTAGCAAGTGTTTCTGGTGGGAAGTGGTAGGGGGTCTTAAGCAGCTAGAACTTGTTTAGCAAGTGCTGTTTCAAATGTGGAGGAAACTAGGATCCTGTCGGTGGCTGAGTGGTTAAATGGTATGGACATGGGGGGGGATAAAGCGTACCAGTGGGAAAAGGACTGTGGCTCACTGCTGATGACTCACTCTGATCCCTGTTCTATGCGGAACACTCAATTTTATGGTATTTTTTTATTAAACGTGCTGCAGTGACCTGCTGTTTAGGCTTTAGAGAAGAGAACGGGTCCTCTCACACATGTTCAGTGATGTTGAGGTTTGGAACCTGTGGCGGTCAGTTCATGGTTTTGAGAATATCAGCAGCTTCTTTATTTACAAAATGTCTTAATTTCTGTCTCTTTGCTTTTCCGTTAGTGTTGTGTTGCACAGAAACACGTAGCTGATTTCAGATCTGAAGCAAGAGTGGAACTTGATTTTTCTATTCTCTCTCAAAGATGAAAGCTTTACTTGTTGTTTATCTGATGGCTCATTCTGATCCCTGTCCTATGGGAATCTGGGACATTTAATGCCTTATAGAAGAGAAAAGGTCCTCTAGGTCTCCCATCTAGCAAGGCTTTTTGCTAGATGCATGAACATTGCTGTGAGGTTCTGCTTAGATTGAGCAACAGGGCCATTAGTTAAGTCAGGTACTGATGATGAATGGCAAGTTCTGCTCTCGTCTCAAAGGTACTGGCTGACAGTGGTTCCACTGATGGGTCTCTGGATACTTTTGGACATATTAGGTTCATATAATTTACTCTGTCTGTATGTATGTATGTTCACTGATAGGAGAGACTATCTAAGTTTTATTGTGATTGTGCTAAATGATGATGGCAATGTAATTGTATAGACTGCTGAAGCTTTAGTGTATTTTACATTTTTCATTCATTGAGTAGGTTACAAAGCATATCGTTGCTGTTAGAACAAAAATTTGTATGCAGGATAACTTTGTTCTCAACTTTAGTGTGCAACAAAACTGGATAAAGATTTTGTTCCATTGCAACTTTGTGAGTGCCCCACATTTATTTAATTTCCATAAACATCCAGTATCCAGTGTACCCACACTCCTTTTTTTTAATTACAGCTTTTGTTCTTTTCTGGATGACTTGCTTTCTGTTCTTAAAAACAATTTGCAGGGATGTTTCCTCACACCTCCAAAGTTCAGTCTTATACGTTACATTTTCTGCTTCTCATCATCCATTTAGACCCAAACATATTCAGTCATGCTGTGGTCTGTCCACTGTTCTAAGATCCCCAGCATTTTTCTTATTTTCCTTTTTCTCAGTAAAGCGTGTAGCTTGATGTTCTTTTTTTCTCAAAGATGAAAGCTTTGAGTATTGTGGTTGTGATGGGGATGGTATTTGTGGTCTCCCTGGCTGTTCACAGTAGATAGGAGTCCCCCTGTTGTGAAACTTTAGAATATCCACTTTTTAATATATTCTAATTTCCACTTTATTGATAGTATATGACCTTATATCAAATTTGTGAAATTAAACATGTACTTTTAGACTCATATATTTATATTGGTTGATTTAAAGGGCAGCTTATGTTTTTTAAAAGCTTTTAAAATGATACCTACAAGCTTTCAGTTCAATAGCAACAGAATGCTTTTCAGTGTACCAGTGAAATTTAAAGCACACCCTGTTCTGTTTCCTGTGTCTGTGTATGTTCTTATTACCTCACATGACCGATGTGACTCCCCAGTTAGATCCCATTACCCGTCGATGACCCTCTCTACTCTAAATCACATTACGTAATTCATTGATCGGAACTGTTTTTGCAACACTAGCCTCTCTGCGACCCACTGCCTCATTGTCACGCAAGCAATGCCAATATGAAAGGATTGTTCTTTCTCCTCAAGTGAACTTCCCTTTCTCTACAGAGCTACCTTCCATCACAACCATCTACAGCTTACCCCACTGGAAAGAAAACATTCCCCACTGTACCAGAACATTTGGAGTCCAAATTTAGCTTCTATAGTTCAGCGCTGACACTGCGAGAGTCATATTCCTAATAGTCACCCTAATCATCCTTAAAACTTTTTAAAACTCACTCAAACCCTATTCAGGTGATGCAGACTAGTTGCTGTGGTTTTACAGTATAACTTGCTGTAAACTAGAAGCGTGAGCAAAAGTTAATTTCTTTGGGAAAATTAAAAAATTTCATCTGGCCTTTTGGCTAAAATGACTGCCCACTGTGTTCAGTTTCACAGTAAAGTTCAGTTGACCTTCATAATCCACAGTAATTAAGTGTAATAAACTATATGATCAAGTTTATGATACTTCAACAAGGACCTGAATGCAGTTTGAGCATGTTAAAGTTGTTTTGAGGATTTATTTACAGGAAAGGTTTACGTGACTATTGATTTCTAGTGTTAGTAGTCTTTTGAACTGTTAACTGACAAGTGTTTTCAATACTTTGGCAACCCTTTAAAGGGTTTATGTTATTATATATAATTATACTTATTGGTTCATGATGTTTGATTTTTTTTTTACATGACTACTTTTCCAATTTAATTCCCTTAGAATTAAACAGATTGGCTATCCTGTATTGTGCCACCCTTCACAAGGCAGTCGAAGCTCAATCACTCCTTAATTAGTGGATGGGATTAACTGGTTAAGGCCGAATAAGTGTGGTTTTTTTAAAAGTTTTTGAATAAAGCAAATTCAAACCAGGCCGTTTTTGCAGATTAACGACTGAGTGGGACATTTAAAACATTACCAGTTCATCTTTATTTTTTTCAATAAAGTGAGGAATACATTTTTCCATATGTAGTATTTTCGTTTTTACTCATTGTTTGACCTCTGAAGGTTTCACTTGATATTGATTGATTACCAAGCAGAGGAGCTTGTCAAAAGCCACCCATCATCTGTGACTTCCGTAGATTATACCACTGATCTCACGTTCAGGCAAACAGACATATTTGGCCTTGACCTCCTGAGGGAACATGGATCTTTTATGGTCGATATCCTTCAGCTCATGAGAAATGGTTCTTACTCGGTTAAAGAGAAGAAATGGCTGCATCACATCTTTTCTAATGTACCATCAGCAATTCATTCAGAGTCTTCCTCCTTTTTAAGTAAACAAAATCTGCTTCGTAGGAGTCAGGACGAGTGCAAATCTGAGACTGATGAAAGCAAGGTAGATAAAGATGTAGACCTGTAGCTTTGTGTGCTGCTGAGTTTTCTATCCACATACAAAAGAAGCTTCTTGCTGTCTTTATTATTAGATGCACAGTGGTATTTTCCATGTGTACATCAAATCAATCATTGTTGCATCATGTGCTTTTACTATTAGAGTAAATACAACACAAGTATTGAGAAATCATGGTATTAAGAAGACACGATTACAAACAGATTGATTATTAGCTTCATAATTAAAAGGTTGACTGACCTCTCATAGCTTTTGACTGTTGACACATTGTTAGCAATGCCAATACTGTTTTCACTTGCACTAATTAATAGAAGTGTTTCAGAGCTCTTACAGTAACCTTAATTTGTTAGGATTTTATACCCCCTGTAGATAGATATAGAAAAATATAATGCACACAAGGCCTTCAAGGCCTCCAAAAATCACTGACTACTAATATTTTTGGACTGGTGCCCTAGCTCACACATTTAAGTGGGGGTTGCTGTTGGTGCCTTGCTGTCTTAACTAGACAACTCATAACCCTGCTTGTGCTTGGGGTGACTAGGGATGGTTTTGTATTCCATGCATCACTGAGTCTGTTTTAAAAGATGGAGCTGACTAAGTGCCCCACTCAAGGGACTAAGGTTTCAAATGGGATTTATATTTAGTTCACTCGCATGTCCTTTTGCTGCATATTTACTCATTCCCTTGTTTTGGGGTGGGAAATTAGGTTAAAGTCATGTACAACGTACTGTTCAGCCTGATGCAAATGAATAAAATGAATCACTGACTAAACTTAATATGCTTGGATGAGGTGAAAACGCTGGTTTATTGATATTGGAAACGTGGACAAACCCAAAGTCACTATTTCCAACCCAATGGATGATGTCAATGATAGTGGCAGATCAACTGTTGCATCTTAGACTGTGCACATTGTGTTAAATAACTAAGTAAATTAGATGAGTACAGTGACTGGCGGAATCTAAAGGCTTGGAGAATAAAAAGAACTGCAACTGAGCAACTTAAGAAACACTGCAAAGTCGCAAAGATCAGCTTTTAAAGGCCCAGTTTACACAGTTCACAAATCTGGATGCTCAAACCACTTCAAAAGGTGAGCTGAGATGTTTTTGAATCACAAGCTATAGCAGTAAACATCTATCTCTCCAAGATGCATTCAACAATCAAACCCCTCACAGTCCGGCTGAAACTCATGCATGTCGCCAGGCATGTGATCCATATCTGTGAGGCATATAATCATGGAGGAGGTGCATTGTTAGGGATCGGATGGAACAAAATGCTTTAAGGTACAACACTATGGAAAATATATTTACACTGTAATTGTTCAGGAGCATTCAGTGCTGACATGCAGTATCCAAATCCAGTTATTCCAAAATCTTATGTAACAGACTTTACTGATAATGTTTACATACAACAATAGAGCAACAAGAATAATAGACTATGTTCAGCTACCTACAGGGATGTCGGCTCCTTTCAGATGACCCAAACTGTTAATAGCCTTGGTCGATTTTAATCTTTCAATGAGGCTGAATTCGGCTTTCTGTTTGCCGACTTCTTAAACTAATGTTCTGTTCCACCTTAAATTCTGCAGTTTGTACAGCAAGAAAACAACTGCTGTACCATTTAAGGTGTAATTAGAAAATTAGTGAAACTAGCAACTTTAACTCCCACATCGTTAACAAGATCCTGGACAACTTTGAGTTGCTAGTTTGCTCTGCACATTTTACTGGCTAACTTCTTCAGCAATATCGAGTAGCTTCACTCAGCAAACTGAAGAGAGAAGCAGGTCCACCTTAATTAGCAATACAACCCCAACCCGTAAATAGCAACCATGCTGTGTGATTTATTACTGTTTGCTGGTTGACGTAGATCATTATATACTGAAAGTTTAATATTGGGTCACAACTTTACTTTGTATTGATCAAAAGCAAGTAGCTAGTATTGGTGACCTATTGGTGGTCTTAAGTAATCATTGTATAGCTTGCCTGTACAAACTGCAGCATTTAAGGTGAAATGGAACATTTGATTAAGAAACTATCGAATAGTTTTTTTCATTTAAAGATAAATGTCAACTATGCCCAGATGTTAGTTTGGTTCCTCGCAAAGCTCATGAATTTTTTTTGTTTAGTTTTTTTTTGTTGTTGTTTGTTTTGAACCAATAGTAATAGTTCTCCAGCATCACTCCAAAAAACTTAAAAAACTTAAATTAAAAATGTAGATGCAGCTCAATGCAAGTGTATGTTGGTTCTTGTCTCTTGGGTGGCTTATATGGAATCTTGTCTAGTTGGTGGTCAGCTGTTGCCTCCACGCTGACGAATGACCTCTACTTGATCCTTGGAGTGTGCGCTCTCACAGTGATTGGCAGGCGCAGTGTGGTGGCAGACGGAATTGATTTTTGCATCAGTCCCAACCCCCCGGTAGTTAACCGTGAGAAGGATTCAAAGCATGCAGCCTTGATACAGCAATCACCAAGCAGAGGAGCTTGTCAAAAACCACCCATCATCTAAGGCTGCTGTAGATTGATATCATTGATTATCATACGTTACCTTAGACCCATTTGGCCTTAACCTTTTAAGAGAACAGGGTTTTTTTAATGGTGTAAATCCTTCACCCCATAACACATGCTTCACATTGGCCATAGGAGAGTCCAAGAAATGGCATAACCGTATCTAGTGCCTGGCTCACACTACAGGCATTTTTAAATCCTGCCCCCATGTTGATCAAATATGAGACCCTACATGCAGTAATAGAGGAGTGTAGACAGGTAATCTACACAGGGCTACCCAATCAAATGAGGGCACAAAATGTATTGACTGGTTTTGACTAAACTCTCTGCTCCGAAATTGGCAAATTGATCGGTTTTATTTGTTTTCAGCTGCTCATGTACTATCTGCCTTTGCCTCAAGACTGTTGTTCAGTGGCCTCTTTTAATCTGTAATCTTGTGAAGAGAAAAAAATCTATACATGCATACATAGCATTGGTTAATGATCTTTCACACATAATGGCAACATTGTTTGTTTCATATGAAAGAATCTGGATGTTCAGTTGAGTGTAATATTTACAATTCGACATTGAGGAGGCCGTAACTGGACTGTAAGTAGATAGGAGAGATAAGGATTGGCTTATAAACACCCCAGACCACAAGACAGTTGTTTAATAATTGGACTTAGCTGAAATCAGGGCACTTGTTGCCATTGTTGTGGGATTAATTGAGCTTAAAATAGTTATTCTGAAAGCGAGGCCTAAGGTATTAACTAACGTACAGTCTGTGATCCGTTCGGAGTCATTGTCCTCTTATTAACATGCTGCCGGAGTAGACGGACTGTGTGCATCTCCATGTTAATCATAGTACAAAGCATCAGCATGTGGATTTGGGTTTCTCTGTGCTCTTATGTTTCCTATCACTGTATAAAGAGCTGTATGCTGCCTTTTGTTGTTGGATGCGCTGCATCATTTCTAAGCAGGTGTCAAAGTTACACATAAATGAATTCAATATCACCCTTAAGTAGGGAGAGGAGCAGATTTAAGGACAGACGTAATCAATGGTGAAATAAATTCGGTGATATTTTTAATTGATATTTTAAAATGAGATGTTTTAACCTGTAGCTCGGCTCTCAGGTTAATTAGGACACTGGTTTGATATATTGTGACGCTCAGCTAATAGCGGACAGTGAGCAGTAAAGAGGGTAAAAATGGCTCTGTATGGATAAAATGGACGACACAACTGCAGGTGCAGAAGCCGAGAGACCCCTAAAACAGATGGGGATCTGCAAGCACAGTGGCATACCATGCTCACAGAAAACACATTTGGAGATTGTAGAGTAGAGGATTGAAAATTAAACTTTATTTTTTTATTGGGTGTAATGTGTTTAGTTCATTCATTTAGTTAAGGCATAAATAAATTCCTTTTGATATTTAGTTGTACATTAAATTTGATCCGGGTTGTCAGCTAGACTTGCTGTCGGCCTCTGACTCATACTTTGCAGGGACGATTACTCAGCACAAGTGACAAACAGCAGTGTTTCGTACCTGTTTGTAGCTTTTTTTATTTTTAAAATTTAACCAGGCAAGTCATTGAGAACATATTCTTATTTACAATAACAGCCTGGCAAGTAGGAGAAGCTACTTGTTGAAAAAAGGTTTGATAAAAAGAACGGGCATGGATAAAAAGAGAAAACAAGACGAGGAGAAAACAAGACTCAGTTAATAGCAAAGTAAACAGTTTTATCAGTAAAAGTATTCCTGATGAATTTCTTAAATTTTAATAATTTGAATGTTTTCTGGAGTGTACTCCAGTACTCCAGCAGCAGATGCCTGAAATGATGAGGAGCTGTATGTGGTGCTTGTTTTGGAGGATTTTTAGTTGAATTAAAGTTGAAGACCTGGTGTTGTACATAACAGACACTGGTTGGGACAGATTCTAGAAGTAAGGTGGTGACCAACCCAGCAGAGTTATGAGTGTGAACCAGTGTATACTGTGATGCATATGTAATGACGGCCAGTTAACCAAAGTATAAAGGGAACAGTGATGAGTTCTAAAATGAGCATTAGTAACAAAGTGAAGAGCAGAACGGTATCAGGGTATCAAGTTTCTGAAGGCTACTTTTGCACGCGTGTCTGGAGACTATATCGCCTCAATCGAACAAAGGAAGTAGAGTCATCTGGACCAAAGTGAGTTTTGCAGCATGAGTGACAGATGAACGATTTCTATACAAAAAAATGCAAAATTAAAAAATAATAGACTTAGCATAGAAGCATAGAAGCATTAAATAGAAGCATTATAGCCAGTAGGGGTGTGTTTAAAAAAAATGTTTTTTTTTTTAATAATCCAATATCGATTCGTATAAACCCGAGATCGACCTTTAAAATTAGCTTTCCAGCCATTGTTTTTCGTGCAATGATATCTGGCTGGGGGCGCACATCACTTAAGCATGGCTGGAGCACAAGTCAAGGCGCCCCAGAACTTGAAAGCAGATGTCTGGCTACATTTTGGATTCAGAAACCCTGATGGTATATAAACATATAAACACTAATGTTTTTAGTAATGGTAGGTTGAGTGTTCCTTGTAAATTTACCACATTAATTCTCTGAAAATCTCTTTTCATATTCAAACAAAACATGTTATTGTAACTGAAATATCCCTAAATGAATTGATATTGAATCGAATTGAATTGGGACCTTGTGAATCGGGATTGAATCGATCCGGGAAATCAGTGGCGATACCCAGCCCTAGCAGCCAGTATGTTTCTGTCATTGTGCAACACCAGATAATAGTATAAAAGGCCACATTGATCATGAGTGTTTTGGAAGCATAGCATTTCTTACCACTGCACTGCAAAGCATAAAACCATACGCATTACCTTAACCTTGATTTGCCTTCTATACCCCCTATAGATGGAAAAATGGGACATTAGACTATTCTTTTATTTGTATTTATTTTATTTAATAAATCACTTACCACAAATATTTTGATACCCTACAGATTTGGACGGCTAACTGGGCTTTGCTGCCTTAACTAGATGCCTCATAACACTGCTTGTGCACAGGGTAACTAGGGATAGTATATTCCATGTCTCTCTAGGAACTTGTTTTTTAAAGCTGGAACTGATTTAAATACACTGCTCAAAGAACTGAGGGTTAAAATGGGACTTCACTCACATTTACACATGTTGCATATTTACTCGTTCCCGTATTTTGCAGTGAATTAATGTAAGGTTTAAAATAATGTATAAGTAAAGTGATCAAAGCAAAACCTATTTTCAGCTTGTATCTGTCTTGACCAGGTTTTTTCTGTACTTAGCTTCATTAGCCTCCACGCTCCAGCGTAAAATTTAAGAACACTTACCATTAAGTCTTGTAAATGTATCACCCTATTTCTTTATCAAACTAATAAAGTATGGTCATATACATGTACGATGCAGATCCCTAAAATGAGTGATTGACTAAACTTAACAGCTATCTAAATCAATATATGTTGCAGCTTAAACTATTATACTGTATAGAGTAGTCTCAGTTCATTGGTGGCCAGGCTGCGGTCATTTACGCTCAGCAAGACTGCTCTCATGGGAGCTCTTCAGACTGAGGTCTAGGCCATAAAGCATCCAGCAGACTGGCAGACTTGGTTATTAGCGTACAGTCATGCGCAGAGAGAGTATATACTACTGCTATAGTTCAGGTTGGTTCCAAAAGGGGAATATGAGGTCAGCTGATTTGGGCGAGGGGCTGAGGGTCTGAGGTAGACTACTTGTAATTCGCAGACAGTGGAGACGGTGTAATTCAGCTTTATGAAAAAGGAGCAGAGATAAGAGCAGAATTATGTAGTATAGGATACTGATGTATATTAAACAGTGCAACTCTGTCATGTAATAGGTTCAGCCTAAAGTACATTTTTTCCAGAACACTAAATGACTAACCAAAAATAATCAAAGGGGGAAAAACAAAAACATTTTAAAAACACACATTGTAGTTGCAGTTGTAGGTTACCCTCATATCACACCAAGCTTTCGTAAGCATCTGATCTGTCTCAATATCAATCACTTGCCAACCATGATCACTATCTAGGCTGGTTAAAGTCTAAATTTGAATTGTTCTACTAACTTACTTGCATATTTAATGACTTTATGACTGTGAACCCCCCATCCTCAAAGTTCGCAAACTGCAGTTCAAGATTTGCATGGTAAGATAGGAATGGTAGTAAGTCCAGGAACTTGATAATTTTATTAAATAAAACTAAACTTAAATTAAAAATACCAATATATTTGGTGTGCCATACTAACGAAGCTGTTACCTGCCTACATATAACATACTGATAACTGAAGTGAGCAAATGATTTTTATGGTTTCTGACTGCATGTCAAAAATATAAAGATGACACATGATGGCAGCTGCTACGATAGAGTCAGGTTTTAGTTTTGGATGCTATTTCCTCACCCTACACTCAGTTCCATGGTGCAGTGGTTTTCACAGTATGGCAGAACTTTACAAACTGCATTTTGGGCTTAGCATTCTTTCTGGAAGGCTTTTATATTTCAGCACATAGAAAATCAGTACTCAGGTGTATAATATGAGGTGGCTGTATTGGGCTGCTACACGACTAACGATTTTGTGAACCAAACGTTTATTTTGAGAATGTGGAAACCTGTGAGATTTACGTTTACGGCCAGCAGACTGCAAAGAATGTGTATCTCCCCAGTAAAGTTACATCTGTGTTGTTGAGATGATCTCTTTACATTGAAAACAATTCAGTTTCATGTTCAGTCCTCTGTTCTTATTCTTTCTCTCTTGTGTGACGCAGATACTCTTTATAAGCCACGGTCAGTGCCAGTGTCCATAGCATGCTGTGTGTGTGTGTGTGTGTGAGAGAGCCCAGGGGAGCAGGACTGTGTAACCTGATCATAACAGTGGATGGTGAAAGTGAGGTGTGAGACGGAGAACCGTGGTCTAGACGCTGATTTAACTCCAGCCGCTCTGCTGTCACACAGGGCACTGCTGTCATTGCCATCTCCACTCTCTTGTTTCATCACCATGGTTACAGTGACCTTGACCCGTCTACCCAGCCTCACTCATTTACTTATGGAGAAGCAGTGGAACCTCCAGAGTCTTGATGGGAATCATGGGCATCCCTAGGCTAGTTATAGCGTAAATGTTAGGACCACCATCCCCCTGGCACCACCTCCCTTGGCCGCTGCTGATATGTTCATGATTAGATTTGGTATGCATGCAAGCAAACAAACAAACCCTGGGGTCTGAGCCCCCTATTAAAGGCTTATCCCCCCTTGTTCATAAACCTGTAGCGATGCCCTTAATTTGGACTAATTTAATGCTTTTGTATGTGTAGCGCTGATTGTCGGGGGGAGCTGAGCTGCTTGTAAACTGGTAACTGACGGAGATGAACTTACATTGGTAACCTGTTTAATAGCATGTTTTTAATGGAAGTGAAAATGTTCTCATTCATTTAGGACACCGTCACACCCCATACACATCTGACGTACAGATGGCCGAATCACCTAATCCCACAAGTAATGCTCAGACCTGGCGTGAAGGTCCCACTACACACATTTAGGTCCCAAACATTTACTCGCATCCATTTTTTTTTTCAGCAAGAAGTAGTGTGTATAAGCAGTAGCACTAGTCTGTCTCTGTGTTTAAACTGCTTTTGATTTAATATCCAAAGATCATCTAGTGGTCATTTCACAGGCAAACTGGATATCAACCAAGATATTTTCATTAGCAAAATTAATAGTGTTTCTGTGTGGCACATGAATGTGTAGAGCTGTTGGCGAGCAATGAGAAGTAATGAGAACCTCCTGCTATGAAAACCTCTCCACAAAGATTGGCATGCTGTGCAGGGGCATATTGAGCATTGTGCTACATGATTTAATACAACATATCACTGCTGTAGTAACTTAATCTTGTATCACCATATTTTTTTCTTGTTTTTCAGTCCTGATTTGAAAATTCCTGTTCCCCTGTACGTTTTGTATACATTTAATAAGGAATGCTTTATTGACTTACATTAAACATGTATGTATTTTTCTTTCTTCTATAAAGTTAGCATTATGGAGATACAGTAGATATGTTGTTCTATACTGTTTGTAGACTTATTTTGGGTTTGTAAATCCTTTGGAGATCACCTTTAACATACCCCTGTACTAAGACAAAGCCAAGCTGGATGTTCCTTTTTTTATATAGTCCAGCATCCTTTATTTCTTTAAACATAATGTGTCAATCAGTTAATTTTTTAAAACTATATTGTAAACATGAACCAGACTAAAAACACATTTCCAGAAAATATAATTTTTTAATGGACTGTTCTTTCAAGCCAAGTAAGCGTCCAGGAAATTACATATTGCTGTCAATCGCCAATACCACAAGTAAAGAACACAAGATGGAATTAAAGCTAGCAGAATATCACTGTTTAAAGTCTGGTTTTATAATTTCATGTAATTCACTATTGCTGAAACTGAAAAGCAGTGTTACAGTATGTCAGAATCATGCTGTGTCTGTATTAATCATGTCACCAGCACTGAAATGCTTATGTGTGATGAAAGCTAAATTTTTTATTCCAATTATTTCAGCTGTTTGGCCAGCAAGTGCTGATTTAAAGCTGTCAGATGTCATCTTTTGTCGTTTTATACCCAAAGACAAGCTCTTCTGCTTTCCTATTTTAAAAATCGAAGGTTTGTGCCATTTAGCTCTTTTGGTATTACATCCAGAACCACTGTCTAGAGGTAATGGCTTTGCCTTCTGAGGCCTCTGACCTAAAAAAAAAAAAAAAAAAAAAAAAATCTGTCCTTCAAAAATATACACATCTACTCAACCAACTATAAATCTTTCAGTTGTTGCCCTATTTACACAAATAAGTCTCCACATGAAAGCGTCTCCCATAAAATGCTAGGCCAGAACCTGTTTTCCAGACTCCAGCCTCGTTTTCCTCCAAGAAGAGAAGTCTAAGTTTATGACCCAAAACGAGAAACTTCGTCCACAGAAAGTCTCCAACAGGAGCTGCCTGTCCTGCTTGGACGCCTGGGAGACTTTAACACATGCCCTGGGACTTGGAAAGCCTTCACAGACAGCAAGGCTGAGAAAGAGACCCTTTCTGAGGGTGTTTAGGGGGTTGGATGAATACAATGGAGCAGGATGAGAGAAAAAGAGAGATTTATCTGCAGGTTCGAGCCACTGCAGCTGTGAGGAAAGAGTGTCCCTATTAAAGATGAAGTTTAATGGACAGCTGGGGGCATATAACTGAGAGGGGTTGTTGTGGTGAAGCTGGTCAGGAGGTTTTTAACAGGCTAGTAAAGCACAATTTTATTAATTAATTTTTTAATTGTGAAAGCTAAACACGTACGCTGCATATGCTAAAAGTGTCAAGACACGTGTATTAAGTTGTAAGTTAAAGCTTCACACTTGTCTTTGTAGTCTAAAAAAAAGGTTTAAACGTGTGCTAGTTTAGCTAAAAAATGGAAACCGGTAGGCACCTAATTAGCATAATTCAACTTACAGAATTCTGACTGGTGGCTGACTGCTTTCATTAATTTTGTTTATCATTTTAGCTTTTCGCTTCACAAACTGAGCTGTCTCTATTAAACAGAGCCAGCCTTTTCTGTGTGGTGCCTTTTTCTTTTTTTTGGTTGTCGGAAGTTGATCAGACTGTGGCTGTCCCATCAACCCCCTGGAGAGAGTTTCCAGTGCTGATGTCTATTTGTAGTCTGACTTCGTCACTGCCTCACTCTAGTCGAGGTCATCTCACAGGTGGAGCCGAACAAAAGCCAAGCCATTTTGAAAGTCGGTTTTTTGGAACTGCTATTCACTGTTGTGAACACTCTGCCCAGTCTTTCTGTATAAAGACACCTGTTCATTAACAAATATACCTCTAATCCTTCCTTTATTTAACAGTTTCCACATGTAATCCGGTCTCAACACTGTCGCTTTGTGGTGGTTCTGCACGGGTTTCACTTTCAGCTGTACAATAGTGTAGGGACGGTGTGGGACGGGACCCAATATTAGAAAAAGCAACATTTGTCCCAACTGAATATTTATACTGTGGGTTGCGGGGTAGCATGAAACTATAAAGATTTGTTGGGAGAACATGGTATATTGTGTGTTGGGTGGTGGGCTTTCTTTTAGCTTGTGTTGAAAGCACTTTACAAAAATGAAGATAAACATCATGCTATGACACATTCGTCACCTCCACTGTTGGCATGATGACAACCAAGAGGACAAGCAAATACAACTATTTTACAAATGCTAAATTGATCACTAAAAGAGTCAACTAAATTACAGCCTGGGTGGCTGCCGAATAAAGCCATAAAGCTTTTCATGTGTGTTTTCATATTTTTTTCATTCCCCCCGACAATAGCCCAGCATCACCATTAGTCTGCACTGCTTGGAGCAAAGTACTGTATCCTTTTTACACCTAACACCATTCAGTCTGTCTGTTTTGAGCTTCCCTTAATCTCAAACTCAGAGATCTCAGCAGCTGGTGATATAGCTTCTGAAACAAGGTGGAGAAACTCCACGTTCTCATCTCGCTTTTCCCAAAGTAGAAATATCATGGCTTGCCAGACGTTCTTAAAAATGTTCTGTACATCTTTTACTGTGCTGTGGAAAAAAATGGCAAAAATCTGCATCTGTCATGTATATAGTTATAGTATATGCATGTTATAGTTTTGGCCTGAAGTTTGAGTTTTGAAATTGCATTTACATCATAATACCAAAACAGAAATCACTAATTCGATAGCAACCAAATAATGTATTTGAATTCATTTAACATTAATATCTATATATAATATATATAATATGAGAATGTATGATAGTATGTGTGTAGTACACAAGAATATATGTTTACACACGCATCAAGACACAACTTTGTACTGCATGTTTGCTAGTTAAGCTTTTTTTTATAGTGTCTTTACTCTGGGAGATGTTTGTCAATTTGCATAAAGGTTTTTATGTACAAATTAAAGTGTGGATGCATTTTTGATTATTCTGTGATTGGATGTTCTGTATTGTGCCATCAGTATAAAAGATGGGGAAACAGTTCAAGCAGTTGCTCTTTTATTGAACACAAAAAGCTCAACAAGCAGCATGCCGGCTGTAAACATGCAGAAGTTCAAGAAAACATGGTGGAGTAGTTGGATGGAGAATTGGATTGGGGACAGTACATAACTGCAGTTCGTTCCCTCCTTTGTGAGAAGAGCAGCAAGCAGAGCCTCATATTTCTTTACTACCATCCTGTGTGAAATGGGTCTTTCTAGCAGTTGTGGTTTCTTTAAATGTGCCTTCAGTATCCCCTACATTAAAACAATATCTGCATAGCATTTGGACATGCATCAGTTTGTTTAGGAATTTTAGACTGACTGCAGACTGACCCTGTAATTAATTTCTGTATGCTGGAAACTGACTTGCATCTCTGTTTTTTGGCCATTTTCATTTTTCTATGTCATTTGAACACAACAGCTGCCCTTTACATTGTGTGAAAGTTTCATGATCAATGGACCAATAGAAACCCTCTGGTTCTGGTTCCATTTACATGCATTAAAAGTAATATACATATATAATTTTATACTGTGTGAGCTCACTCTCCTTTTGTCTTACCTTGTTCCTTAGCTGGTGTTCACTACAGCTACTTATTATTATTAGTATTAGTGTTGGTATTATTATTTTTATTAATATTTTTATTCTAGTACTTCTAGTTTATTCTCGTATTCTAGCACTTCTTTACACACACAAACAAACACACATTTACTCCAACCAAGGTAGAAGTATCATAGTTCATCATGCAGGTGCTGCTGCCTAACCCTGTACATTCTGTTTTACTGTAGTGAACTAAAGAACTGAACCACAATTTCTTCCAATGTTTTTATGGCCTAAGCACTCCGGGCCTCACCCAACCAAAACTGGAGGCTGTAATTGCATTCCTTTTTAACATACACCCCTTTTTTACATACGCTATTTATTCACTCTTTTCTTTTTTTTATCATTGCCCTCTCAAATAATTCAAATGCCAACCTAAAGATGACATCCTAGAAACACCACTATGATCTGTGTTTAGAGAGTAATTTTGGTTTAGCTGAACAGTAACTTGAAGCAACATGCAGTTTTATTCAGATTAGACAATAAACCCTTGAAACGAAGAGACAGCATGATGCAAAGCAGCATATTAGCATTCAGATAGCAGTGGGTCTTCATATATTCATGTGTAGAGAGGTCTGTGGCACTAAAACTCATAAAAGTCAGCCATTAAATCTTTCATGGCTGCCTTGCCTCTGTACTTACTGAGGAAACAAAGGAGGGGTTTCTGAGGGCAGTCTGTCACAACAGCTAGCAAAAAAAAGACCCTAGCTAGTGAAAGACTACAGCAGGCCTGAATCTGAAACATCTCTCTGCTAAGCTAATGGCTTTTACACTCCAAGTTCACTGTGACAGGAACACTGTGCCATTTTTGGTTCAGGCTTGGTCGTTTTACTCCGGGGCTTGCTAGGCCGCCAGCATGCTGCTCGGCTGAGTTTTAACTGGGTGTTAGCTTTTGCTTCACTGCACTGGAAGAGACGCGCCTCACTTTTCTGTTTGTATTTATGTATCAGCGGCAGGCTGAAGCCATCACTCCTGCTCATGGGTGAATAAAGGCGGCCTGCATTTCCACTCAGCAGCTTTCTTTCTGCCTGTATTCTGATTTTTTTCCCCTTGTATTTGTTTTTCCATGGCATGTGGTTTTATGGTCCAAAACAGTCATAACTTATTTTTGCGTGAACATCTTTCCAACCTCTCTTTCCTCCCCCATATGCACTGTTTTTGTCTACTATAGAGTTACTACTATACTATAGTGACTTTTGAGTCACTGGCTATGAAATTTTCATTTTGTTTTTAATTTTTATTACATTTTCTTTGTATGCAATGACACACAGTATAGATTTTAAAGTATAAACTAGCTGGCAAAAGGTTTTATTTTATATTTTAAGGCATTCCCTTCTGAAATATAATGAAACACAATATTCATTTAAAAATAATTTACAGACCTTTAAAGCTGCAGAGGTTGAGCATGTTAGACTTGTTTTATCCTCTCGTCTGTATTTGAATATTACTGAGAGTGATTTTAACTTTTGAACTGTAGTGTATTTTAGTAAGTATACTATTTTATTTTTGTTTGTTTTTTTCAGGAGACTGGTTTATGGCCTGAGCCACATCAGAGTTTCAGGGGTTAATTTGTAAGCAGCATGTGTAGACAAACACAGGGACAAATTTGGACATTGGCCACATTTTCTTTGCAGAAAGGCCGTGTCTGTAATCGGGAGAGCAGCAGCTGCGCTGGCTGGCTGAGCACGGAGCCACAGGGGTTAAAGATGTAACCCACATCTTTAATTTAGGCTATATCCGGGGGAGAGCGGCCGGCATAATCACAGCCTGCCTAACGCTGATGCACACTGACGGCCATTCATTAGCCGGGCCCAGCGCCCCTCCACCCTGGGCCTGATACCCCGGGCCAGACGAGCATGCCCACTCACATCCCGTTACTGACTTCTGTCTGAAGCAGAGCCAATCATGGCACGCATGGGCTGCCCACTACAGGAGAAAGTCACTGCTATGTGAGGAAAATGTCCAGTAATAAATCTACAGAATCAGCATCAGAGAACGTTATTTTAACCAGTATCACTGACACCAGCCACACTTCTCATTGGTTACCATTATGCTGGGAATAAGAAGCTATATTGCAATAAGAATATTACAATAAACAATTATCCATGACTAAATATAGTAAACACTTAACAATCATCAATATTTTGCTGTACTGTATAAATGTAACTAGCTACATCATTATTTACGTGCAATTGCATGCAATCTACAGTTGTGATGCTGTGTAGAATTGAAATAAAAACAGAATGCAATGATTTACAAATCTCATAGACCCATATTACATATCAGATGTAAAATGGTTTAGCATTTCATGAATATTATTAACTAAATTTGAAACAGGCTGATGTCTACCACAGTTTAGTGCCCTGTCTCCTTTTATAAAGAGTCTGTAAACATTTGGGAACTGAGGAGACCAGTTGCCGGAGTTTTTGGGGAGGAATGTTGTCCCCTTTTTGTCTGATGTAGGATTCTAACTGCTCAACAGTTCTGGATGTTTTTGCCGGATTCATTGTTTTATGATGCACCAAAGCTTCTGTGGGAAAAGGTCTGGACCGCAGGCATACCAGTTCAGCACATAGACTCTTCTCCTGCAAAGCCATCCTGTTGTGACGGGTGAAGTAAGTATGTGACCTCTTACCCTCAGAGATGCAGGTTAAAACTGTGCTCTGGTAATAAGCTGGATGGTCTATCTCCTCTTGAGTCTGGAGGACATGGTGTCCGTGGTTTTCAAAAATAAAAAAATCGAGTTTTGTTTCATCCACAGAACAGTTTTTCATTTTGCCTCAGTCCATTTAAAGTGAGCTTTGGTCCAAAGAAGACAGCGATGTTTAGGTATGGCTTCTACTTTGCATAATATAGCTTCAACTTGCATTTGTGGATCGCATGGCGCACTGTGTTCAATGATCTTTAGAAGTGTTCCTGAGCCCATGCAGTTCTCTCCTGTAAAGTTGCAATTTTGGAGATAATTGTTTTTCATTGGACAGCGACGATATGCTTTCATGATTTGTTAGTATTACTGACTCAAAGCTCCAGCGCAAAACTAATAAACAAACTTCAGACACCTGAATGTATCTTGGCTGATTGACATAATGTTTCATTAAATAATTTAAATTATATGTATATAAAGTTATATATTCAGCACTGAGCTGGGGGCCAGATGAAATATCTTTACCGTGATAAAGAGGAAGGTATTAAATAATTAGCAGTCTGAGTAAGCTGCACGAGAGGGAAGCTGCAGACAGAAAGAGAAAGCAGGCGGTTCAGTCGTTTCGTCGTCTGCTCTCTTGGCGAGGCTTACAGCCTCTCATTTGCATCTCATTTGGATTTTTAAATTAGTGTAGAGTGATTCTATATTGTGGGTATGGGAGACAGAAAGGAGGTCCGAGGGGTCTCTGTAATTGCTGGGGGCTCTCTTGATCACCGCTAATGTCTACATATTTATTCAGAATCAGAATCGAAATTGGAATTACTGGCTTCATTAAATGCCACTTATAAGAATTTATCTTGGCAGGAATAAAGAAATAGAATATGTGATGAGTATTGATGGGGGGCGGGGGCGGGTGTACACCCCCAGCAACCTCATTAGATGCACTTCCTTTTATTTGCAGTCATAGTCCATGTTATCAGTTCCACTTGCCATATAGAAGCACTTTGTAGTTCTACAGTCTTTGCTGTTCCTTTTTATTTTTCAGGACCCCCTACAGGACCACCACCTCAAAGCAAGTATTATTTGGGTGAGGGATTACTCCAAGCACTGCAGTATCACTGAAATGGTTGTGGTGCATAAGTGTGTGTTGTGCTAGTACGAGTGGATCAGACGCAGCAGTGCCGCTGGAGTCCACTCCTTGTCCACTCTGGTAGACGTATCTATCTTGCTGGTCCACTGTGTAACTTTAAAGGCAGAGACAATAGCTCATCTGTTGCTGCACAGATTGTGTTGGTCATCATCTAGTCCTTCATTAGGGGTCACAGGACACTGGTCTCAGTGTGTGCATGTGATATATAACAGTCACATGCAAAAGTTTAGGCGCCCTTGGTAAATTAATACATCCCACACAAAGAACTCTTTACTGTTTTATTCAAATGAATACTTACATTTTCTTAAATTAATAAACATTTGTTAGAATCATTACAAATTTCATGGTTATCCAGAGGTCAGGCTACCAGACATGATAAAATTAACCACTTCATCCAGAATAACCCAAAATTTGTGAACTTTCTGATAGTAGATATTTAGTGAGTGGAGTACTTTTAAAGTTCCCTTGTTTTGTATGTTTTTTTTATATAGTTTGATATATTTGATAGTTTAATATATGGTTGGATGGATGCACCGCCTGATGGTTTTTATATCCCCCTCCCCGCCATTGAGTGTTAAATCTGGTGCCAGATACAAGGTGCCACATTCTTTGTTCATCAACATGAAGATCAGAAAATATACAAAAGCAAGTGTGCTTGTCTGAAAATGCCCATATCCACTGTTGAAGCAATAATGCATTATTAAGTTTAAAACAACTGGTGCTGTAGTAAACCTGACTGGAGGCAGATGCACATATACTGAGGAGGTTGCTTAGAAAGACACACAAACTGAAGATTTTGAAGAAGATTGTAGTATTTTAAGCTCACCAGGTTTAAGTATTTTAAGTATTAAGTATTTTAAACAACCAGTTGTTTTTTTAAACCCATCTTTACCAAAGGGTGCCAATAATCATGGTGAAAATTATTTACTGTAGCAGTCAGCATATATGAAATGTCAATTTTAAGACGAAAAAAGAAAACAGAGGAAGCTTTAATTTTATTCCAAAGTAGTATGAAGTAGATAGTTATAAGTTTTTAAATGTCAACTGCTGATTGTACAGACCCTGTATACTAAGAAAGATGTACAATCTGTTTAATGTGGTAATCTCATCCCTCCCTGCATGTCCTCTGTATTTCCACTCTGTCTGTCTTGACCATCTTTTTCTGCACTGCTGTTGCACTTGGCCACAGATCCTTCCATGCCATTGAAACCACGAGTGGTACATCATGCATACTTCATGAACCAAAGTATTTATTTCTTTGGTTTGAGTGCCATCGTGCCATGCACTCTGCTGGATAAGAGCAAAGGGAACCATGCAGTCCTGTGCTTCTGCACCTCTGCTACAGCGTTTTTCTTTTCCCTCGGAGGAAGAGCGTTCACTGAAGCAGAACAAACCTTCTCAGATGCATAAGGCTTTCGTGCCTCGGGAAGATGTGACACCAGACTGAATCAGGCCTTTCATTTGCTGTCTCTGCTGCGGGCTTTAAATCCCGCTACTAAAGGTTACCCTTTCAGTCCTTATAGTGTTCAAGAATGAATCTGCACATAAAATGTCAACTGTAGGCTTTCGCTCATGGTGTTCTACGCAGGAGTAAATGGTATGGTCCGGTATGAATTCTCTTCTTCCAGCTTTGAGCATCCTTCTGAAAGGTTACTGCAACATCCCTGTTCCTACTCCAGCGTGGAGCCTCATGTAAAAAATGAAAGAATTTGCCTGTGCATGTGTCTTGTAGGATTATGTCTGCATGTCAGTGGTTTCAGATGAAAGGTGTCAGCTCCTTTCCATTTATATCTCGTGCGCAGCTGGCTGAGTGGTGAAGTGTTTACACAGAGTGAAATGGTGTTGTCCAATATGAATGTCTGCTATAATCTGCTATTTATAATGTTTTACAACAAGATAGTGAGGCCAATATATCTTCCAGGCTTGCAAGTCTCATATTATAGTCATCATTCTGTCCCTAAATTGTCTGGTATGAATTCCTTTATATAAACTTCTGAACCCATTGCGCACTGCATACCACCATAAAAAAAATTATTCCAACGGTGAAGTACAGTGGTGGGAGCATCATGATTTGGGACTGCTTTGCTGCAGGACAATGACCCTAAACATTAAAGTAAATCTACTACAGAATGGCTTAAAAAAAAAAAAAGAAAATCCGCCTTATGGAGTGCCCCAGTCCAGACCTGAATCCAATAGAGATGCTGTAGGATGACTTTTAAAGATCTGTTCACACCAGACATCCTCAGAATATGGCTGAGCTGAAGCAGTTCTGTAAGGAAGAATGGTCCAGAATTCCTCCTGAACGTTGCGCAGGTCTAATCAGCTGATAAAGAAGGTTCGATCCAGTTATTAAATCCAAATGTTCACCAGCACTAGCAATGTTTAATGGATGTGTCCAATACAGACATGAAATATTGTAATCGTTTGTGTGGGATTAGGTTAAGCACATGAGTTTGTCTATACTTGTAGATCTGGTCCTGTTTTATGCCCATTAATGTAGAAAACCAGGTAATTTCAAAGGGTTCACAAACTTTTTCTTGTCACTGTTTATGCATAGTTAGTCAGTAAAGATGTTACCCAAGATGAAATGGTGAATTTAATTTGTAGTTTCTCCTACAGGCTTCTGCATTTCTTCTTAAAGATTAACATTAATTCACTGTTTTAGAACAGAACCTTGAACATCTCTTGTTTTACACATCATCTTTAAGTAAAGTCCACTATGATTTTTTTTTTTATGTATTTATTTTATTTCCCATATTATCGTTTGGTCTTTCATTTCTGAACCCTCTATGACACAATTTGGTCATGGCCATGTCTTATGAAGTTACAGTATCTGCATTGCATCAATGAAAGTTGTTTTTTTTTCACAAAACATGAACATAAAATGTTGTGTATAGCCCAGAATTAATTCCATTTGCTGTATTTCTTACTGTTCTCCACTCTCCATACTTAAAGGTGATCATTCAGTTGCTATTCCAGAACTGAACTTGCAAGCCAAGTGTACATTTCCACCTCAAGTGTTTTACAAAAGATAAAATATGAAATAAATTTGTCAATTCCATAATCTTTCGCCCATAGTGTTTTACTTATGGTAAATGGTATAGTTCAGTTTGAATTCAATTATTTTCCCATATAAATGTAAAGTATTTTATTTCTGACAACATGGTAAATGGTGTAGTAATGAATAAATTAAATAATTATTGTCAAATTGTGTGGTCCATCATGAATTCAGTTTCTTTCCTTATACAGTTCTAGAATATTCTACCCCTAGTTTTTTAACCAAGTGAAGTGGTGTAGTTCAGTACACCTTCCACTTACAAACTCTCTCACAGACTTCACAGATCTCCTTCTAATGGAGATCCAATACCATTCAGTCCTTGTGTTCCACAACATAAAATGTTGACTGTCCACTCTTACCCATAAAGCAAAATGATATAGTAAAATAGTTCCATTTCATGCAACTGCATAATCTTTGTTTTTTTTAAGCCCATTATGAAACAATTTGACCCTGCATGTGTCTCACGGGATTATCTGCATAGTTTTGTCAGATGTAAAGGTGTCAACTCCTTTTTCCATTTTTATCCGAGGCCCAGCTGGCTGTCAGCAGTGAAGCGAGTGCCGCTGAAACAGATGGAGGAATGGAGGCTTCAGAGTGAGCCTGTATTTGCTGGAGAGTCCTGGGGCACAGCAGCTTGCCCCATTAAAGCACTGAACCTTTGTCTCTTTCCCCCTCTAATCTAACAGAGATGCTAACTGCAAATCAAATGGTCCAGAGCGCTACAATCTTTGTAGTGGTTCAGTTCAGCAAGAAAAGCTGAGCCACCTACTGTTTTGATGTTCATCAGTACTCTAGACCCCACTCCTAGACAAGCGTTGCTTTTATTGGTTATTTTGGTACGTGTAGTTCTGGAGTGGACATGACAACGCTAGTAAGCTGAAAAACTACTGTTAGAATTTACATGCTAAATGTTCTAGATAGAGATACATGTTTGGGTAGGCCTTTGAAAAATGTGATAGTCGATACAATTTCACTAATGTCTGGCAATGTCATAACATCACTGATGTCAACTATTGGTTACAGCCTGAAGTGATCACCCTACACGTTCCTGTGATGGTGCAAATAAAGACATCAACCATATTTTTTTATTATTATTATTTTTTAATTCATATAAAAACAACCAACACTGCACTACCCTTCACTATAAAGCTTTTGTCCACTCACTGCAGGCACGTTTGCCCAATGAAGTTGAGGGCTGAGATGTACAAGACAAGCGAAGACAACACCACAAACCTGAAAATGCCTGATCATCCTAGGCTAAAGCAAACATGGAAACAAAAATCCCAAATAAGGTTTCAAATGTTTTAAAATCAAAGTTATATTATTGTTTAGAAATGGGTAGAAAAACACATACTCTTTTAGGTACGGGATCTCACTCAGCCTCACACTCAACCAATGACTATACCAACAAGCTGAAAGGCTTGAGACAAAGACTGGTGCACTGTTGCTAGCAGTGATTGGTGGGCTGGGAAAATAAGGTGGTGCTAGGAATTGATCAACCGGACTACTGCTTCTACAATCAAAACTCATGCTTAAAACATACACTTGTAACTTAAAATGTAATCATGTAGATTTGGGCAACCAGGGGTGACTGTAGGCTCATAAACTATACTTATATACTATAAGTCATTTCAGACCGTCAATCCAAAATCAGTGTCGGGGGAAACACAGTGAATGGAAAGACACCAACAAATCTTTAAAGCACCTTACTTCACAAAGCTTAGTTTACAAGTGTATTAAGAATATTGAATATTGAGCTTATGTGGGCTAAAAGTTGACCAAGTGAGAATGAGAGAAATTCAGGGCATGAGCCTTGGGGTGGGTGTGTCATGACAGAATAATTGGAATAATTTAGATCAGACAAACCCATTCTAATAATCAGTTATTAATATTGTTACGATTATCAACAGATTCTGAGCATATGGTCAAGATCATGTTGGCCTTACTCTCTCACCTGACCTGCCTCTTTTTTCTGAAAAAAGAATTGAATATCTGTAGCTGACTGGGAGTTACGTTATGGTGACATCTCTTCATATCTTATCATTCTGTAACATTAATTAGCTAATACACATACAGACAGCACTACTCTAGCACCTTAGCTTTAATAACACACAGACTAACCAACAGCACAGCAGCTACAGCTTCTCTCTCCTTTATAAACAGTAAACAGACCGCCTGCAGCATTAGCCTGCTAAACTAAAATAAACCCTCAGAGAGTCACTCCTAGCTAACAATATCAGAATAAAAAGTGATCAGAAATATGGGTTAGGGTTAGAGCTAGGCTGAGAATGATTGCAATGTGTTGGTTCTGAGTGATAAAATACAAAAATACTTGTTTGCAAAACTTACTAGACACACAACACCAGTCAAATAAAGCACTGACACTGAGTGTTTGCGAGATGCTGCACTGAAAGAGAGAAGCTGGATCCTATCATTTCGCAAGGTGAGAGGCTGGAGGGGGAGCTACTGTATTTTAGTTGTTAAAATAATTGGTTTAAACATAAACTCTCTATATACCCTCTATGGTATTAACATTTCCAGCTTATCAGAGACAAATTAACATGAAAAGAAAAAAAAACCCTTTTTTTTAAACACTATAATCTTGCTGGGGCTCAGTTAAGGGCTAGCTATGCCCCTGTGTCCGAATGTAGAATTAGGAGTCTTGCCCAAGGACCCTTATTGGTATAGCTCCAACAAAGTACATGTAAAGGAGCAACGAAAAGCATCTGATCATTCTAGATCCAAATTCCATCCAAAATATCTAGCTTATTTATATGTTTCTACGTAATATGTAGAGAATGCATTTTGGTGGAAAGCCCCGTTTAAGCTTCTGTGCACTCATTTAGATAACCATCAGGGCTTTTAAATAATCTCAGGGTGTGAGTTCATTTTAGGAAGATATGTTCATTTCATTTAATCTGGATTAATGACGGCCATGGGCAGCTGCCAGGAGACAGCCGCCGTTTCGATTAAATAAACAGGAAACAGTCTCAGGAGGGGGGCGTGAAGGCAGTGTGAAGCAGTGTGTAGTGTGTATTAGCACGAAGGGATAAGACTCGCTTTATTTGGGGCTCAATTAAACAGCTTTTAGGAAGTTTAGGAGGCTTAGGAGGTGCCCTGTTTGGAGTAGCATCTGAATGGCTTTGTTGGAGAAGATGGGAATTAAAGAATACGTCAGCATTTTTTTTTCTTTTCAGCCTAATCTCTATCTGCTACTTCTGTGGCATATGATCGATTAAGGGTTTCCATGTATTTAGTAACAGAACCAAGAAATAAAAACATTGACATACAACGCATCTATAATAGAAACCAGTGGGTAGTTGCTGAAGCTCCTGTCCCTTGGCTTCTGATATGCTTTAACATTTGTTTTGTTTCGTTGCTTGAGACACTTTTCCTGGATGGTAATCAACCATATGCTTATAGGCACATATAGATAGATAGAACCCATTTACCCCCCATCTGTACAGGTGCTCTTGTGGTTGACCTGTATCATTGTCTTATATGGCCATTCTTCAGGATCTTAGGTCAGCCTTGCCACAGGAATAGAGCTCATGGGCTAGCTCAGGTTCCATTGGCTTAACTAATTTTGAGCGCCCCCTCTGGCACATTACTGGTGCCTATGGAAATGTTTCCCTCAGGAGCTCTGACAGTGCATGCATAAGCACAGACCTGGAAATTACCCATCATCTGTTTAAGAAAGCATCGGGTAACTTAAAGATCACAGTATCTCAACAGACATCAGTAAAGGGCACCCTTAACTTGCTTAGACAGGTTTCTGTTTCTGTAAAAACAGGGATGTCTGCTATGGAACCGAGAGTTTCAACTGTATTTAACAGCAGCAGGTTTACTAAGAGAGGTACCAATCACTGAGATTCTACTGGGTGGTCATTTTATGCAAATGAAGCAATTTGCAATTTGTATTTTAGAAATTTACACGTGACCACCATATATTATATAACCGTATAGTTTGACTCAATTTATCTTTGAAAACTCTTGGCTTCATGCAGTACGTCAATATCACTGTGTCTGATCCACCTGTGCAACACCCATTAACCTGACACCACCAGTGTCACTCCAGTGCTCATACCTGCTCTGTGGGGGTCCTGTGGGGGTCCTGACCATTAAAGAAAAGTATAATGAAGTTAGTATAATGAAGTATGCAGAGTATGTGAAGAAACAAGGCGTTGTACTTAAATGACCTATCAGTAGAATAATCTTCTCCTAGCTGTCCATTAATGCTAATGCAATTTTTTAAAGGTACAAATGCAAAATCATCTTATGAGTGTTAAACAACTGTTGCATCTATTTAACAAATCACAACAGCCACATTTAAATACCAAACTGGAGTTGTGTCAATAGCACTCTGCGAAGTTACAGTGTGTAAACAGTATGTAAAGTTATAGGCTTGTATGCTGGAGGTTGGGGTTCAAATCAAAAGTTTGTAAACTTGTAACACTGCATTGGGATTACTCAGAAACATGATTACACTAGAGGTTGCATGACTTGTTTGCAAGATTGATTTTTAAATAGCTAAAAGGAGGTCCTGAGTGGGACTTGTTTTCAGACCAGGAGTTATGTGTTGCAAACCAGCCCATTCTAACGTTTCCCAAATTTCAAGACAATTTTAGTAATCAGTCACCCGACATATTCCAGCACTTAAAAAAATAATAATTATAAAAATTTATAAAAATAAAAATAATAATAATAATAATAATAATAATAATAATAATAATAATAAAACCAACTAGAAAGCCACTTAGCACAGACACAACTTCTGCAGGAAGAAGATGACAAAACTACGTTAAAATCAAAAAGTTAAGATCTGCAAAGAAATTCAAAAACCTAAAAAATTACTTAAACTTAAAAAACCTAAACAAATCATCTTGGGCAAAAGCATACCACCACAACATGTTTATAGTGCGTGTCTTGCCTAAAATGATGCGATGCACTGCAGCCATTTGTTTTAGGATTTCCACAAAATCCATTTCAGTCTTTGTGGTAAAATAGCTCTGCGAGTACTGAATTTTTAGAAAGCTGTTTTTACATTAGTTTTCAGTTTTGGAGGTGTGTTAGCATCTTCTTCGAACTTCAGTTCCACCTTAAATAGTGTAGCCGTTAACTCAAATAATATAGCAGTTGCGTTCAGAAGACTGTACGAGTGCATTTAAGATGCAACAGAAAATTGAAATAAAATAAAAAAACGCTGACATACAACCATCTGTTATTCAACATATGGCTTTCATTTGTGTTTATTTATTATTATTATTTGTTTGACTTGATGGACAGTTAGACTTGATGCTAGTTAGCTAACATTGACTTGGCCATAAAGCAGCCATGCTCCATTACTGGTGTGGGTTTTGTTTGTTTTGTTTATTTCTTCCTCCAGTTAAATTGTTAATTGTTAAAAAAAGCACACCCTATGCTTTTTTTCATGCATCTTTTTGTGTTAGGAAATAGGGATATATCACTTGCTTCTCCAAACTCCTGAGATCTGCTGTAAATAAATTCCCTCACATACAAAGCTGCTTTAGAGTTCTGAGCATCTATTTATTTATTTATTTATTTTTTGTTGCTGCTCCAGGTGATTGGTTAATTAAACGTGCTGGACCTGCTTGGCTGTAACATTTTCAGTTCTGTTCTTGAGCTTACAAACACAAGTTTATTCATTAGCTTGCAGTAAGCAGCCCAAAACGTTACCAGACCACTGGAACATCTTTTCAGACTCTCCCAGTTAACTACTGGTTAATGGTTGTGATGAAAGTCGAGTCAATGTCAACTAATTACTGATGATATCATAAATAAACCAAAGGAGAAGGGACTTTGAAAAAAATTGGACTTTGAGAATACTGGACAAAGCCAAACTCCACTGGTCAGTAGAGTATGGATTGCATTTCTAGCCTTCAGGGAAGCAGAGATATGGACCCCCATATTCTCTTCAATTTGTATCCCACTCAGATGTACGATGTCCCCTAGGCAGCTTTGCAGAGACATTTGCCTGTAGTGGAGGTCGAGAGAGCCGTAGCTTTACAGGCTTAGCAGGCTTTACAGCCCACCTCCGATGAAACATGACTCTTTATTGCAGTCTTTGGGAAACCAGGGAGAATGAAATTCAATATCTGATTTTTTTAGCTCTGTAGATCAGAGGAAAAATGGTAGAACATGCTCCACAGGTCAGTGATGGGTCCTTTCCAACAAGCCCTGGATAGCATTGTTAGCGTTCAGGAAACTGGAGGTACGCACCAAAATCACCAGCTCCTCAGTATGGCCACCGAGCAACTAGTCTGTGTGTCCCATAGATTACACTGCCTTTCTTAATCAAAATAATTAATGCAACAATATTTTATTGGTCTGTTTATAACAAAGATCCAACATAACAAACTGTAAAGTGATCGTTTTTTCATTTTTGTTTTAAAGAAAGAAAGATGGAAGAAAAATGTTCCTACATGACGTGCAGAATTTGGAGATTTGGGTTGAAAAATAGTGTATTCTCTTAAATTGTGGCCTCGGGGCTCATTTCGTCATGCTACTTGCTGATGTGTCGGTTGGAGAGAGATCACTCTTGTACCCACACGAAATGTCTGCAGCTCGGAGTGTGCCAGGTTTGCCCTCAGCCGAGTATGTTCTTGTTTACTGATGCTATCGCTGCTTAAGCGCATGACTCTCCACATCAAGGCCATTTTACAAGCTGAAGCAGCTTCATACAGCAGTGCATGTAAATCCGCGTGTGGGTATTTATGTGGGGGAGTGTGTTTGTATTTAGGCTGTGTTTGTATGCTGTGGGATGTTACTGATCTTTTAAGTCATTGCAGAGGACCCAGTGGATAATCCTATGTTAAAGCAGATGTTCTTTATGCACCGCGCTCACTCTTAAGCATGTTTGGGTTCCACATAGTAAAAGAGGAATTTAGTGCCAGACTCTTTCTCTTCTGTTTTATGTCTGAAGGTAAATACCTGCAGGCTGGCATTGCTTTAGAGTGGACACAGGCATGGGCATGGTAGTGGGGGGAAAAGTGGACCTGACTACTTAGGGCCCGAGTAGGGAGAGGGGCCCATGAAAATCCTGATTTTATTTTTATTTTTATTTTTTTTGCTCACGTTCCTCGTGTACTGGCATAGATAGGGGCCAACTGACATTGAGAGTGTACAGGGCCCAGAATTTGCTGCTGCTGTTACAAACTGGTATAATGGAAGCAACTATAATAACTATATGTGTATAGCATCACTGCTGTGTCTGATTCTCTCGTACTAGCACAACACGCTCTAACATGTCATCAAACACAGCCATAATACACAAGTTTAACTTTTTTTTTTTTTGTGGAAACCATACCGTAGGGACTAAGCGTATGAGATCTCTGTTGAAAATGCTTCTATTTTGAGCTCTTTATTAATTTAATGAGCAAAATATTAAATATTTACATGATGACTTCTTTTTGCACTCGAGGTAGCACAGATGCAGTTCTCTGAGTAGACCAAATCCACTGAAGCATCCTCCAAACATGACTTTCAGTAGGAGGGATAGGAAAGTTCTGTTGTTTATTTACGGGATTAACTGAAGACAGTGGTCTGTTTTGGAGCCTCACTGTAAACGACACCAAAGCCACAAAATGTCATATTGAGTATTTACTGTGTTCTTTTTGCCTTTTGTTATACCACTTATACCACTAATTCCTTTTGAGAGACTTTGTTTCAGTTCCTCCAAGAAATGGGGAGGGATAATATCCCCACCTCTGAAGTTCACTCTTAGAATCCTAGTAATCCCAATTAAAATATTTAGACTCATCAGTTGGTAAAGCTTTGCTTGATGTCTTGGATCCAGTTTTGAGATCTTTTGAGATGCTTTTTCCTTAGTAACATCTATTCAGTACAATGACAATGCTTTCCAAACACAGGCTTTTCTTGGGCCTACCAAAGGAGACTGATTGTCACCCAAATATATCTGAACCATTTCAATAGCCTTTTATCATTTTATCAATATCTTATCTTGTTTCATCTGTATGGAAGGTAAAAAACTGTCAAAACACTAACATGTATTTCAAATATTACTATTAAATATTAACAGAAGAGAGCAAAAACATTCTTTTAAAGCAGCGATATTAGAGAATTAGTTGGGTTTTTTTGTGGCTCTAGGGTTCCTCCTATAGTTGTGGAGTGTATTTCACTTTTACACTGTTGTTGTAAGCCCCCCTCATTGATGGCTGTACAGATGTTTGATGACGAGCTGAAAGATACAGAATCTCACTCCTTCAGTATGTGTGTTGGTGTTGGTGTTGTGCCAAATTCTGCCTGGCAGAATCCAACTCCCCTTTCTATGCATGCGCAACACTACCGGACTCAACACGGGCAAAGACAACATCAGAAAAGAAAGAGTCTTGCCAACTCTTATAGAGTAAAGGTTTATATTGTATTATGGGATGTTACAAATGTTTTCTTTTGGTGTGATATGAATTTCTTTGCATGCTGTCCTAAAACAGGACTGAGGTTTGTTGACTTTTGTCTCTGGGAGACAGCGATGACACAGATAGGGTTACAGCCTACACAGCAATCTTTTATGAATATTGTTGGCATGAATATACCAGTTACACGCTGCTGTGGGATTTCCGTTGTTTTCTCATTAGCTGTGATGCTGTCTGGCAGTTGTATCCTTCCTAACGAGTAAAAACCAGTCAGAGATTTACTCTGGTCTCTTGCTCGAGCACTCTCTCTCTGTTCCTCTGACAACTCTCTTTCTGTTCCTCTGCCAATGTCTTCTTCTGTCTTGATGTCCAGGCTGGGCGTAGCAAGCTACAGGTGACGCGAACTGTTAGTGTGAGAGGTCTCGTGCCGGTTCCACTAACAGGCATTCCAACTATAGGCAATGACAGAGACTCCATTCTCCCTATCTCTCCATTGAATTTTTTTTTTTTTTATTCTTTTTTTTTTTTTTGTTTAGATTTTTGTTTGCACACCGCAAAGTTTGACATTTTAACCCATCCATGCAGTGAAACACACACACTAGGGGCATCGAGCACACCTGCCCAGAGTGGTGGGCAGCCCTATCCACATTGCCCGGGCAGCCCAAGGGCACTTCAGTTGTGTCCTTTTGGTCCTGGCAATCTTCCAGTCACAGGACTGGTTCCCTAACCTCCATGACTGCTCCACATAAGACAGGGTCTCATCTAAATAATTTTAAGATCAAGTCATTATATAATGTTGTTTTAATGTAAGTTCGCGTAAAGAGTTTATTTTAAGCACATTCTATTGGTCCATTCATCATGAGTGTAATGGACAGCGGTCATGTTCAAATGACTTAAAAAAAATCCCAAAATTGGCACAACTGGAGATGCATGTTTTTCTTTGAGCAGTGAAAATTTTTGATTCAACATTTCCTTTGTCTCACAGCAAGCTGCGCTCTTAAACCCTAGCACAATGTATATTTACACCCTCATCATTACCAACTCCAACCCTTTGGCTAGTGCCAGAATTTATTTCAAACATGTGGGAAACATCTGCATAGTGTTGAGTTGTCTTCTCCCAGTCCCAAGGATGGACACCTGTGGATTTTTTTTTTTTTTTCAAATCTGAAACAAGAGTGGAGCTTGATTTTCTTCTCCATTTCAATGAGAAAAGCAATGTTAAGTACTGTTTATGTGATGGTGAGAGTTTTAGAGGTCCACCGGGTTTAGCCCAGTTGTTAGTAGTCTTTTAATCTTTAAATCATTTTTGGTTAAACTACACTAAATCTTAAAATTCTTACATACATTTGTAGGCAAAAGTTTGGCACCCTTGCCCCATTGGCCGTAGTTTTTTTTTTTTTTTTTCAGAGTAAAAATAAGTTGCGTTCTTGTTTAGAATGTATTAGTATTTAAAATTACAATGTAACAGGTTGGATAGATATTAAATACTTATCAACAAAGAAAACACTCTTTAATGCACAGCTACTGTTTTTGTTTTGATTAAGTTGGTCAGTAAAGGCTGGCAGGGTCAGTTAGATTTAATGGTTAATCTGAAGCAGTGAGGGTTCCCTTAGGGATACATCTGTGTGAGGTCACGTTCTTTCACCGAGCGGTAAGTGATGTGTCCAGGAGGCTCTGCAAATCAGACCGAATGGAAATTACAGTAAACTAGGCTGTCAGTGGCTGTGATTTATGTATGTACCACCGGTATCAGGTTCATTCACTCGAAAGAAAAATGAATGGAGATGTATGATAGTGCTGATATACGCTTGCACGGTCATGCCTGTTTTCTGTACAGTACGCATGGCTGACCCAGAGAGAGGCAGAGGAATTATCATGTAAGATGCACTGTGCTTCGCCAGCTGCCAGCTGCCAACGCCAAGATGAAGTCAGTCAGCTTTAACTCTTGCTCTTATCCACTCAAATCTCCCCATGTGACCTAGGCTGCCATCGCACAGATCCAAACTGCGCTAATGTTTACGTGCCATTGCGAATGAACTGTGCTCCTTCCCTTGCATGCTTGAGTGTGGTGTGTGGGAACTGCTGCTTAAAGAGGGGGAGCGGGAGTGGGCGCAGCTGCTATACCATATACCGTCTTTTTTCTTTTTTTTCCCCCTTTAAACCTATTAAAAAACTGCTGCACTCAGAAATGTGGTGTTAAATGGTCAGATTTTCATGGATGCCTAAATTATGTTTACATAGACTGATATTTGTATCACAAGTTTTGTCATAGAATAGAACTGTGGAAAAAAAAATCCATTGAAAATATAGGCTTTCTCTGCAAAGCTGGAAAAAGTGATTTGTGGAGCGCTACGTAGCTTAGTGTTGTATTTCATAAATTACTTTGAACCTTTTACAGTCTAGTTTAGTAAAATATGCTGAGAGGATTATGAGGCTGCAACAGGAAACTCTCCTTCAGCTACAGACTTGCTTGCATGAAAATAGCCTACTTGTTTGAAGTGTTTTGGTATTTAAAAATTAAGAATGTGGCAAATGCATATTGTTGTATGTAACTCCATTTTTTTTTTCATTTGAGCACGACAGCTGCTGTATATATTGTGTTTCATTGACTTATATTGTAAGTAAAGACGGTTTTTGTCCTCCCTTACCCTTTAGACAGTGATATCTATCTAATTAACTGTTAAATGTGTCCTGTTCTAATAGTAGGTAACGTTCTACTGCAGTAGTTCAGTATGCTTTAGGTTCACACGACAGGCATTTTGAAAACAGACTCGTTACTTTAGTTTCAATGATTTTTTATCTCCTTATTTCTGTATTTTTTAATCAGGCAATTCTATTCAGGGTCCCAATGAAGCGCAAATCATAATCCTACTGGATGTGAAGGGGGTGGTGGTTGGGGGGTCTGTGATTGGCTACTTTGACAGCTTTCGGGCCTTAGCAGTGAGTGCTCGGAAAAGAAAAGAAAACAAACAAACAAGACTCCTCTTGGCGAATGAGATGCCTATTGCGTCTCCCGAAGAAGCAGGAGCTCATGGCAAAGATACCCTGTTAAAGAAATTTGAGTTTCTCAAGAGAATTATTTTTAAAGAAATACTTTTATACTTTAAGTACATTTGAAATCATGTACTTTTATACTTGAGTATTTTTTTTTACTAGATTACTAGTACTTTTACTTAAGTAAAGAAACTCATGTACTTCTGCCACCTCTGATGGTTGGAAATAACAGTATTATACATATGGCCAATGAGTGAACAGACTTAGAGGGACTAGAAGATCTGTAATCTTTACTGGCGCTTTTTAAGGAGAACACAAACTCAAATCTTGGTAAACCTGTTTGAGCGGGTTAGCTGAACCTACTGTAGATTTATTGTCCTGGATGGCATCAGAAGTGTTGTTCTACATGAGCTAAGCAAGACTGCTCAAACACTTTTTTTTACAAATTCTTACTGAAGCTTTTTTGATGGAATTTTTGGATACACCTGTTTTCTTACATGGAACAGCATAGACTGGCTGGTCATCCAGCCATACAGCATCCAATGCTGGTTTTGCTGAAGTTAATATGCTGATGGAATTTTAACAAAGAAAGAATAATTGTAAATTTACTTCCATGATGGTTTTTCTTGCACAACATGACTAAAACACACTGTAACTAGTGTGAGAATAATGTGATTGCATTTAACTATAAGAGCATTAAAAGGATACTGATGTTCGAGGGTCAATTCTGCACCACTAGGACATTCCAAAGGTACTGGATGGAGTGCCATCACTCCAGAGTACACTTGCTCAACGCCACAATGCTGGGTGGCTAATGCTTGGCATTGGGCATGGTCCCATGTGGCTGCTCCAGAGTGTCCCATTTTATTGGTCACTGCTTTTCTATGGACATTATACAAGTTGCATGCATTACACTGCAGAATAAAGTGGCTGAATTGACTGCATAGACAAGCAACAAGCAAAGCTGTTTTAATGTGAATGTGACTTGGTTGGGTTTTGCACGTATCAAAGGTCACACAGGTCTTTGTGCTCACTCTCACTTTCTCTCTCGTGCACTTCTGATAAATATAAATTGTGAAATGTGAGCACATTCCAGCACCCGGGGTAAAGCCTGGGCGGAACAGCTGAAGAAAGGGAAGAATGAATCTGTGGGATTGGGAATCTGATCCAAGATCAGCCACTCCTCATTCTCCTGCCCCCCACCACAAACACACACACACACACAGACACACCATCCCACACAGAAGAAATATGGTGAAAATCAACTTAATCCAGTTCCGTTTGACTCAAATGTAGTCAGTCAGCCAAGACCTGTCTGAAGTTTACTTCACTGTTTTAGAAGTGCAGCTAAAAAGCAGCTGAAGCTTAAAACCCACAAAATGGATAAAAGTTACACAAAGCTAAAAACAGTAGCTGCAGTTTTGTCTGTTTTGATAGACAACAGTATATTTTGCAGGGTCAAAAACCACATATGCAATTCTGTTGGAGATAACTTAACTACTCAGTGCAGTTTGTTGCGAGCTAGTGGCATGCTGTTTACACAGTGTTAATTGCTGGTCATAAGTTTTTACATGCGAGCTAGTGGTTCTTCAAAATCACAACTTCACAGGAGATGACTAAAACTGTCTTCACTTTCAATGCAAGTTAGTGGAATCAGACATTTTCTAACCTATTTTTGAGGATTTCTATTGGTTCATTCTTCATGAAACTTTCACAGGATATAAAGGGCAGCTGTCATGTTCAAGTGATGTAGAAAAATAAAAATTGACCAGAATGGAGATGCATGTTTTTCTTTAGACAGTGACGATATATATAAACATTATAGATTAATTATATTGTCACTGTCCAATGAAAAATAAGTATCTCCAAAATTGCAACTTAACAGGAGAGACCAAAAACATACTTTACCTTCAATGTAAGTCAATGGAACCAGAATGTTTTTCAAGCTTTTTTGGAGCATTTCTATTGGTCCATTCATCATGAAATTGTCACACAATGTAAACAACCATTGGCATGTTCAAATAATGTAGAAAACTCAAAATCGACAATGTTTTTCATTGGACAACAACGATATATTAAGATTTTTCATGGAAAATTTTTTTCTTCTGTGGAGTAATAAGTTAAAGTTGCCAAAGTTTCAAAAGAATTGCTACTAGTTATCAATGTGTGAAACACCCACTGGTATTTAAGGGGTCCTATGCTGGCTTGCTAATCGCACCATATCTGAAATTGCACCAGCTGCTCATGCACCATAACGGCTCTTCACTGATAATAATGTGTAGTATAGTTTAGCAATGTCTAACGATTCATTCTTTCCACTAATCTCTAGAGAAGTTTTCTGATTTAAAAATGTTTTGGGATGTAGTATCATTTTTCTAGAGGTATCCCAGGGATAGTTACAGTTGTTACTAATTTGCTAATGCTCCACCCAGAGGCACACCAGTGCTGCAGTTCTAGTTACTACAGAATACTAAAGACCTAAGCTTGCTATGAAATGTGAGTAAAGCAGATAAACAGTGACAGCATGAAGTCTGTTTATTTTTTGAGGGACCACCAAGAATTGAGATTCAGTTCTAAGAGGGTTATTTGGGGGGGGTGTTAGACCCTCCAGAACCCCCCAGTATTTTGCATCTTGCTAGTAATTAAGATTGACCAATATTATTACTGTCTGTTCCCCAATCTGTTTGGTCCATATATGGAAGCAAAGCTGCAGTTACAGCCTGTTTTTAATTCAATGTTTCTGTGATGTCACAGGCACATACCTATAACGTACACAACAGTCATGCATGTTTTTTCTACATCATTTGAGCATGACAGCTGCCAGTGTGTAAAATATTTTATGACAAATGGACCAATAGAAATGCTCCAAAATAGGCTGGCAAAATTCTGGGTTGCATTGAAAGTAAAGACTGTCGTCTCTTGTAAAATAGCTTGTTGTTGAAATTCTTGGTTTTCTTTGGACAACAACAAAATGTATCTAATAAACTGTTAAATGTGTTTTAGTAGGGGTAGCGTTTTACTGCAGTAATTTAGCAAGCTTCAGGTTCACACTACAGCAAGAAACATTATAAATGAATTATTATTATTATTATTATTATTATTATTATTATTTGTGTCCGTTCCCCAATCCATTTGGTCCATATATGAAAACAAAGCTGCAATTACTGCCTGTTTTGAATTCATTGTTTCTGTGATGTCATAGGCACCAACTCATTTACATACACCATACTCATATACTCATAACATACACAACTCATACTCTGACCAGCCACTTACAAATGGACAATAACTGTGGATTATTATTTACACTCTTTTGGCCATTTTGACACTTTTTTTGACACAGTTTTTCTTTATATTTTAAGAATTAAACAGTGCTCTGATTGGCTGCTCTGCATTGTGTCTAATTTAAAAAAAGCCACCATCATCACATCAGTGTCTTTGAATGCTTATTTTAGTTTTGTTTTAAACTCACCAACTGTTAAAAGGGCTAAACAGCACCCAAGCTGTGGATTCACAAAGCTACAGTAACCTCACAGCTTCTGTTTAAAACTATATAAGTGAACCACAGACACCATATTCAGATGGCCTATATTTAGATTAACGATAGCAGTTCCTTCAGCTAATCCCTGCTAATCCCTTTATCATCAATACTTAATTTCACATAATTCAGAGAGGGGAAACGGCCCGAAAGCCCCTGTGCCTGTGCATGTGCATGTGTGCGTAGCCTGGTACAGACTGTGATTGTGTAATGACGCAGAGATGAAGTTGGAGCATTGTGTCCTAGTTCTGCGGGGCTGTGGGAGAACGACAGCTGCTCAGGCCAGTGAGAAAGGAGGAGGCAGGAGAGGGAGGGGAGAGGGGCGACGGAAGGGGCAAAAAGTAGCCAGCCAGCCAGCCAGCCAGGAAGCTTGCGTCCACAGCCCGCTCGCTCTCCCTGGGGAAAGAAGGAAGAGTGAGGTTTCTGTGAGGAAGAACAGCTGCAGCTCCTGAGCGCTTATCCCCTCATTTCCCATCCAGCCATGCACCTGGACTGCATACTGTCAATGCCCACTGTTAATGGCAGAACTGCTAAACAGTTTCAGATTGTGATATTGTGTTGTTGCTAGTTGTTAATAACCTTTAAGAGCAGTTCACAACCACATAACATACAGTACAGTGATGCCAGTGCTTGATGTCAATCATATTTACATTTGTAATCAAATAAATCAGTGTTATGTCTTCATCCTTTAATTTTACTATTAAATGAATTAAACACCTTGTTTTTCTTGGTGCATTTTGTGGCTGTGCAATTACAGACTGTAGTCTGTTTATCTGTTTATTTGCATACTTTGTTAACCCATTTTAAACTGTTTGTTATGGTCCGGATCCCAACACGACCACCACAGAGCAGGCATTATTTGGGTGGTGGGTCGTTCTCAGCACTGAAGTGACTGGGTGGTTAAGTGTTGGTGTGTGTTGTGCATAGATGTTCTAAAGTTCTACTGTTGATTTGCTGCCTTTTCGATGTTAAAATAATTGGTTTAACCATATACTCTCTAGTTTGTGAGATACAAATTAACGTTAATAGAAAAAATACTTTTTTTTACTATAATCTTTAGGGGTGCTGGGACTCAAGTTAAATCTAAACTAGGGCTAGCTACACCCTGGTCTGCAGTTTGGGACGTGACCAAAGAGTAACGTAACTTTACGTTTCAGTGTGCTTTCTGACAAAAGTTAATATAAACGTTAGCTAACCCAAACCCTCCTAATCTGTTACCATAACAACACATTATACTTAAGCCGTTTTATTGCAGTAAATTTTGTTATTCATTGCTCTCATCATGCTCTCACTGACCTCGCGTTTAAAGCTGGTGTGAACTACCCAACGCTCAAACGAGGCGAGAGCTCCGGTCAGTGAATCTGCCGACAGCAGGATAATTCTAAACAGGCATCTCAACACAAACCTTAACAAAGTTAAAGACCACCTAACAACCAGAGTCTGTTACTAACAACAAACACAGCATGTGAATTGCGAAGGCTGCCAAAACGCTCTTTTAAAATAAAGTGTTTTAAAGAGTTTCCGCTTTTTTGTGGTTTAAATTTTCAGTGGGACAAATCTACCTGTTTCTGTTATTGGGTGGGACATGCCCCCCCATCCCCCTCCGTATCTATGCCTATGTCTGCCATGCATCAATTAGGTGTAAAAGAATTGTTGCCAGCTGAAACATATTAATCACTGCAGTACATGATTATCATATTATATGTTCAGTTTTTAGATGAAGATATGCTGATTTCTGCCCATATATTAATCAATCAGGCATTTGGTAGATTTTAACATTTTTTAAGGGTGCTTGGCACACAGTATGTAGGTTCAAAGTAAGCTGTATTTAGCTGTTCTTTCATGCTCACAGCCCATTGAGTTCCGTACACCATTCAGCCATAACTGTATACAGCCCGTGTTCTTCTGGCTACTGTAAAGCGGGTTAAAGGATTGTGGTGTAAAAGAATGTGCTGCCACATTAAGCACGAGTTGACAGTCGTAATGAGAGCCATGGCGTCGGCCCGCACGTCTCCCAAAATCACCTATCAAAATTGAGTTTTCTTCCCGGTCTCAGGAGAGAGACTCTTCCTGCCGAGTGATGGGCTTAATTGCAGTTGTAAACTGCAGTACGTGGTTGGACGTGACGAGCTGCATTTGTTCAAGTAAAGCAATTTTCGGCTCAAGAGGCCTTCCTGTGAAACACATCCTTCCGAGTGTCTCTTCAGAGCTATCGTGGTAGATTTATTTATTAAAACAGCAGCAGCAGAGGCAAAAGCCCACCTAGTTTAAGGCTTTTCTCCGTAACAACCGTATTAGATGTTTCTGAGTGCTGTATCCTGTGACTCCTTCAACTTTTACTCCTGCATGGTGGTCTTAAAAAAATAAATGCAAATAAAAGCAAGTCTCCTGAATTAAACCCCTGTGCCTACAGTGTAGTCACCCAGATGAGACAGGTTTGATCTCTAAGGATAACTGCTTTTTGGCTAACGTAGCTAATGGAAGTGTAGGGAATATAAGGTAGCATTGTGCAATGGGCAAGCCCCAATCATCACACACTTGTCATAACCTGCATCAAGTAGTATCAGATAGGCTTGCTAATGTGGTTTCTGGCACTGCAGGATGCACTGTTATCTACAAAGATTAACAAAAGTATGTTGCATAGCTAAAAAGCAGCAATAGCAACCACCTTGAAGCTTACTTGGGGCTGCAATGTAAAACATATAGAGCAAACCTGCATTTGATGGCAAGTCAAAGACGTCTTTCTTCAGATTCTGTTGAGAGTTTAGTTAATGTTGGAATGTTTTACACTAAGTGCTACGACACATTAAAAACTGTATTTAAACAGAGAGTTGAGGTCCTTTTGAAGATGTACTCAAACTTACTGTTAACACCAAAATCTTCACTACATAAATTCTTGTGTAGGGTCTTTTTGTTAACAGGAATTATTCATTATTATTGTATTATATTAATAGGAAACTATTTAGGAGAAGCATGTACATGAACACAGTTTTAGATTTTATTTGCTGAAGATAATAGAGTATGTACATTTTGTATAGAAATTATTATTTTCATGTTGAAACATGACTGAGCCAATTTGGGAACAAAATGTTTTTCCCTGCATGTCAATTTGAACAGGGGAACATAGGAAACTGGGAACACTGGGCTAATTCTTACAAATGTTGATAAGAAAAAGGTCCTATGAAACAGACTGTTCTGGGAATATAAAAATTCACCCACTTCAAGTAAAAAAAAAATGTATAGACCATGGCTATGAGATCCAGGGAGCAGACACAATTTACAAGTTCTTACAGGGGCCCTAGCTAACTGTAAATCTCTGTCAATAAGATAAAAGATTTAAACACTGTCCCGTATTTCTTTGTGATATGCTTAGACTCTGTGTGTTAACATACATACATCAACATACAAATTTTATTGAAATGTCAACATCTGTTATCTCACAGTATATACAGTTTCCATTTATTAAAAATAACTTGGTTGTTGGTGTAATTACACAAGACAGGTTTCATAAAACAGTGTTTCATTTTATATAGTCAGTGACAAAGTGACAGCTATCCACATTTCAAAAGCAGTGCTAAAACATTTACAAACTAGACATCTGAAACTTAAAAAACATTGTTTCTACAACTCTGTCCTCAGTTCTGTACAAACCGCCCTCTCAGAGAGGCTTTGAAATAATCTTTGCCCAGCAAAATTACGTTTCCAACTTACAAATCTTACTCGGGTACAAAAGTAATTTCCAAACGTATTAAAACAAAAACTGTTAACGTGTTCTTTGTACCGTCAGACCTCGTTATGGCTTTTGTGCATCAACATGTACCTTTTTTTTATATACACATTGTGGCTTTGCTTGTGTTGTAAGTTTGGACTATTGTTAATGCAGCAAGACATGCAGTTGCATGCTACTGTATTCCTGAAGAAAGCATTTGGTATCACTTTACTGAGGAGTGGCATTCATAAGGCTACACACAACCAACGTAAGTCTTTCATCACAACTGACTATAACCTTGCATATACGGTATTTATTAAGGTTTTATTGTTAATATTCTATCAAGCATCAGTTTATTATCCTTTCAAAATGTCAAAATTGTTAAAACCAGCTTTTATGCCGACTGAATAATGCCAGGATCACACTACACACACTCCTGATTTTAATGCGATATTGTTGGTCAAAACATTTTTGGCATTCAGATATTCTTGTATTTTCCTGCCTAATTTGACTTGACATTGACCAATAGGAGGACAGGGCGCTCTCTGGACTGCATATGTAAACATGACAAAGATGTTGCTGAACTACAGATTACACAAATCACAAAAGCAACCGCTCAGAATTTAGGGTTTTGGCTAAGCACCGATCACAGTAACTACAATAGCCATGATTTAAATCCCTTCTATGCAACCGTAACTCTTCTTGACATGTTAACACATTCGTTGCCTCAAGTTCTCTTTGAAGGACAAACAGCCCATACTGTCCTCTGTGTGACACCCACTAACAGGTCCAGAATATTTTTTTTAATTAAATTTATTTTGAAACAAAAAACTGCCAACGTCGCATTGACCAGTTTCCTCTGCGGTGCACTATAAACTCACGCAAGAACATAAACAGCATCAAACGTGTAGTGTTGCTAGTCTTTACCAATATGTTTGTCAGTTGTCAGCAAAGGCTCATGTAGCCTTACAAATTCTGGCCTTTGGTAAAGCATTACCAAGATTTTTTTTCTGTAATGTTCCCTTTCCCTCTACTTGTTTTGTAGACCTTGGTGCTTTAGCTAACAGTGCTAGAGTATTCTGACTAAAAAATATGTTTATAGGTTCCACATACTAATAAAGCAGTGCATAAAATATTTAGTGATCTTTCATCTTTCTCAGTGCTATATAATGGCATAGTCCAGTGGATTCCATCTTCAAATAAGAGAGAAGGTCATTTATAAATCAGAATTTAACTGATGAGCTAAGCCCTTTCCATCTGCTGACTGAGAAATAAGAACGGTTTATTTTTCTCTGTATGTAGCCTCATATTCCCTGTTACAGATTATGTCAGATTAAAAAAGGATTAGATGCGACTTCAGGTGTTGTGATCTTGTTTTTATTGTAGACAGTGATTAAGGTGACCAGGTCAGCTGTGATTTCTTGCTCTCTTGATATAAGAAACGTATGAAAAGCTGCTTCTGATTAAAGACAATGTTTCATGGTTCAGGCTTTTGTTTTTTTTTTGTTTTTTTCTTCATGGCAGGGTTACTGATTTTACAAATGGACTAAAGCCACTTATCCACAGCATAGTACTAACTCAACTCTACTCTGCTCATCTGTTTACATCTTCCATTAGGCAGCAATGGCACCTGGTACCAAGTACTAATTTTGGTATTATCTCAGTCAAGGTTCCAAGTGTGCTGGGCTGATGACTGACTAGTCATATAGAAGCATTAAGAGCGAGAAGCTGCTTTCCACTCCAAACACATATCCTAAATCTGGCTTTCCAGGTTGGTGTACCCTCTTGCATTGCCTTTAAACCACCTGAGTGGTTTAGCTCACTGTAGCCGCCTTTCCACTTAACGTATATTCCAAAGGTAGCTATCAGGTTAGAGAGCCCTCTTGTATCACCAGAATTGTCTCATGATCTGAACTCTGATGCAGTATTTCCCAAACTATTCCTTTTTTTCAGCAGCCTTTTGTCTTGCCATCGTTGGCCTCTTCTGTACAAAGTTTGTCTCCTTTACGTCACAGTAATTTCATACTATGCCTACCAGCTACACTAAGGGGGAGCTGTATGTCCAGTTGTAGAGTCAAGACGAGCTGACCTGAGCTGTGCACGTAGTGGGAAATAGCTCATGTAAGAATGCACTGCTTAATCATTCTCTTACTCACATAGTGGTGTCATCAGTGGAGTCGAGTGTTGATTAAGAAGCAGTGTGACAGTTCCTCTGTTTCTAATGTACTGAAGAAAGGGCTTTATGTAACTGTGAAGAAGCAGATGGGTTTTAAGCTACTCCCTTTTCTGTGCAATGCAAACTGTAACCTCTAACACAGACCCAAAGTTTAATGTGTGTCAGGCAGTTTTATGGCATCAATAACAACCTCTTTTACCTGGATAGAAAGATATGCCTGGATAAATGTATAGTGAGAGATACTAAGTTCTTGGTGTTTCAGTGCTGCTTAGATACAATGGTATGTTCGTGTACAACAAGAAACAACCATCACACTGTCAAAGAAAAAAGAACATACACGCAGCGTAACTTGAATGGGGCAAGAGCCTGTCACCTATAAAGAAGAAAACAAAGAGGGTAGAATGGAGGAGTGGATGAAAAAACAATTACAAATCATAAAAGCACATCTGAGGAAAGGTCTTGCGTATTCATATTCTCATTGAATTAAGTGCAGCCAGTGGAAATTCATCATGAGAGGAAGACCTACTTTCATACCCTGAGGGCTAATGGATTGTCAGCTATAAAGTCTAAATCAAATCCATTTTAATCTCAGTTTTAATCTCATTGTGAGTTTTACTCAAATCCTCAATTTCCAGCCATTTTTCCATCCATCCAGAAAAGTCCTGCTAAACCCAAACAGCTGTATTGTAGTCAAATAAAGGATGGACCCTCTCTACCGGCTCTGCAGGCCTCCTGTCTATGTAAAGTCCTAAGAATTGGCTCCTCTCCTCTGCTGACTGGGGGCATGGCCTAGCCTTTGTCTGCTGTCCTCCTGCCCAAAATGGCAAGTAAAAGCTGCCTTTGGCCTTGGCAACTTTCTTGGGTCTCTTCAAGAGTTCTGCCTCTGGTTCATGACCTGGTGGCATCCAGCCAGGTTTCTCTTTTAACAGCTTCTCCCGGTCAGGTCGCACACTCCGCAGGAACTTCTTGAAGAAGTTACTTGTCAATGAGAACTTTTTGCAGAACTCTTGTGATCGACTCAGGTGAAGTGGAAGAGCTGGAGAATCTGGTCTATTGATCCCCCTCTCTCCTTCCACACTGTCTTTCTCCAGTTCAGGAAGGTCCAGCCAGTTGCCCACAAGGTCGGCAAGCACGTTGTCCCCCAACACCAGAGGCTGGCGATTGCGGCTGCGGCTCATAAGGGAGGAGGTCCAGTCACTGGAGTCATCCAAGCTGTCCTCAGTATAGTCGCTGTCCAAGGAAGGTCCTTCTCGAGACAGGCTGTACAGAATCCCAGTCAGATCAACAGAGGACAACTGTGCAGATTGGGACTGCTCGTGGTGGTACTCCATGGTTGGTTGGCACACCTTGGGACCACAGTATTCCACTTGTGGGGCAGTGTATCCTGAGATTCTCCTGGGCAAAGGTGTGCCCTCACTCTCCAAGCTGGAGGTAGAGGGTGAAGTCCCAATGCTACTGTTATGTGGATGCGGTAATTGATTTTCTTGGCTGGGGGTCCGAAGTAGCTGATGTCGTTGCTCAGGATCAGGGTCCGGATTAGAGTGTTTGGCTGGTGGTTGATTCACAGAACTAGATTTTCCAGAGATCTCCAGCTGCTCAAGTGCCGTTTGAACTTGGAGGAGTTTAAGTTCTTGCAGAGCTCCCATCATGGAGTTCATCTGAGCATGAAGGCCATCACCAGCCTCCTTCATAGAGAGCTGCAGAGGGCAAGGGGACAAAGGAAAGAATTACAAAAGAACTGACATGACCAATTAACACAACAAAAGCTCAAACAGAACATTGGCTTTGTAAGCACTTGACTTTTTCACCCCTCTTCAGACTGAGTGACAACTACTTAACAAGTCGAAAATTCACCAGTGCCTTGTCATGCTTTTTGAAATCGAGTTGGTGGTATTATTATTATTATTATTATTATTATTATTATTATTATTATTATTATTCCCAGACAAAGATACTGAAGAAAGATTTAAAATTACAAATGTTTTGCTTCTTTGATTGTTTGACACAAAAGCTCCCTGTTAGTTAACCATTCTGTGCCTTCTTGCTCTGGGGTGTTTCTGTAGTATTGCCCTAGTGTGTTTTCCCTGTTTGTCACATGACCCACACTGAGCGACGGGGCTTCCATATGGCTTGCGTCTGAGAGAAGAATGTTGCCTCCACAGCTGTGAGGTAGATTTGTCTGTACACTCACAGCATAATGAGAGCTAAGTCACTTGTGAGGCAACAATCCCCAGATCAACCAACTACAGTCATGTCAGGACATGTACGGAACAGTTATACTCATATAAACTGTAAGAGGATATGAAAGCGAATTCCTTTAATTTTAATGAAAGATTAAATCTACTACAGCTACTTAAACTTTAAGGAAATTACATTTTGAAAAAATTTTGATTCAAAATTAATCTAAATTGTTGAATGTGACAATGTCCTTATTACAGCAGGAAACAACATACAGAATACCTCTGAAAATTATCTCACTTGACACTCTAGGCACGTATCAGTAATCCAAACACAAAGACCTCTCAGCTTACCTTGCATCAACTTTCACAGAGGGGATTCCCTGCCTTCTGGAAGCCCTGTCAGTCTCTAATGTTCTCACCTTTCAAAGGCCAAGTCTGCTTGTTCTATATGTAGCTGTCTGCCAATTGGAGCCCGTGGTCCACCCTGGCACCCAATAGGACGCGTCTAGACTTTAATCCCAAACACAGGGGCCAGTTCACTCAAGCATAATCGATTGACAAGAATGAGTGAGAGTTTCAGCATTAGGGAGGGGGAGCCTGCCATATGTTAAGGCTGCGTTTTATTCTCTTTTAGTATTATCATTAGATATCATTAGATTCTCTAGATCCAATAAGTAGAGAAAAGTGAAGTATCAATGATGGACAATGCTTAGTAATGTATGTTAAATTTAGACAGCTGCTAGATAGTTGTAGTCAAATAGTTTTCAATGTGGAAATTTTAAGCATTTTAATAACAAAAGGAAAGTGTGGATAGCACTGAAGTAAAACTTGTCCAACTTTGCTAACAAAGTGGGCCAGTTAACTACAATAGCTCAGGTGACAAATTTCAATATCCTAGTAAAAACATTACATAAATATAGGGAAAAACAACTGGAAGGCCTAGCTGTTTTCACATATCATGAGAACTTGTTTTGGCGGTTTTGAGTGCATAAAAATACCTTTATTCTTGTATCCATTATTCTTATCTTTAAGCAAAAACTAAGGTACAGTAATTCTAGCCATCGTCCTGTCTACATCCAGTGTGTCTGTACATGATACACATATGGCAGACCTCATTAGGGATAATTAGACATATTTAAGAGCTGGGTAACTGTACATAATTACTGTTTGCTTGAGTAATCCAGTGGGCTTTATCACACGAACTGTTGCCCACAGCCATTACAGATGCCTACCGCAAGGCTTTCAAAAAGATTGCTCCTGAATAATTTAATACCTCTTTTGCATGGTACAAAGTTGAACATCACCAGCTAGTCTGCTGATATACTGATGGAGGGTGCTTTCACCCAAGCTACATGCTTAAATGGATTCTAATCAACCAGGATTGTTGTACTTGTCTTACTGGAAGTCTTAGACTGAATAGACAATGACATGTATATTGCTGCTGTTTGGACAATACATTGTACCTCCAAAATAGTAAGTTTACAGGAGAAAGAAACAATATTCTTAACTTGAATGGAACAAGATTTTTTTCCAGGTAATTCTGGGCCATAAATAAGAAAGTACACGTAGCAGCAACATAGAGTAAGAGTTCATAAACACATTAGTGTTATTAAAGCAATATAATAACAATAACTATATCAAGACACATTGCCAGTGTTGGGTCCCCCATCATCCATATTTTTCTGATTAAATCCTCCATCTGCTCCATCTATGGCCCTTGGCATTACCCTGCGCCAGCTCGGATGTTTACTCTGGTGCTGTGTTTGTGTCCCCTGGTAATGTGAAGAGGAATGAAGCTCAGGCTGTTAATAGCCTCTCCCTTGATTAAACTCTATCCTTTCATGAGCTTCATTAATGAACTTGTAAATGTCAGTCACTGGGTAGGGAAATGCTTCAAAGCCACTGCTATGCATCAGTGGGGTGGGACTATGTTTTAAAGAAAAAATAATCAAACAAACAAATGTTGCCTACAATTAATGAAAGTAAACAGTCTGCAGTTAGCATTATTCAAATACATTAATGATAATTATTGGCTACTTGCTTCCATTCATTGTTAACCATGTTAGCATATGTGCTGGAGATGTGCTTAATTTAACTGTTTGTTTGTGTAGTTTTCTATACAGTTGTACTTAAGTTTGTAAAAGAATGTACAATTTTTGTAGAAACATGACCTAAAACATAATCAGATTTTCACACAAGTCCTAAAATAGACAAAGGGAACAAACAATGGTTTTCAGCCATCTGTTGGTGAACAAAATCTCAAGAGAATATGTGTCATGTAGAAAGACAATAACCCTAAGCATGCAAGTAGGCAATGTTTTGGAAATCTTAAGCTTAATCTTATAGAAATGTTGTGAAAGGACCTGAATTTGTAAAAAACAAAAAAACACCAAACTAAAGCTGCTCAGAGCTAAGGAATATGCTAAAATTCCTCCAAGGCGATGTTCAGAAATGATTGACAGTTATCAGAAAAGTTAGCTTTCAGTATCTTATGTGACCCCCGTGTTGTTGAAGTAGCTGCAACTAAAGTCTCATGTATTTGCCACTCAATAATTTTCCTCAATAAATAAATGACCATGTATAATACTTTATCTACTTTTAGAACTAGTTATCAAGGTAATGGAAACTAAGCACAAAAAGGAATTAACAATTTCTTAAATATCATTTATCATATTGATTAAAGATCAAAAACTGATTTCTTTTCACACCGAAACACTTAGTAGAAGTAACAGTATTGAGGTGGCTGCCACTGGCTCAGATTTTTGGGAAATAATCTATAGGATTGCAATGGACGATTGTTATTTGGTGTGTGGCATGTTATGTGTTTCGTATGTTATTTTGTGCTGAATTACTGAGTTTATGACTGAGTTATTGTTTGTTGGGAGTAATGAGTGGGGGTGTTAAGGAAGAATACTCTGAAAAAGTAAAGTTCACTTGAGTACAAGTAACTAAGTAAATAGAACTAGCTACTGATGGAGATGCTATATCAGCTGTTTTCTTACTTTCTCGGTGGTGTGCATATTTAAAACATAGTTAATAAAAATAGACACAATGTAGGACACATAATTAGTATAATTAGTAGTTGTACTAATTGTGGGATGGTGCCAATATTGTATTTTTCATGGAAGCAGTGCTAAAATATAAAGATTAATTACATGTAGAAATTTATACCACACGGATCAAAATACTGGAAAAAAATATATATCTGCATTGGACAGATTAGATTAGACTGTTTTTTTTAGACCAATATGAAAAATCAGCCAATCTAATCTTATCTGTCCAATGCAAATACATGTTTTTAAAAAGCTGATAATCGGCTGATATGATTATGCTATCAAATTGATACTGTGCATCCCTAATCTATGTATCTGAATAAGGCCATCTATCCCTAATGTTCAAATCTTAACACATTTTCAGTAGAAATAACACAGCTAAACATCCAGTAGCATATCACCATCATTATTTACAGCTTTCTTAGTGCTGTGAGGCACTCAATTGGTTCTAAATGACTGGAGCTGTGCATCTTATTTGCAGTCTTGTAACAAATATTTGCTCGTTGTGGGTTTTCAAAATGGGCCTGTGAAATCGGCCACATATGAGACACAAGGCAGACATTTAAACAACCTTGCATATGCTTGGTAGGAGTCAAGAGTGTCTTTCAGTGCATCCATGAAACAGCTGCACACACCGCAAAAGCCCATGAAGGGGGCAGTCACTCAGACTAATAAGGACCTTTACAGTGTGGCTAACAGCCTTATTTCATGCCATGAGAGTTAATAGGGCCTTTCAGGGTGTACATTTTGGACACAGGAAATGAAGCAGCCAAGGGTTATCGAAGCCAAATGCACTTTTTCTCTACCCTGCTCATTAAATATGAATGCTGTGTTGTGTGGGTCATGAGCAGAGATGAAATCTGAGTCTAGGGGATACAGAGTGCATCTCTGTTCTGCCATGCGGCCCGTGTGTGTCCAAATGAGACAGTAAATGAGAGACTTTTTGTTTTTGTACACTTTCATGACAAAGATGTCCAGACTTAATAGAAAAAAGCGAGTAAAACAAGCTTTACCTATAACTTTTTTTTGCCTGCACTAATGATTTTCCCTTGCACCTTGTGTAAAACATGCTGAATAACGCTACTCAGAATTGGTGATTGAACTATGGTCTTAGTTAAAATTAAGTGGTGTTGGGAATCCGATTCCAGCAGCAGGAGTCCAGAGTCGGAGTCGACTCCAGAAAATGTGGTGATGTGCATCACTACTAGATGGTTACATTCTCTCCCACTGACTTATCTTTAAACACTGATTTGCATTCCAGTTTAGTCCTGTTTTTTCAGTTATTTTCCTTTGCGTCTACTGTCATCAGAAATGAATTATAATGTTAGAATAATAAAAAAAAAGAAATAGAACAGAATCTTCCATTTTGTCTGGAAATGAAATAAATAAATCTAAGGTTGTAACAAAATAGTCACACAATGTAAAAAGCAACAGACATATCAAACATATATATGACTCCATGTCCTAATTCTGTATAAAAACCTGTATGTCTGTGTGCTTACTTGAATGTGAAGGAGCCCAGAGGTCCAGACTGAAGCCCTAGACACTGGGAGGTGCTCTAATTGACAGTTTCCTGGCAGACCTCGTTTTGGGAGAGGTAGTTCATTTAAGCACGGACAACTTGCACTGCTAATAACCTGCACTGATATACAGTAATTTGGAATGATGGGGGGGGGTAGAAAAATAAACAGAACGTTTAACCGCAAATGAAAACATGGGTTAGAATCTCTGAAAGGCTGCAAATCATATTAATCTGTCAGCCTAGCCAGTTCCTTTTTAAGGATCGTGTTAAAAATATCTCAAACGCGTGTTTATTAAATCCTCTTTGTCATCCAAAGTGCTGTGAAAACCAGTAAAGCTCCACCAGACAAAATCCTCCAGAAAAATCCATTTGCATGCAGTTCCATGCGATAAGGTAGAGACATTTCCTTTTGACCCATTTAGAGTGAAATGCGCAAGGCATCCAAACGCATTCATCAAAGCTGTTTGTGCTCAATTCAAACCCGTCGTCTAAAGTTTGCATATCGGTGCCAGACACTTTATGTACACTAAAACTGATGAAGGTTGTGCTGTGAGCATGCACTCTAAAATCAGGGAAGGATCAAATTATTATAAGGGAATGTTGTTTATCAGAATCTGTCTGGCCCAAACACATAATTCTGATCACCAAAGGTGTAAGTCTTCCAGACAAACAGAAAAAAATAAACAAGTTTAAACAGTTAAGGGGCTCCAATTATGTGTCTGGCTTTTGATGGAGCAACTAATCTGTCACCGACTTCACAGAGCTGCTTGTGAAGATAAGAACAACATGCATTGACAACTAGAGCCGTGCAAGGTTATCACTTAGAACTCTAGTACAATAAACACACTCACGCAAGCTCTGCTTGCTACAGCTGCCACCAGGGTCCAGGCCAATTTTAGCCAGGGGGGAAGGAAGGGCTGTGTGAAGAACCGGAGTGAATGAGCAAACCCCTGGCTCTATGCAGGCCCATTCTTATGCCTTCACAAAAACAGTAACAAGAAAACAACTCTGTTTGCCGAGCCCAGGGCACTCCACCTTTAAGCACAATTGCGTTTGCATGCCGCTCCAAGCTAATGCAGAATTTATAGCGTAGAGTGTATGAGACATTACTAGGTCAAGCGAATAAAGTTAAAAATAGAATGCATGTTTGCTAATCCTTTGTTGTGAGGTTGATAAAGCACTAACTAAAGTCTAGGGAGACTTGTCACTCTATGGATAGCGTCCATAGAGCAGGGGAATAACATTGTTATATTTATACTGAACAAATTACAGTTTATACACTCATTGTACACTCATTGTCCATTTTGCCAGGTCGTCTTATGATGCAGGTGCACTTCATGGCTCTACAATTACAGTTTGTAGTCCATCTGATACTCTGCATAATTTGTTTGTCCCTCTTTGCCCTCTTCTTCTGTGATCAGGGCACCACAGGACCACTATAGAGCAGGCATTATTTGGGTGGTAGATCTCAGCACTGCGGCGACACTGACATGGCAATGGTATGTATGTATGTATTGTTATGTATCTAGTACGTGTAAATCAGACACAATAGTGTTGCTGCAGTTTTTATACACTGTCCTCTCTATTATTCACATGAACCTGGTTTATACACCTTGTGGATGTAAACTTATATTATAGCTGTTGCAGTTTTTGGTCACAGGATGTAGAATATGTGGCAGGATATTTTGGTTGGTGGACTCTTCTTGGTCCAGTAGCCCTACTGTATGTGTTCCATTCTGCAGCACACATACTCATATGACACTGTCCCACTGAGAATGCTGAGAATGATCCACCACCCAAATGATAACTGCTCAGTGTTGGTCCTGACCATTGACGAATAAGGTAAAGTGAGGGCTAAAACGTTTGTTTTGTTGACCATATTTATCACCTATATGATAAAATGTACCTATTAAAAATGGCCACTGAGTGCAGATGCACCTTGTAGGTAATCGTTATGTACTATATCCTGTCTGTCTGCAACAATTGTCAGATAGACCCATACCACACACACACACACTGTCAGTGTCATTGCTGTCCATGGACCACCACCCCAATAATTTCTGGTCAGCAGTAGTAGTTCATTCCTGGTCCCATGGCACTGAAAGACAAGTTAAAGTGACAGAAATTGTGCAGAAAAATATATATAAATTGCATCTCTATAGTGTTCCTAATAATGTATATCCAATTACTACATGGATCCAATAAACTTTTACAGTAGCCATAAACTTTAAAGTTGGTTTGATCAATTCATTTAGCCCCTGTCATGCTCGGTCAACCCTGCAGTAAACCTGGTCAGCAGAGACGGAAATAGCCTTCAGCTTTGAGTGAACGCCTGCCACACACAGACTGACCCTGTCGACCTCTACTGGTGTTCACACTTGTGCCTGATGGACAGTATTCAATTAGCAAGGTCAGAAAAGCAGTTAAAACATTGAGAGCAGGTGATGTACTTGCCTAGTACCTAGATTCTTTACTATAATTAGCATGATACAGTTATACTCTTTACTGATTACTGTATTTTGTGGACTGTGGGAGTTACACAGTAAGGCAAACACCATACTTAGAATCCCTATATTCTTTATAGGGATTGGCACCAGCCGATTGGCACCACTTTGCATAAATGACCACCAGCCAGTCATCATAAAAACAACGCTGCCAAAAAAAACAAAAACAGCAGTGCATAGGAAGAACTTGCTATAACTTGTTCAAATTTGCCAACAGAGGAGTACAGGTGGCCATCACTAAATTCTTACAAGAGATTGTCATGCGACGCTTAGTTCAATCAAAGTTAAAGCACCATTTTTGTTCATGTGTAAGCATATAAAACCTTTTCTATGTTTTAGAAACATGCACATTATGTAATGTTTTTCCTTGAGCTATACATGCTGCCAAAATCATTTAGGAACTTTTGCTTTTAAGAGTGCATGTGGCATCCCTGGTAAAATAACATCATAGAATATGATTGTATTGAGTGGTAGACTGCATAGAATCAGTAAAGAACATCAATAAAATGAACGCTACTTATAGACTGCCCTATCTTGGGCTGAAACTAACTGATTGCACCACTTTGCCAATGTGGCAGACAGACAACCATGTGGCATCTCTGGCAAAAGTAGTTCGTCTAAATCCACGGTGCCAGACTGCTCTCCTCAGGCAGCCGGGGTAGGGGGCTGTGCTTCTTTTTAAATGCATCTGCGACTCCAAGCAGCAGCCTTGGACTCCTCTTTCCATGTTAGTAAACTTAGATATGGCAACAGTCATCCAACATGGCATGGGCTTGCTGCCCCTTATCAGTGTGCCAGCTGGCAGGGGTGTGGTTAATTTGGTGTTGTTTCTCCAGAAGCCAAGAAGGCATTGTCTTGTTTAGTGCCATGGCTGTAGGTTCAAGCGTAACATCTTTAGCTCCTTTAGCAGAAGGTTCCAGAAAGAGTCAACACTAGTTTGCTTAAACCTCTGGAGATTTCTTTATGTTGCTGCCAACAGATTTGTATATGAGCTCTCTAAATTCTGGCCTTAAGTGCCAAGCGCACTGAGTGTAGACTGCTTTCGCTCAGCACAACCTTATCAAGTGAAACCAAGCCTGCTTTAGTGCTTCTGTTGGATGACTTCAAGGATGCTAGTATGAAAAGTCAAGAGAAAATATCATGGGGCTAGGGTTACCAAGCTTGCCATGACATGAAACAACTGGCAACTCATGACTGCAAATGATCCTTCTGAGTTAAACTCGCATTCACTTTCGCACTGACTCACTTTCAAACTGCTATTTCCATCAATGATCTACATTCATGACAGGATTAATTCCGTACATCATACCGAAGTAACTGAACCATTTAACGAAACCATTTAACTGTAGTGTTATTCAGGAAGACAGATAACGGTTAGACAATCTGTGGTTATGTCAAAATGATAGACTTTTGGCAAATATGCCCTGTTTGTCTTTAACAAAGGTTCCCATGTTTAGGCCTCTCTGTATTTAAAGTGCACCTATAAAGAACAACCAAGAATGCAGGGCATGAAAACAGTACGCTAACAGAATGCACTACAGTCTACAAACATCTTAACAGCATGTTTGATAGGTCACTAAGAGGCTGAACTTGAAAAGCTCACAGTACAGTACACAGTCTGGTTTTCTTTAAATATCACTGGTAGTGTTGGTACGATTCATCACACCAAGAAAGGACACAGGACACCAAAGGGTTTTTGGTGTTTCAGGGTTCATAAAGTTCACAGTCCCAGAACAAATCAAAATCTAAGTTTAATAATATAATTATTGCATACATTAAATACTCTCTATTTTTTTTTTACTTCTTTTAATGAATCACTTCAGCCTGGTAATGGCACATATTGGTATTGATGGGTATCAGTATTGGCCTGAAAACAGCAGAAAGCGCTCAATTTGTTATCGTAGGGAAAAACAAATGGAATCCAAATCAATACTGTGGGGGAGTATAGGAATTTGAGCAGGATATTTCATGCATGCATGCATGTATATATATATATATATATATATATATATATATATATATATATATATATATATATATATATATATATATATACATTTTTTTTCCTTTTCAATATGGGAGCATGTGTTTGGATGCTATCTTAAAGCTATACTATGTAATGTTTGTGGATTGTAAGACACAATGTTTTAGATGAATCTGATGATAAGAAGTGCATTGAAAAAAATTCAAAGAGAACTTGATGAATGTTTTGATTTCTAATGACGTAAGTGAATTATCTAATCTTATCATCAGGTCTTCATCAATATATGGTTAATTTTGCATTTGAGACCTAAACATTGAGCCAGACTGTGTTTGTGACATCAGTATCGGCTTAAGGTTTCAGTATCGTTATCGGAATCACAAAATAAAGAGTATTGAGCTAGTTCTAAATTGGTCCCATCTCAAAGCAGGAATGCCAGTCAAAACTAGCAGCAGTGACTTCAGTTCCTTGGAGTTCAGTGACTAATCAGTCTCTTTTTTCTAATTCTAGCTAACAGTTAAGGTGATTCTTTACATGTTGGTGAAATAAAGAGTGAATAACATGAAGGGATGCGTTGACTCCACAGCTGATTAAAGCATTAAAGGAAAGAAAAAACAGGAGGACAATAAAAGGTCCCGTCATATTACATTCCGAGTCTAAAAGAAACTGAAGCAGAATCTAAACCTGTTTTCTTTCCTGTACTGAGGGCTAAAATGTGCCGGCTCGGCTACATCTAATCCGGTTTGGCTATTTCAGAGCATCCAGATGTGCGAGTCAGCTCTTACTGTGTTTTGTCTACGAATCCAAACGAATTTAAAGGCATTTTTAAAGGCACTCTCTTTCTCTCAACACCAAAACAGTCCAGACTGCACACTGAGCAGAGCACAGCTCATTAAAACCCTCATATTAATGAACATTTGTTTGGAGTGAAGGCGTTTTTAGTTAACTATACGTACCAGTTCTTGTCTCAGTCGCTTCAAACATGTATCCATGGCTTTATGCTCTCGGATTAAGGTGAAAGAAACCTCGGTCCATCACATCAGCGATAAAAACTCAGTGAAGAAAAACATCAGCTCGCTTCTCCTTCATGACTCCTAACGGCTTCGGGTAGATGTTACTTCTCCGTGTGTGAGAAACCAGACGACGCGAACCGAGTCTTCAGCTGCCGCTTCCTTCAGTCCTCCTCCTCGGAGTCCTGGACATGCATCCCTGTAGAGCAGCTGTCCGAAAGTTGCCCTCAGAAAGCTTCAGAGGTTGGAGCGACTGACAGTTGCTGTCTTCTTCTTCCTCGTCAGGAGACGCTCCTCGAGTCAGCTGGCTGCTATTTTCTCTCACGGAGCCAAATTCCCGCCAACAAACCTGCGCGCGGCTCCCTCCCCTCACAGCTTCTCCCGTTTTAATGGCCAGTCAGCGTCTCCTCTCAGTGTTTTCACCTTCACTCTCTCCGTCAGCAGTGTGTGAAAACATTGACTTAATATTGCGAAATAATTACTTATTTTGTCCAATAATTAGATATATGAACGCTCAATATGACCAGACCAAAAATAAGCACCTGGGCATGTATTTTTGTTTTTGTTTGAGATACGTTTGTTTGAGACCCTGTCCAAACAAAAATGTCATCTCAATTTTTGTAATTTTTTAATATTTCTACATCATTTGAGTGTCGCACATGCCCTTTACATTGCATTAAAATTACAAAAATGGAAATAATTCGGGTTCCATTGACTTGAAAGTAAAAAAGGTCAGCTTCTCCTGTAAAGTTGCCATTTTGGAGATGCTTGTTTTCCTTTGGACACAGACGATATACTCATATCATAAAAATGTGTGGAAATGGCTAAAGAATTAGGTATTTGAAGCACATTACATTTATTTTATATTGTCTCTGCTAGAAAGTAAAACAAACCAGCATTTGATATTTTAGCATAAAAGATATCTAGTTCTATACTGAACACATCAGAAGTAAAGAAACCTCCACCTTTGCTGACATATACATCTAGGAATCAGGCGGGTCACTACTATCATATTTAACAGTCATGGTTAGGAACATCACCCACAAACTAGGCACAGTCTACCACGATAAACACATGTATACACTAACAACTATTTACACGTTCTAGGCCTCTATTACTGCAAACCAAGCGCTTCCTATGAGCCTATGTGTGTCCATGGTGGCAGGAGCCAGTAGCAGGGCAACTTCGCAGTCCTCTGTTCAAAGGTCACACTGTCCTAGAGGCCTCACAATGTCCAAGCATAGTCAATGGGGCATGTGGCCCCCTTACCCTCCACAGCCTCTTCACAGCAGGGGGTGTTCGGAATGCGCATGCTCCATGTAAAAGAACATGCCATAGAGAATGTCTGTCTTGGTCATGCACTGCTAGCGCTTCCTGCGGGCATTGTTGTCTTACTCTGGGTGCTGAAGTAAGAGAAGGAAAGCTGCATCCTCCTCCTCATTGTGGTGGATCGCCTCCCAACTTGTGGCATCAATCCTTACGCTACTAGGGGTGGCAGACACAGTTTCTCCCTTGAACGAGTGTGCTGCTTGTGCACGCTGGAGCTCCAACGCTTGGTATTGTACATGTAATATTAGTTTTAATATTATGATTTTCTTTAAGATATGTAATATGTAATATATCGTCCAATGAAAAACAAGTATCTCCAAAATTGCAACTTTACAGAAGAGACCTAAAACATACTTTACTTTCAATGCAAGTCAGTGGAATCAGAATCTTTTCCAAGCTATTTTGGAGCATTTCTATTGGTGCATTCATCATGAAATTTTCACAGAGTGTAACCCACCGTTCAAATGATTTAGACAAAATACACAGACAAAAAATGGAGAAACATGTTTTTCATTGGACAGGGACATATGTAATATGTGGGCTAGCTGAAGCAATTGTCTGTTACATCTGTGTCTATCAGATTTGAGCCCATTTCTTTAACATTTGTCTGAAAATGTAACAAAATCAAATTGCATATACCAACATGCTGTATATACGTCATCACTTCAGTCTACACTGAAACTAAATAAAGAACCCACATCTAAACAAAAAGCCATCATGGCTGACTCAATCCAAAGCTTTGTCTGAAAGCCCTTTGGTTTAAAAGTAAATACGGGATATGTGCTGATACAGTCTTTTTGTATGTCTTTTTGTATGTTTTGTATGGCATGCCTTAGTTTATAGTGTACCTGCCACTGTGCACGCGCAGCCCACACTTACTGAAAAGCAATTTAGTTAGTTGGATTTTCAAAATATTTTAGTTTTTAAATGCAACAGATAGACGCCTAGCCCAAAAGGGAGCCCTAGCATTGGGATCACAAAAAAAATCCTCAAGCGTTTTTAGTAAAGTGTAAAATGTATTAAAAATTAAGAATTTGTTGCATATGGTTTTATATAGCACCAAATATGGTTCTGCTAACGTTACAGTAGAATTCTTGGTGCTATATAGAACCATTTTCAAAGAGCTTGTATGTACAACATATTCCCCATCAACAGAAGACATTCTCCATCAATCTATAAATCCATTTAAGCATGCAAATAGTTTTATATAGAACCATTGTCTGAAGATGTTAACATTAGTTGAATACATCCATTATTATTGTTGGTCACTGTGTGAACAGTTAACTTTGCAGGTTACTATGATAGCTATGTTAATGGTGGTTGACTCTATGTAAGTGGTGGTCAATTTGCACTCTCACATCAGCTCACTTTCACCAAAAGTTTTTACTTCATTTACATTACTTCATTTTTTTATTTTTTTATTTCCAGAAATACACTTCCAACATAAAGTGACATACATACCTTCCCATGACATTTTCATGCAAGTCAGTGAGCCAGTAAACTTTTTTACATCAGTATATTGGAGAGAGGCATTTTGAGCATATCAGAATATTGGGTGTGATATGTCCCCTTCAATATATACTGTGATTATGACCTTGGCCTCCTCTCATTATCCCTTAAGCTGGAAGCTACATGTCTATAACATGTCTACCATTAAGAGTATTAGACCCCTTCATAACACTGCACATAATACATGTTCAAGGAGCACAAGATATTGACCACAGTTCCTTTGGTGTTGCAGTGGAGGTTAAATGAAAATACTATACTGTCTGTATGTCTAAAAGTAGACACCTGCATGACCAAGGTTTCTACTGAAATCAAGAATATTAATTTGGGACCATATTTGCTGCAGTAACAGACTCTACTCTTCTGGAAAGACCTTACACTAGATGTTGGAACATTGCTATAAGAGTTTGATTGTATTTAGTGTTAGTGAGGTCAGGTACATCAGTTCTGGATCGCTTCAACAGCCTAAAGCTATTGGTTGAATATTGTTTTTTTTTTATTTTGACACTAAACATTTGAATCTCCTAATAATGGAAAGGCAGTTGAGCCGGTTGGCTCTGTTGTTTCTGCGTCAACTCCTTCTGACTGAACAGGGCGGAGAGTTACGTGGCTCCTGTTTACTGACCTGATTCCATCTAAATGAGCGCTATTATCATCGTAATTTCCAGCCGTGCCACATGTTCACATATCCCAGCAGAGTCCCGCTCACAACTCCAAAAGCGAAGAGCTAAGGCTGGATATATGAATAAATCATCTGAAAATAAGCGCAGTGCGCTTTTCGGAAATCGGAAAGAGAGCCAGCGTTCGCAATGGTGGAGTTTTGTTTTAGCTGCTCTTTTAGCTTTTGGAATCTCTTTGTTGTTTATGAGGTGGGGGTGCATATGGTGACTGTTTTTGAACAGAGTGGTTTTAATGTGTAATTAAAAAAGCAGTCAAGGTTAAATAAGGACTTGGCAGCCCCAGTGCATGTCTGGGACAAAAAAATAGGATGGAATTCAATGAGTGTGTGTGTGTATGAATGTGTGCAGGTGTATCACATTTAATTGACTTTGGAAAAATCTTTTGGGAGCCTAACTGAAAAATTTCAGTGGACAGTGTCTGATGTGAAATTTAGCATCATATGTCTTATAATATTCAGTGTCTGGTTTACCAGGTCTACTTAACTGATGTGGTGGTGGTGTGTTAGTGTGGATCTACCTTTTAAACACTGTTCATCCACTGTCCACTTCACTAGACACGTTCCTTGTATGGTCCACCTTATAAATCTAAGGTTTGAGACAATAGCTATTGCTATAGATTGTGTAGGGAGCAGTTTTGGGCCAGAGGATGCTGGTGGCTGGATATTTCTGGTTAGTGGACTCTTCTCAGTCCAACAGTGGCAGGTGTTTCAAAAATTCAGTTGCACCAGGAGCATACGCACACACACTAACATGTCACCACCACATCAGTGTCCACCTCCCAGATGATACTTGCTCATTATACAGACTAACAGATGGACTACAGTCTGTAACTGTAGAACTACAGAATTTACCCCTGTGGAAACAAGGTAGTTGTCCAGTGGACAACCATGAGTAAGAGATCTAAATAAATGTTTGGAGTAAGTTTGTAGCAATTCTGTTAAATATTTTTGGACATTCTGGATTAAACATAGGCATTTAAAGCACGTTAAGACAATGCATGTTTTCTTTGAAGCTTGTAACAACAATTAAGACATAAATTTAACTCATATCTAGCAGTTACTGCTTTCCATTTTTAACATCTGTCTGAAGCTGGTTTAACCACTGCTCATAATCAGTCAGTGAAGTACCCTGGACTTTCAGAAGGCCTAGAGCCTTTATGTCCAGCAAAGGGCCCAAAGACCAAAGCACAGTCCTTTACAGCCAGTATGCTCTATTACAATATACAATATGCCCTAATCACAATGTGCTGCACTATAATAGGCAGCATGCAGTGCAATGTAATGAGCACTCCCAGCCCTCTACACCAACAATAGTCTGTGACAGCGGTTACACCTCAATTCTACCACACTAGCCACACAGAGCAGAGTTTCTGCTGCAGTTTAACCAACATAAACACTTATGCTGTGTTCAAGTGGTACCAGAAACTAGGAAATGCCAGTTTTCCAAACAAATTCTTGTTTACAGCTGATAAACTGAATTCTAACTGATACATGGGTTTAAGGTTTGACCTATAATGTGACTTGTAGCAAATGTGGAACATGTATAACTAATATGTGCTTTTTAATACAACATATTGCCGCCGTCCAATAAAAAACAGTATCTTAAAAAAAAGGCAACTTTACAGTAGAGAACGAAAACTTGTCCTTACCTTCAATGCAAGTCAGAGAAACCAAAACTGTATTAATTTCTAAAGTTATTTTGGAGCATTTCTATTGGTCCAATCATCAAGAAAGTTTTACACAATGTAGCTATCATGAACAAATTATGTTTTTCTTTGGACAGCGATGATATAAAAAGCAGGACATGCATATTCTTCGTATGTACTTGCTTTTTTTTCTGTGTGGTGGTCGTGTCAAAGCACAAGCATTCATACACAGAGAAGTTAGCCCTCTGGTATATACAACCTTCCAGTGAGCACCCACATACAGCATTAGCTCAGCAGCTCAGAAATTGATCCCAAGAATTAATGAAAGTTAAAAAAGGATGCCAGGTGCAAGTTCAAGCAAATAGGCAGGTCTAAAAGAGCTTCCTCTTTGAGACATTTGAAGAAATTTAACAGTTACATTTAGCTAATGTAGCCTATTGTTTAGTTTACACTCCTGGCCTGGAGGGATCCTTATTTCTCACACATTTAAATCAGAATGAAGGTGATTCTGAATTCAAAGTTCTGTTTGTGTTTAGTAATTAGATGAAGACATGACCTGAAATACAGTGTTTTGTGAGGTCAGAGTGTGATCGTGGGGGGGCCATGTGTGGATACGTGTAATCCCTACCGGATCCCCATCCTGTCCTGCAGCTGCCCTTGTGCACATGACAACTTCCACCCCAGCTGTTCCTGTGTGACCACACTAGGCAGAAGAAACTGTCCCAGGTCAGAGCTGGAAGGAAGTTTACACTGATCTAGAACCAGTTACTCTTTTGTACCAAAACAATTCTAACCACCTCTTCCACACCTTACTATAGCAATGACCTGTTTAGAACCTGTAGTGTTTGTACAGAGGATATCGCCAATAACCTGTTGCCTATGGAATCAGAGCTTTATACACCGCTGTTCATTTGAACATTTGAAATCACTTGTATAACTTTCTATAGGTTTACAGCGTAGATTGAATTATTATGCATATCAAATATTTTGGCCCAACAAAAATTATTAAATGATAAACAATAGACAATGTATGCCTTGATGTTGGATCACCAATGTCAATTAATATTATTCTACAACTTTTTCTCTTATGGACTTATAAATCTCTGAGTGTTTTACAAATTCCTACTAATTATTATATAAAATCCATGAGGTTTTACAGTATCACAGCATGTATTATACTGCCAGAAGAACAGTCGACTGTACATGTATGCTTTTGTTCATTATAAATGTACCCTCAAAAATACAAACTGGTCCTTAAGCTCTAATTGTATACCTTAAATGAGTTTAAACATTCACTACCTTCACTTTCCTAGAGAACAGGGGTATATTTGTACATTTTCCTAAATTTCAGTTTTTTTTCAGGTAGCTCCCAATAGATTATCTCCAGATGTACAAATTACAAACCAACTATCTGGTGAAAGTCATATGTTTTGGGTCTAGGTCTAGGCTTATTTGGACCAGGGTTACAGTTCGAACCTAGGTTATATTAAGTTTTAAGTTAATGTTGCAGTTTGTCATATTTAGGTGGATCTATTAACAGAAATTGAATGTAGTATATGAATCTAGTAAAGAAAACCCATAAATTTATAATCTCGTGTACCTACCAACTGTGTTTTATTAGTCTATATAGGATTGAGTCGTCTTACAATGAATGCCGCCACGTAGCGCCACAATGTTTCTACAGTGCCAACAATGGACAAACCAGAGTTTGACTGTAGATAGTGCCTTTTTTGTTTTTTTATTGAAGCAGCAGTTTGAAGTTACAGCACCAGTTGGAATATGTAGAAATAAGAACCTCCCATAGCACATATTTATAGGTAACTTTGCAGGTAAGATATTTTGATGGCTTAAAGCCACAGGGAAGCTGAATGTGTTCCTCTAGGCCACAATATACACGTACAAAGTATGTCCTGAGAATACCTTCCCAAAAATTCCTTTCAATGTAAACTGGGTGGTCTTAATCTTGGGTTATGCTTCCATAAGCATTTCCTAACCAATCACAAGACTGACCCGCCCACACAAAACAGTTTTCGAGTCAGTGAAAGTTGGTGACCTGATTATAATCCATCATACCCAAAAACTAGCAAGCTAGACCTCCTGCCTGCCTCACACTTTGGTGTTAGAACCTTTTTCCCTGAGAGTGTACAATAATTCAAAACATTGATTCCAGACTTTTGAATGGTTTAGCTTAAAGAGATTTAGCTGAGACATCACATTTTTCTCCTTAGCCTGTGATTATGTTCTTGGTGTCCAAAGTTTCTGTCTTAATGCTAATGTAGCTAACAGTGATGGAAGCATGCTCCAATTTAAAAGGACATAAGGGAGTTGAATGCTTCACAGGGGTTGAGGCTACTGTGTGAAGACACAGGGAAGCAGTTGGCATGATGCTAACTGGCTTTCATAAGCTAACATTACTTGGTAGCTTCATTGACCTCATATCTGGAGCACAAAACCAAAGAAGCAAGTTTCACACACCAAGCATGCATTGACTACATTGGCGGTGGTGGGGGGAAGCTATGCAAATCTCAATCCTTGAGTGTATTTTCCCCTCTGGAACTTGCCTTAACCTCTCCCTAGAGCAGTGCAAAGGTTGTGAAATAGACCCCTTGGGCTGAAGAAACATGGCTGTGTGGCCTTTGGGACAAAATGTGGTTGATTACTGAGCAATTAGCAACTCAGGTGGAACAAACGGAACAGGGCAGCCCTCTAGGAATTAAATGGAGCACTTGGTGGTGGGGGGACCACAGAGCTGTGAGGAAGGACACCTGCTGCAAGTCTATAGGAGGTTCACAGTGGGTTCACTTTAGAGCTGTTACAAATGATGCTAGGCTAAATATGCTATTACACATCTGAAATATAAGTGCCACACAGAACGTTTGGTGTGTTATCTTTCTAGGTCATCTACCAGCACCCTGATTTTCATACTATCATACAGACTTTTAATAGAACTATACTGTTGCAGTCATGCAAAAAACCTCATAACTCATCTTTTTTTTTAACATCATTTGAAAAACGCCAGCAGGCCTTTGCACCACATGAGCATTTGATGATAAATGCTTTGATAGAAAAAGTCCAAAGTTCTGCAAGATGTAATATGAGGTTATGGTTTTTTCCTTCTCATATGAACTTACCATTCTGGATATATAGAGTACCATAGAGTTGCCATGTGTACCCTCTGGCCCACTGCTAAGCTTAATCTCTGTAACCAAGATTTTTGTTTTCATATCACTGTGGGAACATTACGCCCGCACCCCACCCCATAAAGCTTTCACGTGCTCACGCTCACACAGACTAATCTAAAAGGAAGTGTGCTATCTAATATCTGCCAGTTGCCATATCTGGTGACAGGTTGGGATGTGTGATGTTGATAAAAAGCATGTTGAGGAAATGGCTGCGAGAAAACATAATAATTGATCAGATAAAACACTTTTGTTAGTAGTGGAGCAACATTAAGGTTAACAGGTCACATCTCTAGGTCACAACAGCAGGGCAACATCAACTTTATTACAGCTAATAGTCTTTCTTTCACACCTCCAAAGTTGAGTCTCAGAAGATGGTCCCATTCAGTGTTGTTGAGGTCTAAAGTCTGAGGTGGTCAGTCCATTTTTCTGAAAACATTGGCAGCTTTTTTCCTCCCTTTTTTCTCTTTTTTTCCTCTCTGTAACAAATTCTTGACAGCTACAGATTTTTTTAGACCCACAGCTTTGAGGTGTCTTCTCACTGTCTAAGGAAGAACAGAAATACCTGCGGATTTTCATCTCTCAATGATGAAAGGCTTTAGGCACACTAGGTGCAGTCGTGACAGTTTTTGTGTTCTACCAGGTCTTGCATGTTTGTTGGGAGTCTTATTTTTATCTGTATCCCTTTTGATCTCTCGTTTGGGGGTTTTCCCTTCCTTGTGCAAGTAGATTATTATGTGGTAATATTCTTAGAAACATCTTCTACAAATGTAATAACTTGACTTTTATCACCTGACATTTATAATTAAGGGGTGGTCTCTGTATTTTGCACAATGGTGTACTGTATATGTGGAGTTACTATATATACTCCAATTTGTATTTGAAGTAAATGAATGGATTTTAAGTAGCTGATTGGTGTACATGAAACCATAGAGACAAAACAGCAATAACAATATATAACAAATATTACCTTGGTATAAGGGATATATTAACTAATATGACTGATTCGAGGAAACAAAACATGTTGGTTTGTTAGTATTGAATACAATATTTTAAGGCACAGTGCAGCAATGGTGCCATCTGGTGGTTCAAATGCAGTAACAATGAAAAACGATATAACAACAAAGCAGACACAATTCACCTCTTTAAAGGTGATCGTCATTTCACTGCTCAGTAAGCTTTCTAAACACATACTTGTAGTAAAATGCCAGTGAACTCTCAGCAGTAAATCATGGCTTGAAGAAATGGATTATTGTCAGACTTTCACTTTGGTTTCTTTGCACCCTGCCCGGACTGTCATGTCTTTGCTATGATAACTATTAGGCTAAACTGCCAGCTTACCCCAGCTTTGTTTATGGTGTGTTGTGTGTTCTAATGTTGGTTTTGTCTGTGTGTAAGTTGTCTATTAATTTGTTAGGGGTTTATAAAATATGGCCGCAGGGACAGTCATTCAGTTGGCCAACCCTGACTTTAATATTAACACAAACATGTTAACATATTGGAGGGCAACATGATGTTTATAATCATTATTTTGATAAATTACATTATTATCACAATAGCCTTTCTGAGCAAGTCATGAATGTCATCTGTGCTCTGATTAACTGCATGTTTTATTACAAAAAAGAACATAATTAGTCTCTTGTAATTAGTGTAGTGCAGTATATGACACACTTAAAAAAAAATGTTTTTATTTTATTATAATTTTTTATGCCCATTGTCTCAGAATTAGGAATGTTTTTGTTGATTTCCTATGTGGAAATAAGTTAATTATTTTTTTATATAAACAGTTGTAAATGCATCAGTACTTTTTAATTGAACATATTTTAAAGTGTAAAAAAAGCATGGCACATTTTATACTGTATGTTTTTTTTTCCCTCGATATACTACATTTGACAGGATTTAAATATGTTCTCTGTAATGGAAGTAAACTTCAACTGATTTTAAAACAAATCAACAAAACATGTAGCTTTCCATTAATCAACCAATCAACGGCTTGTGATGGAGATTCTGTCCCATCCAAGTCAAGTCAAGTCAAGTTTATTTGTATGGCGCTTTTTACAACAATGTTGTCACAAAGCAGCTTTACAGGAATTTAAAAGCATGAAAAAAACATGAAATCACAACACTATATTCCTTGTGAGCGAGCCAGAGTCAACAGTGGCAAGAAAAACTCCCTCAACTGGAGGAAGAAACCTTGGGAGGAACCAGACTCACAAGGGGAGATCCATCCTCCTCTGGTCGAACAGTACTTAAAGTTTATTATCTAAAGCTGAGTCTGAAGGTAAAAGCTTTAGAGGTTGTACAGGTGCTACATCAGGTGGATGATACAGTGATGCAGTCAAGGTGGAGCAAATGGCACAAGTGGAGAGGAGAGCTGGTTGGTGCTGGGTGACAGGGGGGCCCTGGTGGTCAGTCCTTTACAGTATTCGGCGGGACAGGTGGGCGGTTATTACCTCAGAGAGAAAAAAGAGACCGAGTTACAGATCCACTGTTTGTGCTGTCAAGTTTTAAACCTGTAAAACTGTTTAATTAGAACAGGGGAAAAAAAAACACTACTGCTTGAAGCGGTTATAGTAATCTATAACCGTGTGTTGCGCTCTAAGCGTTTTCTAATTACTTTAACGTTTAAATTGCTTCTGTACATGTGATAGCTTCAGTGGCTCTGTGATATGTGGTGCAGTTTTAAGAGCTTGAAGATGCCTGGCATGAATTTATGATGAATAAACTTAATCATCACTGTTCGAATAATACCTCATATCTCTATTTCATTGGTGATTTTATTTTTTTTAACATTATGTGAAAATGCAAGCTGCCCTTCACATTGCATTAAAATTTCATGACTAAAGGACCAATAGAGGGCCTAGTTTTGACTCCTCAGCTAGGTGACCAGGGTCCTACTCCCCATAACAGACTGGGTTTTCTCCAAGCTCTCCAGTTTTCTCTCGCAATCCAGAAACATGCAGTCAGGCAAACTGCAGACACTAAATTGTCACAAGGTGTGTTTATGCCTGTGTGTTTGCCCTGTAATCAACTAGTGACCTGTCCGGGGTGCTTCCTGCTTACCTTTCAGTGAGTGCTGGGGCTGGCTACAGCACCCCCACAGCCCCCTGGAGGATAAGCGGTTTAGATGGTGAACAAGTGAGCCTTAGTTGCTGCATAATTAGATAATACTGTGCAGTATATTAAAAGCACTATTTGCATTACTCTGCTCAAAATGATTCATGTTTGTGTGACTAATCATTAATATACCTCACCAAAAACATTTAGTCATTGATTAGAGGGCTGATTTGTATTTTGCAGCCATAGCAACAATTTTGTTTCCTGAGGATTTCAAAACATTCTACTAAACGAAAGGTAAGAGTTGCAAAATTCAGCAGCACAGATCCTAACAACAACTACAAATACAGCTTCTGTTCCAAAGAGCTGACACTGATTGGAGATGTCTTAACGTAGTTATTCTGTGATGTAGGTGGGTCTGAGATACTGACCTTCTGCAAACACCTTCTGTAAGACTCTTTCAGTTGTTCTGCTTCTAAACTGTGGACTCCATTCCAATTTTTAATAGGTACTTGGTATTTACTAAAATGTCTTGTAGCCCATCCTCCTGACCCATGTCTTACCCTTATTTCACATATACAGTCTCTGACCAAGTGTGCACTTTTCCATCTTTGCAGTAACACCCACCGCTTACCTTGAAGGATCCTGTGATCCTGGTACTGCTTTCATTGCATCTAGATTAGATTATTGCAATTCTCCGTTCTATAGTTTAACTTTTTATAGTTATTATAGTTTTATAGTTTAGCTTCTAAAAATTCTTCTCCCCCATCAGTATGTTGAAAACTCTGCTGCCAGAGACTCAGTAACCACTAAGAAATCTGCCCATATCACCCTCGTCCTTCATCACTGGCTACCAATTACAGAACGCATCCGCTATAAAATCCTGCTGTTGACCTTTTAAAGCCTTCATGGCCTTCTGTCTGCTCTTCTACATCCTTATACCCCATCGTGCAAGCTATGGTCCTTTCACTGTGGTCTTCTGGCTGTTCCTAGGCTTAGGCTTTCTTCTATGACTGGCAGGTCCATTAGTGTTGCTGCCCTTACTCTTTGGAACTCCTGACCTCTTGTCTATTTGTTCGTCAACCTCTCTTTCCATCTTCAAATCTCATAAACATAAACTTAGGTATGTGAACGGTGCTATACAAGTATGATGTTGTTGTTGTTGTATGTAGTCATAAAACATGCTTTATAAACAAAGATATTACGGTTGGTATAATTATTAATGGTATAGCAATGAAATAGTCATATTTTGTGATTTTGCTCCACTGCAAACTAAAAAGCAATTCCAGAGAAGACTAATTCAATCTTACAACATGTGTAATGATATTACTAGGCAGGTAAGACTTTATCATGGCTAAATTATTCAACCAGTGAAGTTTTTTTCCTCCTCAGAAGCTAATCTTTATACGGTCTTTCATTTGGGTTAATGGTGTTCGATTTCAAAAGACTCTGACAAGCCGTTGAACGCAAAACGTATTTGGTTAATTGAAAGTGTTTCTTCCCCGCGGTTCTCATTCTAATCGTTCACGCATGTGGTTTCTTCATTTTCAGAAGCCTTTCAAAGAATTAAAACACGATTTGTGTCACGGCAGCCAATTGCACAAATGGTACCTATTCTCGTTTAATGAGTGAAAATAATCACAGCAGACTCAACCATTCCTTCACATCCTCATGAGGGAAACGTAGTCTTCAATCTAATTCATTCAATTGTGCTGGCCAGGTGAAGCACTGTGGAGGAAAAATCTCATGTGTTCGACTGAAGCAGCAGTGCTGATGCGTTTTTCATTTTTATTTTTTTTTTATCAGACTCCTCTTAGATAATTTCACAGGACAAAGTCATAAATTAGAAACAACATCTTACAGAATATGCACAAGACATCAAAAAACAGGTTCCAAAGAAATGAGAAAACAAGAGAGACACATGAGTCAAATCCTAATGAAAGAACATTTCCACAGATACATGGTTTTGATCAACTCTCGGCGTTCCTTGTTACGTTCTCGTTGTGCCTTTTCCTTGAGAAAGAGAAAGTCGCTCTTTTGATAGCAGTTTATTGTAACGCAAGCTTTAAAAGTGAACAAAAGAAACAAAAAAATCAGGAATGAAACGAATCAAATTCACACAAAGGTAATAAAAGGCCTTGGTTCGAATCAAACCATCTAAACCAACTAAACCCCTTTGACTGGCGATGACGCCAAGGCATGCCGCTGCATGCAAAAAAAATTAAAATAAATAGAAATCAATACACATATCAGCCACATGAAGAAAGCCTATTAGTCCACCAATAGGTAAATCGTTGTTGGTGTTAGTTTTCAAAACAGTTATTGTGGCTTTTATCTGGAATTGGCAGCTCGAGAATTCAAGGCCTAGCTTTTCAGTTCTCCGACAGCATCACTACTCATCTAAACAGCCACAATGAACAGACAAAAACATTCACATTAGACAGGGCTATGAAAATCTCTGTGCTCCTAATGGGCCAGTTACCTTATCACTGGTAATACTCAATATACTTCAAGATTTGTAACCACTGTATGATTGCAAAGCCTATTAAAGATGAGGTTAGCCATTTTCTAAAAAACCCCAAAAAACAGAAATCAGGCCTTTTCAGGAGAAGAAACGAGGGAGAGGCTGAAAAGAGGATGACAATTAGTCAGAAAATGTGAAGAGAAACCAGCAGTAGGAGAGCTCATACTTTGTTTCAATGCTGCTTTAAACCTGCACTCAACAACCTCCCTTCAGTGGCGTTTTAAAGAGGACATATTACGCTTTTCCACTTCTCCTCATTCCTTTAGGGTGTCATGTAGCCATGTGAATGGTCGGCGGGTTTCCAGGGCTCAAAATACACACCAGCGGGAGAATCTCTCTCGTTCTCTCTCTCTCCCCCCCATAGTAGCCGTTTCTATTCAGCCCTTTTCTCTGTTACATGATGTCATCTCTTATCGTAATCCTTGTTGGCCACCTACCGGCAAGCTTGGTACAACCTCACACAACAAACAGCAGCTACTAGAGTCTATGTAGAAACAGAAAGGGCTCAAAGTACACAGAGCTCATCAGGAGGCGGAGCTTAAAGACACATGAGCTCAGAGTGTTTTAAAAAGAAGAAGATAGAAGAAGATAGAGGACCACTGTTGGTCCACTAATGGAAAAGCTGGCGATACTCGGGTGTTGTTCTCAGTGTTTTCCTGGGCAGCCCGCCTGTGGTTAAGCATTAGAATCCAACTTTTCATTGCTGTATAAAACTGACATTCCAATTTACTTTGTTTTCCTTCATTGCATCATTTTTACTAGTCTTTAAAATAATTTTCATTCAGCACAGAACTAAATCATTTTATATTAGGCCTAGTCATTATTTTCTTCTCTCAGTTTGTAATATTTCTTCTTTGGTATGTCTGTAATACGTCTTCCTTCAATAAATAAAGTTTCTGTGCCTTAAAAATCTGAATGCAGAAATTAAAAATTAGTTTGATCTTGTACGCAGAACAGTAATCTGGGTGGTCAGAGGATGGACCAGCAGCAAACAATTAGCAGCGTGCTGACCTTGTCAAGCCAGGTGATCAGTTATATCTTTGCCATCTGCTGATGTTCAATAGATAAACGTCCACAGGGCACAACACCATTGGTTACAGAGAAAACCAACCTGGGAGTTCCGAATATGGACGTGACACTGACTACAGAATGACAAGACGTTAGTGTTCTGTGCAAGTGAAGGAAAAACAGATCTCTTCAGAACAACCTCTAGTGAGCATGGCAGTAGCAAATTAGTCAGGCTTAACAGGCTAAGAAATGGTACATGCTATCTTAATCATTGGCACATGCTGTCCTCAACATTTTCACTTCATTCCTGAAGCTGGAGAAGTTTTGGATTAATCGCTGTGGAAAGTTAAACTTACAGCTCAATGTCAAAACTATTAACAGGCAGATTAACGCTGGCTAAGCTAAACTTTACTGTGTGACTGCATTTACTAAAGGTATTTTCATTTGACGTCTTATGTTGAACAACATTAGAGAAACATTTAACTTGTTAGCTTTTCTTAACTGCTTTTCTTAGACTGCTAACAGTAAAGTTGATAAATTAATCAGATTAAACAGAACTGAATAGTGCAGTAATTAAATAGTTGTGTGTAAAAATACTTATTAATGCATTGATTGGTGAGCTACTCTTTGTTTTGTCTCAATAAAAGTTTGCCAAAAGATCTTTACGTATGAAAGTCCTCAGTGCTGACTGGCACCTCACCATCTAAAGTTGCTCTGACTTGCTCCAGCTTTAGCATTACCACTTCTATCAATAATGGTGAACTGCAGAATGCTGTGACATTCAGAGTTCTCAGGAGAAACCTAGACAGCTAGGTTACAATGTAAGACCCAGCTTTGTTTTAAATTTGCTGAAAATGATGTCAAAAGTGGCCAGAAGAAAACATCTTCAGCACTAACAGCTAAAAATAGTGCTCTGCTCTATTCTGGGAAAACCCACCACTCCTCCTTTATTTAGGCTCTACAGTATAAAAGTCCTCCTAATGAACCTAAAACAGCCTTAAACAAACTTAAACTGAACGGCTAACAATGCAGCATGGCAACACCACAATATTAGTCAGTTTGGGAGCCTGACACCCCGCAGTGAATGTCATGCTAATGTGATGCTAGACAGCATGTATGTAGGCAGCTATAAAGAGTGCTCTGCTCTACTGGACCTTTACTAGGTATTGTATGTCCTTCATACCTGAAGTTAGACCACCTCCATAAAGCACTGGATAACCCATGCATGTACTGTGCTATTACCTCCTAGTCCACCACTAAGTGGGCATTGTAGGGCTTTACAAGGAAAGCAGCTAGCCTGAAGATTCAGATTTTACTTTCAGTTTTTTCAGTACGGGTGTCGGACAAAAATTTCCTCAACGACTTTCTCAGCACACACCAACAGCCTGGGCAGAACATTTGCTGTTGATTACTGCCGAAGATTCAGAGCTCACACATCAGTATTTGTGATGGCCCTAATTGTTTCCAGAATACCTTCTTTCTTTAGCTTTAAAATGGATAACATTTATATTTGGTGGTTATCCAACATGTTTGTCTGCACCGAGAATATTGTGAAGCATTTTTTACAATGTAAATATATTTAAGTGTATTCTTGTATGGGCTACTACATTTTTCTTAGTACAACTAAATGGATTGATGAACGTAGCAACAGTAAGACAGGCAGCACATCTCATAATTAGTTATTTAATTTGTTTATACACAAGTGTATGTATATTACTTTCAGATGTTTGTTTATTAAGCTAATTCGCTCACTGAAGTTTGCCTAATCATGAGCAAGTGCTGTCCTGTTTAAAATTCCCTCTTTGTTTCTCCCCCTTGTGGTCACTTATGCAGGTGCAGCCTACTTTGGAGCTGTGAGGTGAAGTTGTTGAGGGTGAAAACAGTATTGAAACGTAGAGCATATATTTCTACTCAAAACAAAAGCAGTAATAAAACTGAAACACCTTTCTAGACTAATTTGAACATCTGGCCTCTCTCTGCAAAGTAACATTTGCCTGTATTGTATTAAAGAACAGCATAATCTTGCCCAGATGTACTGTTTACAGTATCATACTCCTGACAGGATTCCACTGGAACTTGTGAATATCACACAATATTGAACCACGTTGATTTCCATTATGCCACTATCATGGTAGATGACGAATGACCAAACTGAAACGAAACATTTTACACTAATCGCCTTCAGCCTCCTCGTCATTAAACAGTGATCTTTTCCCTTCGGTCCCAAAACATCTGCATGACCATCCATCAGCCAACTTCTCTCAAGTCAGAAGAAAAAGAATGTCTGGAAGCCTCCAAAACACACAGGCTTAGATTCAGCCATTTTCTTTTATGGCCCAGACATCAGTCAGAAGCTGCAGCTTCAATGTCATGTCCAAGTCCACAGTGTCCACCAAACGTGTTCAGCTACAGGCTCATGGCTCTGCTGGCCCTTCTATGGTCCTTCCTTCTCGTGATAGTATGAGTTTGGCTGGGAAGCGGAGAGGGGTCACAGGGCCGACACCTTGACGATGTTAGAGCTGGAGGTGGTGTTGATGGTGGGTGGGGCAGTGCTAGGGTTTGCGGGACTGTGGCCATCTCCCTCTGGTGGGAAGTTGGTGGGTGATGGCAGGCTAATGATGGCTGTAGTGATCTGCTGCCCCCTGCAGTTAATCCGGCTCCTCTCACTGGACTTCATGTTAAGACTGGAGCGACTGCTATAAGGTATTCAATGGACACAAGCATAATGTTAGTAGAGCTTTAACCATCCCCAGAGATTAGCCAAGATATGTTTGGTAAAATTAGTTTCCTTTATTCAGCACTGCTGAGCTATGAGGCTAGGGTAGCCAACAAGTACTTCAAACCTATGGCCACTGACATGGTGCAAACATGCTTCAAATGAGTTGAGTAATTCAATAATCTCAAATAGTCTGCACTATAAATTCAGTCTTTATGTTGGCTGCTTCTACTGTTTTTAGATATGCTACACAGTTTCTACATTATACAGTGTCCGAAACCATATCATCTAAAATGTGGGGTATACGCTTCTGCACTATTTGCCAAAAACATTCACTCGCCAAACCAAATAACTGAATTCAGGTTTTACAATCACTTCCTTAGTCAGTGGTATTATAACAAAGTGGAAGCAATTGGAAACGGTAACTCAGCCAAGAAGTGGTAGCCACATAAAATGAGAGTGGATGCTGAGGACTCTAGAACAGTGAAGACATGTTCTCTAGAAGAATTTTACTTGTCTGACTGCCAAGAAAAAGGTTTGGTGGAGGGGGGATTATGGTTTGGGGTTGTATTTCAGGAGTTGGGCTTGGCCACTTGGTTCCAGTGAAAGGAACTCTTAATGATTCGATTTTGACAATTTCATGCTCCCAATTTTGTGGAAATAGTTTGGGGATGGCCCCTTCCTGTTCAAACAGGACTGCGCACCAGTGCAAAGCAAGATGCATAAAGACATGGACAAGCAGGATTTGCGTGGAAGAACTTAACTAGCCTGCACAGAGTGATGATTTCAACCCGATAGAAAAGCTTGGGGAGATATTAGAGCAGAAACTGTGAGCCAGACCTTCTCATCCAACATCAGTGTCTGACCTTACTAATGCACTTCTGCACAGTCAAACATTCCCATAAGCTCACTCCTAAAGCTGTTATAGCTGCAAAGGGTGGGAAGACATTGTATTAAACCCTATAGATTAAGAATGGGATGTCATCCAAGTTCATATGTGTGTGAAAACAGACGAGTGAATACTTTTGGCAATGTAGTGTATGTTAGCTGCATTAGCCTCGTGGCTAGAGTGACCAGATGTCCCAGTTTCTCCAAAAATGTTCCCATGTAACTAATGAACACATCCAGTAAGTCCTAACAAAACCATGACAAAGGAGCAGACGGGAGAAATCTCATATTGTGCTTGTTTTGGCCATCTGATATCTACTCACCTGTTTTAGCACTCACAAACCTAGTTTTGGAGAATACTGCTGAAGCTTACCAGCATTAAAAATGCAAAGCAGAGGTGGGGTTACAGGACTAGTACGGTAGCACCAGGTTACAGGTGAATTTGGTTTGTATAGGCATACAGTCTACTTAAATGTAGCTCCATGTCATTTACAAATAGTACATAATTAATTAATTTATTTTTTTATTCAAACTGTATCACTATTTCAGCTGTCCATATATGACTCATAGCATATGTTCATAGCAAACCTTTCTGTCTGTCCAGAACTTGAGCTAGCCCAGGGGTGTGTTTAGGGTCTGGTTATTAAGCTATAGCCACTGGTCTTTATTCTGTAGCTATGGGTGTCTTTTTTCACTGCCAAAATATATATGTATATGAATTATGGGCTCATAAGTCTTTTAAGGTAAACATATCACTGCCTCATTCATTAAGCTGCTAGATTTATTGACTTTTGAGACCCTTTTAATTTATAATTTATATAAAATGTAATATATATACTTTTAAAAAACAGTGAGCGAAAAAGTCAACAATAGTCATTAACAGTGCCCTTTTTGATTTAATAAATAAAAAAACGTTAGTTATATTAATAACATATTGACTGACGAAATGGAAAGCAAGCATTGACTATGTTTGCAAAAACTAAACAATCAAGTACATTTGCATAGCATTTTAATGTCTATACTTTACTATAAAAGCAATACTGATATCAGGGTTTGGGTCAGTCCAACACAGCAGATTAATTAAATGCACTATTGGAGCAATCTGTTTTAACATACATCGCTGGATTCTGATTGAGTTACATTAAGTTTATTAATGGACTGAAACTGAATGAAATAATAACTGCCGTTCTATTTTCTCAATAGTAGAAAAGAACCTCAATAAATAAACAGAAACATCAGTTTTTTTGTATTGCATACTTTACATTTATAGCAAAAGCTTATTTATCGTTTAGAATTTATACACTTGTTTTCATAAGATAAAGTACAGCTTCTAAACGTTGTTCTCTGTAGAACACATGTTGTTATGTTTTGATTTATAATCTACACAAACCTATAGCAGACATGTACGCTGTCATCATGCTGCCACAGTGCCCTCTAGTGTGTAACATGAGTATTGCAGTGATCTGAACCCACTTGCTCACCTTGTGCAGAGGCTGGGCTGGTCTCCGCACTGGATGTGGATGGCGCTGAGCTCCTGCAGGCCCTGCGTATGTGTGTGCGTGTGTGTAGTGGACAGGCTGGCGTTGGGCAAAGGGATCCTTTTGCGTGAGCGGCGGGTGCAACAGGTGTCTGTGAAGCCCTCCTGGCTGGACAGAGATGGGCTGCGTGAAAACTGTGCCCCCTCTACACAGTTCTGCTCATACAGCTGCTCGTCCACAAACTCGTGAGCCTGTGGGAGTGAGAAAATTATGTTTACTTTAATTATTTAGTCTAGAGTGTATGCTTCATCTGCATATCGTCGCTGTCGAAGAAAAATATCCAAGTATCTCCAAAATGATACGTTTACAGTAGAGGCTGATATTATTCTTAAGTTTCAGCGAATGGTGATGTAAAAAGGTTTTGTTCCAAGTGATTCTGGTTCATTTACCCTGAAACTTTCACAGAATATAAAGGGCAGCTGTCAAGTTTGAATGACAGTGGAAAATTATAAATGGAGACATGTTTTTTTTTTGGATAGTGACGATATGTAATGTCTTTAGTCTGTTTTGATCTCTATAGATTGTGCTTATTTTGTCTATTTTTTATATTTCAGATATTAGTTATTATGTAATTCCTGTTTACACTTGACAGAAAAACATTGGTTTAAGGTAAAACAAGTTGAGGTGGAGAATTATGTACTGGGAATTAATCGCTTATCAACATATGTATTTATGTGCCTGCTTTGCATTCCCTTCACCAAGGATGGTTAGACGTCCCTACTAATTGCATATGGACTGATTTTAACAACAATTTTAACAAACCAGGCTTCAAAGGAACATCATGTTCCTGTGGGAAGTGTCATTCACTTAAAGGGGATCTACTACGCTTTCTATATATTATCCTTTTGCTTTAATGTTATGCAGTCATTTGTGCACGTCAATGGTCTGCAAACGTATAAAACACCAAGTATATGCTGGATATAGATTTTACTCTGACAAGGTGATGTCATCTTGTAACACAATCCTTATTGCCCATCTACCAGCAAGCTTCACACGCCCTCACAAAATGCACAGAGAAATAGTAAAGTAAAAACGTACCACTCTGGAATGTCCTGCTCCAGTCTAGCTTGCAGTGGTGGACTGTGTCTACCAACTTGTTCTACCTGACTTTCAGGATCGGACTCTGGCTTAAACTGATACAGTAGAAGTGACACCACTGTAAGAATAGCCACAGCGGGTATAAATAAAATTATGAACATAATTATGAACAAAATAATGAGCATATTAGACCCCACTTAAAATTTGGTCCCACTTTATTTGGATAATTCACTACAGATTAACTACAGACATTCAAATAGACGATGGCTTTCAAAATGAAGGAAGGTATCTGATGAAAACAAGCCTCCATCTTGAAAACTGCATTTTGTCCATTTTAATAGATAACAGATTGTCATAGATTGTCATCTCAAGGTTTCTTCTTCTTGTTTTGAAGGAGTTTTTCTTGCTACTCTTGCCCCTGACTTGCTTGTAGTGGGGTTGGATCTGGATTTTTTTGTAAAACTGCTTTGTGATAACATTTGTTGTGAAAGGCCCTATATAAATAAATAAACAAACCTTACAACATCAGAAACACATAAGCAAGACTGTTTATGGAATCATCACAGTTTACTGCACCTCAAAGCCCATATACCCTAAAGACACGGAAAGTGCTGGCGTGTCAACATGAAGTCCTTCTCAATAGTTTATCGCATTGGGTCTGCATTGGACAACGTCTGGGTCCGGACCCGGACTGCAGTCCGCCTATTAGTGACCTCTGTTCAGTCTTTGGTGGATGACTGTTTGTGTTACTAGTTAGCTTCATTAGTCTCGTGGCCACAATGCAAAACTAAAGAAGCAAGCTTATTTTTGGTGATCAGTTACATTTGCTGTAATGTCCTCTTCATGCCCTCAATCTGGATGTGCTGCAGGATGGCTATAGCTTTCACTGGCAGCCATGGATGCCAACTACAAGGTGCAGGGTCTTGTTTGTTTTTTAAAAGTAAATAAGTGGGAAATAACACCACTCAGTCCTAGTACACTGCATAGAAGAGGCCTCAAGCTGCAGGGTGTTGCGTCTGTGCTGTTTTCTGCACTCATGTTTTACTCTTGATTTCTTTCCACATCACGCAGGGTTGCCAGATTTGCAGCTGGTCAGTTCAGTATGGGTGGATTTCATATAATAGGGGGCTTTTTTGTTTGGGCTACTTTCCAAATCTACTGCTTGTAAAAAAAAGTCAAAAAAACCCCAAATAATTTTCTTAGTGTACATTGATTACAATGTTGAATAGCTGGCAAAACAAGGACACACCAGCAGGTAACGGTTAGAGGTGGACAGAAGAGCCTGGCTTATTCGATGGTGTTGCTGATCATTCTAAACCTGAGGACACACATGTCCTGGATCTCTGTAAGGACACACAGACAACTATTAATCAAAATAATGTTTTTACATGTACATGGAAAAAAAGGACATTCACGACTCATACAAATATCTATGTTAGATGTGGGTTTTTTTTTTTAGTAAACATGCTTTTAAACCCTTTTCCAGATGTTTGTCTGGATGCACTGTGGGTCACACAGTGTGAGAGATGTGGCCACATGACTGCTACAGCTCACATGTGCGGGTGATTCACAATTGGTGTTTGCAAAACTGAGCAGAGCAGCCCAGCGGACTGTTTGCAGCACAGAATATTAAACTAGTGTTTTATTTGATAATTTGTGTTTTTAAATGTTTTCTTGGGTTTCCTGTTAGTTTGATTGATTCTTATATCAATTTTATTGATTGGCTTATTTCACTGCATGGCACACATGAGCACCAGAAAAAACAAGACGTTCCATGTAGCTCTCGCCACACACAGGTAGTTTTTAAATTTAAATAAATTTAATTTAATAATGATATAAATTAACACTGTAAGAAAATCACATACCACTATCTGGCTATGTGATCTGCTAATATTATGGAGTGACAGTACTGTGAAATCACATTATCGTCTTTATCACAAAAACAAAATAAATAATTAATAATTTACAGACAATCAGGTTCATAAGTATTTGGTCAGTGACAATTTTTTTTGTTTTTTCTGCCTCTGTGTATCACCACAATAGATCAAGATGTGAACAATGTGTAGACTTTCATCTTTAATTTAAGGGGTTAAACAAAAGAATACACCATTAACTGTTTATGTAAGACATTTTTTTACACGAGTCCTTCTTTTTTATAGTAACTGTACAGTGGAGTGATTATTTCACAACAAATTAAAGAGATAAAAGGTCAGGCGTTGCTTCCAAGTGTTGAATTTGCATTTGGCCACTGTTCGTTGGCTATCAATAGCTTTCAATGCGCGGTCCAAAGAGGTGTCGATGCAAGTGAGGGGGGGCATTGTTTGCTAAAAAGACAAACTAGACCTATCAGAGAGATAACAGCAAGTTTTAGAGTGGCCAAATCAACAGTTTAGTACCTTCACTGGCAAGCTCTGTAACAGCACAAGGCTTGGCAGTGGATGATCACAGAATTCTTTACATGGTAAGTAAGGACATTCTAGAGTAGGTTGGCATGGCATTGAGTCTACAATCAAGAAACACCTTCTGGAATGTTAATACAAAGGGGTTTACCTCAAGATGTAGACCACTGGTAACAAAGAGAAACAGAAAGAGACCACACTTTCACCAGAAAATGTGAAAAGACGGCCAAGTTTCTTTAGACAGATTAGACACACATGATTAACCAGAATGATGGCAAGAGGAAAGGAAGGGTTCATGATCCAAGCATACCTCATCTTTCAAGCAAGGTGGAGGCAGTGCTATGGTGCATATGGCTGGTGTTTTTTGATGCTGTGTCTGCTGATAGAAGTAGCAGTATGATTTCTGAAGTGTATTGAGCTTTGCTTTCTGCTAACACCCAGTCAAATACTGCACTGCTAATAAGAGCTAAGTCAAAGAGCTTCTTAAGGCAAAGAAATGGAATGCTCTTAAATGGTTCAGTCAGTCACCTGACCTCAACCTAGGCAAGCATGCTCTAACTTACTGACTAGTAAAGACAGAAAGACCCACAAACGAGGAGCAACTGAAGGCGGCTTTAGTAAAGGCCTTGAGGAAACTCTGCATTTGGCAATGTCAGCGGGTTCCAGATTTTAGGCAGTCATTCACTGCAATGGATTCCCCTCCAAGTTTGAATAACCCTTATATTTGTCATTTTTAGTTTGTTTAGTTATATTTGAGCTTGTGAAAATGCTGGGACCATGTAAAAAATGTACTTCCTATGTTGCAGTAATTATGTTTAATAGCTTACACTTCAATCAGATCTTGACTGCATCATTTTAAATCCATTCTGTTGGTCTTCAGAAGCAAGATTACAAAACACTGTGTCACTGTCCAAATACCTACAGATCTGATTGTATACACTTACTCACTTCAATGGGCTTTACCCAAATGTCTGTCATGAGTTTAAGAGTAAATTCAAATTCTTTATTTAACCCAAGTTGGCACCCAAGCTGTCATATGTTTGGAGACTGTATGGAGACTAAGCAGTGTGTATGGACATTAAATCAGTCTATTACATCATGTTACATAATCTGCACATGTATTAATACTATTCAGTGTATAATCAATAGATATATTTTATTTTCATTGGGCCACATACAGGTGAATGTATGCAAATTATTGTTAGACACCAAAACAATCACCTTTAACTTGGTTGAACTTAACTTAAACCTATAAAAGCCTCATAAGTGAAAATAATCAGGGTCAATGCATAAAATGTCCTATGAAGCCAGTAGAGTAGCCAGTTTTTGGACTTGCCTCTTCTTACTGCAGGTGTGGTGTCCCATTTCTAATATAAACGGTATACAAGACTTGCTGGACTCAATGTACAAAATAATTACACAAAATACCTATATTTCAGTTTACAATCACTATAGACAGTAATGCTACAACACAGTACAGGGGCTTGGTTTCTGAACTTGTCTTCTTTGTTTACTGCTATGGAGTTTTAATTTCTGTTGACGAACTGGGTTGTTATTTTCAGTTGTTAAAATGTAAGAGTCAGGCTTTGAGTTGTGTTGCATTTAGGGTGAGGGTGAAGAAAATATATTGTTAACAGAAATTTAGATGAATGGTAGTTAATGTTCTCTCTGCAAAGCATCAACACTGGAGCATTCAAAGAAAGTGTTGGCATGTTTTTGGGGGTATATTCTAAGAAATTTTCTATTCGGACTCACAGTAGTTTTCTCCAAGCAGTGCAGTAGGTGGTGGTGTTGGCTCTCCAACAGCGATGAGGTTTTATTCATGTGCTGCTCCTCCTCTTCTGAACTCTAAGACATACACACAGACACACACACACATGTACTGACTGTACTAATACATCTCCCACAAACAGATGCCTTCTATCTAGGGGGTTCTGAAAGTAAGATTTCTCAGTAAAGGCTGCATATGTTATGTTTAAATTGAGGCTGGACCAAGAGGAATACCACTTATTGGATAGACTTAACTTTGGGCTTAAGTTATCTGGCTAATATATACCCCCCTCTTGCAGTTCTTTAGACATAAATGACTGTTCTTGTAGTTTTGATAGCAATTATAAACGTTCTTACCCAACCCAGAACAAAGAAACATGTTACGAGTTGTACCATGAACTTGTCTGGAAGTAGTGAGATTGTACTTTTGCCATGGTGCTCCATACTGTCATCTATTTTAATTTTAAAATCTCAGCCTAAGAATTCATTGCCAGCTCAGTCACTCACTCGAAGGTGGCCTCTTGCTGTATGGTTGGATTGGTGAGGCAGTGAAAGAAGTGACAAAGAGCTTCTCAACAACTGTCATGACATCTGGAAAGGAATCTGGAGTGTAACAAGGTCGCAGCAGCAACTTTCTTTCCAAATAGATTTCAGTCTCCCAAGGCCTCCATCGAGTCCCACGCAGCGGCGAGCAACGGGAATGACATGCCTGTAATTCCGAGTGCCAAATCTCTGACAGCTTCATCACAACCCCTTGTACGAAAATCAGCCACAAAGCATGGACAAACCCTCCCGCACCGACGGGACTGCTGCCTCCTGACACCTTCAGCACAACTCCTTTCCATGTGAATAGGGAACGCTGTCTGATATGACGGGCCTGACAGCATCTTTGGCTGACTGCCATCCTAGATTGTTATGCACAAAAAGCCACTGGAGGAGAACAGAGCAAACACCGAAAGCAAGACACTAAGGGCTGAGAGCAGAGGGACTTCTTTTTTTTTTCTACAAACGCTAATGAGTTTTAATTAGAAGTATGATTTTCACTGGCTTTAATCTCGGGCTAGACCCACGGAAAATAAAAGGAAGACGAGGTCAGACAGAATGGCTGATTCTAGGACTTTTGTATTTAGCTCTTTTTAAGTCGGCACCGCTTCTAATTAGGATGGAGGTGAGTGCAAGTTAAATCTGTCCTGATTTCACCCTAGATGGGAGCATCAACAGAGCACAATAAAAACGGTGTCATGGGCAGTGGGATTTGACAAGAGTCAAGATTGCCATTGCAGGTTAGTCCTGGGATAAGAAATCTTGTCACTGTTCAGGCTTGAGTCACTCTTTTAAATGCTTATTGAACCCAACTGCCACCTGACAACACATTTACAGCACATCAGAGCTTAAATTGGGCCTGAAAAATTTGAAATAATCCTGAACGCAGTCCAGGAACACTCACCTGCAACCTGACAAAATTCTGTCTGAACTCAACTGTAACCCAGCAAACTTCTATCTCAACCCCAGCCTGACAAAACCACAGTCCAACAAAATTCTGCTTGAAAGAGCCAAAAATTCTGTCTGACTTACAATCTTACATCCTAAAAAAGTGTGAATGTAGCCCAACAAAATTTTCTCAACTTGACTATATGCCAATGTAGTTCTGTCCAAATCTGACAGTAGCCCAGTAAAAACTCTGCCTTAACCTGACTGTAACATGTCTACAGCCTCAAAATTCTTCTCTAAAGTCTTTCTTAACTACATCTCAACCACATGTTCATAGAATTCTCTCATATATATATATATATATATATATATATATATATATATATATATATATATAAATATATATATATATATATATATATATATATATATATATATATATATATATATATATATATATATAATTAGCATATTTTGAGCACCTGTTGCCAGTCTCCCTGTTACAATAGCCTGACAAAAAATAACAGTAGAACTTTTTGAGCTGGACCTGTCTGTAGCCCTACAAGGCTTCACCTAAACTTAACACTGATCTGCCTGTAGCACAAGCTTCTGTGAATCTCAGGATGTCTTACATACTTAACTCTACTGTCTGCCAACACAATTCTGTTCACCTCGACTGTAGGAACCCGACTATAGTCTGAAACTAACTGTAGTAAGACAAAATTCTGAATCCAACCTGAAAGAAGCCCAACAAAATTGTGACTACTGTCTGAAAAAAATCTGTCCTAACCTGACTGTAGGTCCTAACCATGCCTGACAACTGTCTGAAATCAAATGCAGCCCAACAAAAATGTTGTTTGTCTCTCACTACAGCCCAAGACACTTTTGTCTCAATTCAATTATAACCCAACCACAGCAGCCTAAGACCAGATAAAACAGTTCCAATTACAGCATCTGTTAAATGACCTTGAGCCAACTGGATTCTCAGCTATCCAACATTAAGTTTAAATTCTAGTTTAAGTGAAAAACAGAAAACCAAGGTGTCAATGGACCCATAGAACACAATAGGAAATTTCCAGCCTGACTCCATGTAGTACCGTCTGGCTTGTCTAGTACATTAACATATAAGGAAAGCTGTTTCACACCGTATCTGGGAGGCGGACAGGCACTCACCGTCAGATCCAGAAGCTCATTCAGGAGGCCATTGCGTTTGCTCTGCAGGTAGGCGTTGGAGCTGCCCTTCTTGGCTATTCTTATCCGGGCCAGGCGGGCTTTCTGTGTGGGCAGAAAGGTCCGGTGTCAGACAGCCAGTGGGAAGAGTAATGAATTATCTACTGGGTTCCAATCCGCTGTCTCATCCATCCATCACATGGCAGACAAACATTAGGCTCAGGTGAAATCCTAAGACTGCTGGTGCTTGGGCCTGTCTAGTGTTTCAATTACAGCCCTTTTTCAACTACACTGGGCGTCAGATAGGTTTTTAACTGAGCACACCTTATTTATGACCTTGAACTTTAGACTCAGGGCTCAGTGCTAACAGATTTGATATTTTAATCATTTGTTGCATTGGGTCAGGTGGTCTGTAAGTTGGCTCTAAATAGATTTGATTGTTCAAAAATAACTGTAGAAATCCAATAGTTCTCCTTGGTTCTACGAAGAAAAACTCTTTGGCTGAATTCTTTTATTGCACTCTGACAGTTTCAACTGTTAACCCTGTGCCTAACCCTCATCCTAACACTTTTCAAATAACTCTTTATGAACGACCAGAGGTTTGAAATATTGGACTCTACTGGTTCTTTTCTGTACCACCAGTAAAGAAAAAACTCACTTATTAAAATTCTGTCATCCACCAGCCACAGATGGTCTAGAAGCCCTTGTTATTGCACTCTAATGCCATATGAAAAGGTTGAATTTGACTTTTTTTTCTTCTTCTTCTTCTTTTGCAGTCTCTTTGATATGAGGCTCCATGCCCTCAAGGTTCCATTACAAAAACAGTATCGGGATTGGAACATCTGGGGGCTGAAATGAAAAGGGAACGATCTGAGATGGAGGAAATGGATGAGAAAATGGGTGAAGATCTCGCGAAGTGCCAGAGATAAGTCTTAAGTGCTTTTCGCTCATTCAAGGTGAGAGTCACGTCTTAAAAGTCTGTCATACGCTCTCTGGCAGCTGCGCACACACAATCTCCCTCGAGACATGTGAAGCTCCACTCCCGGAGGACGTCTCGCATTAGGGAAGCCATTTAGTGTGGGAAAACGGTTTGTTTCACAAAGACATTGAGCAACGCCAACTCTTTGGGCATACAAATACACAGAGGAGGCTTTTGTTACTTCCTGCCTTTGATTTGGATGAAAGAAAAGAACAAGCATCTTACTGCAAAACAAACAAACATAAGCACTTCAATGACAAAAAATTTAAAGAAGCATCTAAGTGTTCAAAATGACTTTAAACAACTGTTATTTGAAATACTTATAAATAATAATGGAAGTTAATGCCTGAACAAGTGTGTGTGTGTATTTGTGCATATGTGTATATATATATCTGGCATTAACATCAGCACAAAAACTGTGCGCCAGGAGCTTTGGAAGCATTGGGTAGAACAGTGGAATTGTGTATTGTGCTTCTATCTGTCAGTCTGATGAACGAGTCTGGATTTGGTGAATGCCAGGAGCACGTTACCTGCCTGACAGTATAGTGTTGACTGTAAAGTTTGGTGGAGGAGGGATAATATGATAGGGTTGCTTTTCCGGGGTTGACCTAGATCCCACAGTTCCAGTGAAGGGAAAGCTTAATGCTTTAGCATACCAAGAGATTCTGTGTGTGTTTCCAACTTTGTGGGAACAGTTTGTGGAAGGCCCTTCCATAAAGACTCACTGGGTTGAGTTTGAGTGGCCCACCCAAAGAGCCCTGACCTCAACCCACCCCCGAACATGAACTAGAATGGAGATTGGGAGCCAGGTCCTCTTGTCATACATCAGTGTCTGACCTCACAGATTCTCTTTTGGATGAATGGGCAAAAACTCCCACAGACACCCTCCAGATTCATGTAGAAGAGGGTCTCAGAAGAGTGGAAGCTGTTACAGCTTGAAAGGGGGACCAACTCAAGACGTTAACATTTCCTATAATGCTTGTGGCAGTGGTTAGCAACTGTTCCGCCGGATTCTAGATTCCAGACATTTGGCATTTGTGAAAAATCGTGTATATTTTTTATATGATTGCTAAGTTAGGGTGCTTGTCCACATTGCCGGCCTCTGAAAGTGGCCCTTGAAATACCTCAGTGTGCGGGTGCTCACAGTTTGTTTGCTGCCTGACGCGCCCTACCCGCACTTTGTCTCTCTGGTGGCTGCACTTGACTTTGCGCCACTATTACTGTCATGACCCCCTGGTCCATTTAGAAGGGCCGCTGCACTCCGTTCATGGGGAGAGTACCCACAATCAGCCTCCTCATTGGTCCAGCAAATTGGCCCTGTGATTTGTGCAGTAATAAGAAAATGTCTTTTGCTGCGTAACAGCGGTCCACCAATGAATTAGAGCCACAGCAAAAGTCTACTATAAAGAGAAGAAAAAAAAACAACCCAAAAGGAGTCTGGGTGAGTGGTCAGGCTGATGTGACCCTGGCTGTGAGTGGTTGGGGGACAAGAAGAACAGAAAGAAAGGTTAAGGAGTAGAAAATTGTGTGGCTTCACTTCAGATCATGTTTGTCCATTAGGGTATGGCCACAGTTTCAGGGCTGATATTGCTGGGCTTTATTTGGATGTGAGGCCAGAAGGATAAGACAAAGACCCCAGATGGGCTTCTAACTGTAATGGGCATCTCAAGCAACAGAATGAAGAAAGGTGTTGAAAAGAACTGCATGTGGAAGGCGCAGGCCTATGAAGTGCTGCTGCTCGGTTGAGGAGCCAGACGTTGTTCAGTGGAATGACAAGAACAATCGATTCACAAAAACATGGTCCATATCTTTGCTTTCTAATGAAAAGCATGTATCTTCATTTTGATGGAGCAGCAGCTGCCGCTTACAATGAATGGACCAATAGAAATGCTCCAAAATAGCTTGGAAATAATCTTTGGCCTCTTCTGTAAAGTTGCCATTTTGGAGATACTTGATTTTCATTGGACAGTGATGATATTCTGCCATATTTTTTTTAGTAATTCATTTTTACATGATTCATCTCTTTGTTTTTTCGTATTAAACATAATGATGATTGGCTGACCTCTTCAAAGCATACAGACCAAAATTCTTATTGGTATTGGGGAAAAATAAAGCCATCACTTTTGTTTTTCTGGATCCTGTATGGGCCACAATTATAAACGTGCTAACTAAAAGCCAAGAACAACTCTTTTCCTCCACTCTATCAACTCTGCAGTAACAACCCTCTCTATTACTTCAACATGAGGGTGTGTTGTTAAACAGTTTAAATGTGCAGAGTTTCAGTTTTAGTTATCTTTCTCTTTTTTCTTCTTGTTTTTTCTTTTCTTGTAGCGTGATTGAATGACTAATCACACGGCTAGCAGATGTCCCCCTCAAATATTGATCGTAGGTGTTTCTATTGTCCTGCACAAGCTACATGTATGTGTTTACGACAGAATGTCAGTGGTGCTGACATAATTCTGCAGTACAAAAGCCTATACGCTGGAACTGGTATCAGATTTGGCTACTGCAGACTAAAGCACAGCATGATTTGAACAGAGACTTCCATCACTGCATCCCTCCTGGTGCTCTTCTTGGCATGGAAAAAGATCTAACAGCGGTCATACATAATAGTGTTTAATTTGGCTGTTTTTATGTCCAGTTATACTGTTCATTTATGTTGCTCCTTTTCTGCATTTATAGAACTGTTTTTGCATTTTGATTAGAAGGTATATGTAAGTTAATAATATTTGAATTAATTAAAACACTTGCAGAATTTAGTAAAATATGTGCTACCAAAAAATGTATTTTTTTTTCACATGGATATCACATAGAACCTGTTTGTTGATTGTGTTTTTGTATTATAGAATAAGAGATATTATTTTTTCCCTTCCAATATCTCAATACAGGCCGATACCACAATACTATAAATACAGGTCGATACTGATGTTAACTCTTACCTGTAAGCGTAATTATATATTTAGAATATTTTATTTTGTGGCCATTTATATTTTATTTTGTGTGTCGCAAATAAGTCATAATCAGCTTATATATATATATATATATATATATATATATATATATATATATATATATATATATATGTATATAGCTGTCACTGTCGTCATTGTACAATGAAAAACAAACATAGTTTACTTTCAATGTAAGTCATTGGAATCAAGCTTTTTTCCAAGGTTTTTGGAGCATTTCTATTGAAATTTTCACACAATGTAAACTACCATTGGCATGTTCAATGATGTAGAAAACTCAAAATTGCCAAAAATGGAGATACATGTTTTTCATTGGACAGAGACAATATTTATTTATTTATTTCTATTTATTTGTATATTGCCGCGCATTTTCTTGAATTTTGGTATGCACGTTGGCGATACTGTGAGTAAATGTCAGTATACTGATGTGGTTTCAGTGTAGGAATGTTAGAGATAGGAATGTAAGAGAAATGAAATTTAATTTAGAAAGTATGTTGGATTTCCAGTTGTATACTGTATGGAATGGGGGAAGAAGAGTTTTTATATAGTACATCGAAATCCTTCATTTAGAAAAGCAAAATTGTGGTGTGCCATCTTTGTCTGAGACAGTGAGAAAACCTGTTAAAGAGTTCTATGGTGTTTCTCAGGGTTTGGCCGGCCCTACTGCATCTGTCCTTCGAGCACTGGCAGGTGTGAAGGGTACACTGAATGACTTCCCCTTCCAATTCGCCAACAAGGGCTTGTCGAGTGCAGCTATTTGTGGCAAGAGAGCACTATTAAGGGCAAGCAGCTCCCAAAGCTGCCTCTGTCTCCCAAAACACACACACAGTCAGTCTCATAACACAATCACTGGTTCTCTTGTTCTCTTTTACTTCCTCTTTGTGCATCTCTCTCTCTCTCTCACTCACACACGTTCTCTCTCTTTCTCTCTCTCTCTCCTCTCTCTCTATCTCTCTCTCTCTCTGCAAGCTCTGTGCTTTCAAACCGCTTTTATGTGCCAGCTCTGAAAGGTCAGCTGCACTGTCGCTGGGCTCGAGAGCATTTGTTGTTATTTAAGCATAAGGTGAGCAGGTTGAGTGTCTACTGGGGGGTGTGCAGTCAATAGGGAGAATGGGGCTGTATAATTCTTTTAAATAAATGGGAACATAAACACACTTACTAGGTATCATACATTCTATCTCAGCACTATACACACTCTGGGGACTGCCTCGCGGCAGGGTTTTATTTGACTGTTTTAGCTGAATCTCTCTGTGAAATAATTAGATTCTGCAGGAAGCATAACAAAATGTTCAGTAAACAAACAATCCAACCTCAAGCTGATGTAAATGGTTGCATTATGCACCTTTTTTTCAGGGCTTGAGGGAATATGCCGTTTAAAGCGTGTTAATTTGGAGGAATAAACTAAATGTGGGTTTCTTAAATCATTTGAGCAAATATAAAATGTGTGAAGGGCTTTCGGTGTAAAAAAACCCAATAAAATGGCAATGGTTCATACATGATTAATTCTGCTATTATTATATTGGTGGATTTAGATGTATCATGGATCGCCAGCGCAAGACTATTGCAGATGCATCAAATCTAATACAGTTGTAATGTAAATGAGAATTTATTCCGTAGTCAGTTGTAAATATAAAGTTATTATTCAAATGTCGCATTAAACCAGATTCTGGACATCAAAAGAAACGGTGTATTCACAGAAGATAACAATATTGCATTAACAGAATAGTATGCTAACTCTTTTTGTTAAGGCAGTGTTCATTATATATATATATATATATATATATATATATATATATATATATATATATATACTCTTTGTAAAACCTTCTTGTAACTTAGTAACAATGCTTTGTAAACATACTTATAAACTATAATAACACCTTTCAAGGCTTTTACAATATACTACAGTTTAGGAATGCGGCAATACCATTTTTTCCCCCAGACTGATTATGAGTACATGTTTTTTAATACTTGCCAATACCATAAACAATCACTTTGCATGCAGTAGCTGTAAGTGTAAAGGAGTGCAATGTAACTTATCAGTTACATCATTAAAATCTAGCTGATGTATATGACATGTATTAGCTATCTATGCTCACTACGTGAGTATTATGTATATGACATGTATTATCTATGCTCACTACATCAGTTCTTTTGGATGGAGTGGGTATTTTTCCTCATCCAACCAGCTGTAAGTAAATTATGTTTTGTAGTTTTTACTCCTGTTTTTAATTGGCTACAGCTACAATCAACTGCAATGTAGCTGTAGCACTGTGACAGCAGTCGTACTCGAGGCTAACACATCCAAGGAGCTCACGTTTGAGTTGAAAGTCTTTTTGGCTGATTAAGCTGTGGTAGAATACCCTATTAGACCAGACAAACATTGTTTACTTTTTAAAATCATGTTATTACTTCACGCTGTACAAACGCTTGTACCATGCAACATGAAACACAGCCTTAACAGATAGTTCTATCTATGAGAAATCAAATAAAGTTGTTTCATTTAAAACAACACGCTGCACGCCCGAGTACTGAACAGCTCGGCTTATACACATACACGGTAGAACAACATAGTCTCTCTACAGCCTATTTTATAATAACAGATTAAAAAATCCAGCAAGCGAATGTTTATACCTCGCTATTATACTCGATCAAACAGAATATTGTTGGCACATATGGATCTTAGTAGCTCAACTTCTTGGGCTCCGTGTTTCCACATGTATCGTGGAAGCGTGACTATGATTGTGATACGTTTGTCTAATAAGGGGCTTAAAATACACAGTGTATTCCTAGTGGCAATATGCTAAGGCAGAATGTTTAATGTGACCTTTATGTCCTACTGCCACAACGTTAGCAGATGTCTGTGCAAGCTGGCCCTGCTTCACTGCCAGCTCCAGATGTTTGTTCATTAATGCGGCAGGGTAAACTAGACTTATGTCACATGGGCATGGGAATGCTGGTATCAGTGAATCTGAATGAGTATGAATAAATGAGCTTACTATTGTCCCAATACCTGATCCCCGTATCAGTATCGATGCATCCCTACTATGATAAATTTTTCTTCACTTATAGGCATGTTATAACAGTTTAATGTCTTTCACCAATCATTCATCATGATTGCAGCCTTATGAGGAGTCATTAGTTTTGATAAATATGCTTATTAGGGTTGTAAGAAAATATCGAAATATTGAATATCAGGATATTATGTTTGGTGATATCAATACATAGATTCCTGGCAGACAGTGAATCATTGTGTGTTGTGTTTAAACCTCTGACCACTAGATGGCAGTGTTGTAATCCATTTTCAGCTCCACTCCAACATTAACAAGCAACACAAGGGCGCAGTGCTATTGTAAGCATTGACAAACCTGTTCATATAGTGGTGTGTTTTAATAGTAGGATTTGAGAAATCACCATATATCACTTTGCTTGCAGTATCGCAATATATCATAATATTGAATCGTGAGCGCTGTATCACGATACGTATTGTATCGCCATGTTCTTGCCAAAACACTACCCTAATGCTTTTATAAAATATAGATGCAAAATTATGATGGCTTGTAAGAAAGTGCTTTCAGTGGTGTTGAAATGCAAAGATGAGGAAAACTACAACATGCCTGATGGATATAAAAAACAGAGCTAAAGCAAAAAAGCTGAAGTTCATGCAGGGTCTTCAAATTTATGGATTAGCAAGTAAGAAAGCAATCTATCTACACACCTGTAAGCTGTCTTGATGAACAAAGGCCTCATTCATCTCAGTGACAAAAAAATCTCACCTGCTGATCACCATCAGTCCTATCTGCCCTTCATCAAAAGAGGCCATCGCTCATCAAATTTTTCCACCACCATTAAGCTAATGATCCTTTGCATGAGCGGCCATTTGGTGGTGCGTTTCGATGGCCGGTCCAAGGGCATGCACCCAGCCATGGTCCACTGTGCCAGTCCCAGTTTTCAGCACATGCCAGGTGTTAGTCGCTCATCTGGGGCCAGTGGGGAGGCAAAGGTGCACCATTCTCTCGCTCTCGCACCCGGACACGCACGTACAGACGCATGCACACTCAGACGCACACTGGCCAGCCTTTGTCACCCCGTTAGTGCGGCAAAGCTCAGCAACTAGCTAAAGGTGTTCACCTGTACCTTCTGAGCACGCCGCTTGTCTGCTCTCTGGTTCTGGTGATAGATTCGGCTAAAGTTGGACACGATGACAGGCACAGGCAAGGCTATTACCAGCACCCCGCTCAGGGAGCAGATGGAGCCGAAAATCTTCCCCGCGATCGTCTTAGGCACCATGTCTCCATAACTGGAGGGAAGAATGGAGAAAGGAGGATGGAGAAAGAACAGCAGAGGAGGACAAGGAGGGAGTGAAAGACAGGTGAAAGGCAGAAAGGTGGAAGGGGACAAAGAGAAAAAGACAAAGACAAAGAAGACGTTAGCTGCAGTCGGCACATAAACCCAGCCCTCCCCAGAGGTTATAAACGTTATGTACGGTTTCAAAAGACTGCCTTTTGTTCTACACAATGCACCATTAAGTCAGGAAACCCTTCAGCCCTTTGTACCCACAACCTGAGACATAGTTTCCTTTGTTTTTTCCCATGCCAGAACCGGTTAGCACTACAGTTCCACACTTATTACTGTAATTCAATTACACATGAACAAGAAGCTGGGGAAAGCTACAGTGCAGGTGGGTAGAGAGGCAGGGAGATAGGGTGCTATCTGCATGGCCCAGACCCAGTTTAACAAAGCCTGCCAGCCGTCTCCCATGCCAGTGTCTAACTGGGGACATCTATGGAGGGTTATACGCTCCCAGGAACCAACAGCTTTATCAGACTTGTCAGGTACAAACCAGTGTGGAGTGATGCCAGTGGGGCCAACTTGTTGAAATACCTGCTGAAACTGGCTCGGGGGAGTTGAGAAATTGCTGAATCAAACTGTACACTACAGCGTACGGCTGCTTGAACATAGCAGCAGTGTAGACGTTAAGTACGTTTTTGATGAGCGATTAAGTGACTCACAGAAACAGGTTTCTGGAAGCAAACCTTCAACTCTTCTAATCATAGGATGGAGCTAGAAATATTAAAATTAGGTGCTAGTATATTAAAAAAATACATGGACAGAAATATGTAGACACCTGTATGAACATTCTGAAAGCATAGGCAACAATTTGGAATTGCCTTCCCACCACTTTATGGATAAAACATTGTTATGGGAAGTGTCCATCCATCCATCATCATCTGCTATATCCCGCGAGTTGGGATCATGGAGGGCTGGAGTCAATTCCAGCCTCATCCGGCAAAGACGGGGTACACCATGGATAGGCCGCCAGTACATCGCATGGCCAACACACACTCATGCATGCACACACGCACACCTATGGACAATTCAGTGTGACCAATCAACCTAACATGCATGTCTTTGGACTGTGGGAGGAAACCATAGTAACTGGAGGGGAAGTGTGTCTGCGGTACATTTTTGCAAAGTCCTCCAAAACAAACTTATCAAATCATCTTTATGGAGCTTGCTTCGTGCACAGAGACACTGTCATGGTGGAACAGGAAAGCGCCTTTCCCAAACTGTTGCCACAAACTGGGAAGCATACAATTGTTTGAAATGTGTTTTATGCTGTGGCATTAATATTACCTTTCACTGAAACTAAGGGTCCAGATCACAAACTCTTAAAAACCATGATCATTATCCCTCCTCCACCAAACTTTACTGTGCATTTTGCTATGTTACGTTCTCCTGACATTTGTCATGCAGACTGCCAGATAGTAAAGCGTGATTTTTCACTCCAGAGAACATGTTTCTACAGCTCCAGTATGGGACAACTTAACACTAACACTTCGTGTTGCTCTTTTTGTAATCTGAGGGTTGTGTGTAAATGCTTGGCCATGGCCATAAACTCCAGACACACAGTTATTGCTTGCACTAATGTTGCTTCCAGAGGCAGCAACAATCGGCAGGCCCTCTTTGTTCTGCCTGGTCTGGAGTTAACAGTTACTATCACCTTACAGCACTTTCAGTTAGCTGAGGCAGATCTAGTGGGGCACAAAACTTACAAACTGACTTGCCGTATGATGATGCCATGTTTAAAGTCACTGAGCTCTGCAGTATGACCCATTCAACTGCTGTCTATGAGGATTGCATGGCTACATGCTTGATTTTATAAACCTGTTTGCAGTGGCCATGGCTGAAACACCTGAACCCAGTAATAAGAAGGGATGTCAGATACATTTGGTTCTATTGTGTATCTCTAGGGTCTGGACATGTGGATGGATACAAAATGTAGACACAAAAAGAAGCGGTTAAGCCCAGTTACACCATGACGTAGCAGTAGAGCTTAAAGCAGGGAAATCAAGACTATGGCTAGAAGCTTTTATTGGATCTGTGAGACTACATAAGGTATAGTCTTGATCATTGGTTTTGACATCATTTTCTCTTGTATTCATTGTTAAAAGAATAAAACCAGAACACTGTCCAAGAAGAAACAACCCTGCACTGATAGAAACATGTTGTCTGTGCCCACCATTTAAATGTCCCCTTATTGAAGATATTCTGAGCCGTGTTAGCCGTGACTCCAGTCAGGGCTGTATTTTGCATCATTCAGTGTGTAGGTTTCTTAGATCATTCATTAGAAATCCAATATTACAATATTCCAGACAGGGGGAGCTGTTTTCCTCCTCCAGCTCCAGGGCCAGAACGAGCCGAACTGTCATTTATTAACAGTTAACTGCCATTTATTAACAGTTTATTAACGTTTATTAACAAAAAACCGGGCGACTACAACTACACACACTACACTACCCACAATGCAATGTGTTTCACAACGTCAGCATCCCAGGGCCAGAACGAGCCGAATTGTTGCCCCATTTTGGGGTAATACCCAAAAACAATGCTAATCGAAGCTGTGTCCCAACGAGTACTTGGCATTTATTACAAAAACAAACTTGGGCATGAACATTAACAAAAACGAGTGGCCGTGAAAAGAAAGAAAAAGAAGCGGAGACGAGAGAGAGAAACACCGGCGACTACAACTACACATACTACACTACCCACAATGCAATGTGTTTCACAACGTCAGCCAGCCCACTTTCTCAACACTTGGCTGGTTGAAAGATCTTGTCAGTATGTTCCCGGCTGCTGTGAAATTCCTAATATTGTACTACGCTTTTCAAGCAAGACATATTGCTGCAGTCCATGCACAGATCTCCTTTGCCCTGCTTTAAATCCTGATAATTGCCAAAGCTCATCCAGCTGTGCACATTTGCTCGACCCTCGTCAAGTTTTAATGAGCCTGAAGACAATGACTTCGGTCACTAACACAAGCTCTGGCGGGCCCTTTATTTTTAATTTTTTTGAGGTATAACATATTCCAGGGGTAAATGAATCATCAACAAACTCTATCTCCCGTTTGATTCTGCTGTGCTATCTTCACGCTCGCTGCACTAAAGTAATGGTATCCCATTACTCTGTCTGAATTTCAAAATGTCCCCGATTATTTGCATGAGAGGACATGTCGATGTGACATGATTAATTATGGATTTGCCTCAGTGAGTTCACTCTCTCGCCACGAAGTCACAAATAAAAATAAAAACAGCTCCGTTGGAGCCAAACGATGGGTGCGCAGGTGACCCCCCGAGTAAGCCAGCGGTGCGACGATAAGCGCGAGGAATCCATCAATCCCGACTGCTGTTCTTGCTTTTTAGAGGAATGAATAAGTTCTCATGGAAGGGAAGATAAAAGCAATGCTAAGAGAGCGAGAGAGATACCCGAAATTAATGAGATCGTTTCTCTTTCAGACTGTTACTTTAGACTGAGCTACATGCCACAATTCTAGTTCAATTAAGTCCTCCTACGTGCTTGACTTCATCTTGATCCGTTTTCAAAGTTCCACTGTTGAGGACTCATATTCCGAAGTCAGCCGGCACCCTCGCTTGCTCCTCGCATTTACTCTTCATTGATTTTCTGGGCTGTTTGCAGGATGGGACTCTTCGGCAGGCCATATGCTGCTGGCCGCAGGGCCCAGGGGAGCGCTCAAAGAAGTGGGCTTTCAAGCTCCCTCTCTGACTCCCACGTTTCCTCCTATATTGATATTCCCTTTGAATAATGCCCCCACATGAACATGCTGCCACTTCCAAGTTCACCTAGCATGGAGTAGCCACTGGCTGTCAGATGATGCCTATTAGCTTGGCTCTCTTTTGCACATGTCGCGCATTGGGTGTCCTCCAGCTTGCCACTGGAGGATGAAGAAAAGCTGCCCGAACTAATGGGCATTGAGTTTTAGCGTTTTAGAAGGAAGTATATTGAAAGATTAAACAAAGGGATAAAACTGCAGCAAGGTAAAAACTCTGGTAAAGTTTAGCTCATCTTCAATAGTCATGATAGGACCAGTACAAAGAGCCCGAAGCCTAATAATTGGATCAGGTGCAAAGTGACTGGAAAAACAGGAACTTTTTAAAACAACTTGATTTATCCAGCATTCACAGAGCGGAGTAAAGCTGTTCCATTATCCAAAAAGAGATTACCCTTAAAGAAAGGGCACGCAAGCTAAGGCTGCCAGTGACTGAGGAGCGACTTGGGAAATAAAGCAATTTGTATTTCCAGTGGAGATATATTCGAACAGAAGGTGTTGGGCTGGTGGCCTTTTAAAAAAGACAGAGCTGTCATTTCCATCCAATTTGAATAATAACTGTCAGTTTGGGAGGGAAAAATGTTTTGAAATGGGGTGCAATTGAGACTGCTTAAAAAATGTAACCATATAAGCTGACTTTTTACGTTAAAGAGCACCAGGGCATAAGAACCTTTCCAAACACTTGAGGAGGCATCTGGACTCATTCTCAGTGAGAAGGAAGATGACGGGGAAGGCATCTGGACTCAATCTTTTTGTGAGAGAGATGATGACAGGGTCTCTCTCGTTAGAACAATATGAGAGACCATCTAAAACACATTGCATCCTCCACCAAAAGGAGGAGCCTTGAGCCAGTTTAGTGAGGCTTAGTGAGGATGGACGTCCACAGGATGGAACCGGTTAGACATCAAGCTTACTCCTCCAGTGTAATGGAGCAGCTGAGCGCTAGACCACACTGAAGCAGCCAGACGACGAACAGAAAGCATCCCTCAGCTGCCGCTGCCTGTCACAGCATTAATGATGTCATCCCTTCGGCTCCTATGCTTCTGACATATAGGTCTCTGGCAAGGAGAGGAGGAGATGGGAAAAATTTCATCTCTGGGAACTGGGCCCTCCGTTCTACCTGCGGCTCGTAATAATAATAATATTTTTAAAAGTCCCTGGCAGTTATGGATCTGGGGTAGAAGCCTGACATTTTGGCTGGTTTTAAAATGGGCCACAGACAGTATCAGTTCACTGTAAGGACAACTATTAAGCTTCCATCTTAAGAAAGTCCCAAGACTGATTCTTTTTTGAGAGGTTTCTGTGGCTGCAGTGTAATACTAAACAGCTTTTCTTGGCTTTAATTTACTGCATAGTGAACCTCTTCATGTTAGTTATCACCCCACATGAATTATTATCCTGAATAATGAAAAATCCACCCCAGTGCTATAGACCTCAGAAGTCATGCATTAGTTTGTAGTCAGTATCTTAACTCACTTTAGAAACCAAGAAAGTTCTTAATAGTAAGAACCAGAATCAAAATTCTAGACAATTATTTTAATTCTAATAAGATTATGAACATAAAAAATAAACATAATCCAAATATGTTGTCTTATGTTGCATGTTAGTATTTACCTTCTGACTGAAATGCTCTATTTGAGTTCCTGTGTCTTTAAGACACGCCTACCAATGAACTTGGTGTGCCTTGAGTGGTCAGCTCTCTTACTCTGTTGTGATTGGTCAACCCCCCCCCAAACACAGCCTCTCACAGCCTTTAATAGTTGTGATGGTAATATGTTGTTTGAGGTCATGCCTAGCTTGCTGGTAGGTGGGCAATATGAGGATTTTGTTACGGGATAATGTCAGCTCCAGTTCTACCTCTGGTGTGGATCGTCCAACTTTGCAGATCATCCATATTTGGTTACCTAGTACATCTGAGTTTGTACCTCACACTTACAGTGCTATTTGAAAGACTGTGAACCCTTTAGAATGTTCTATATTTATGCTTTAAGATGACAAAGTCAAAGCCCTAACCTTAATCCTATAGAAATGAAGTGAAAGAACCTGAGGTGCAGAGTTCATGGGAGGAAACCCATTAGTGGATGCTGTTCTGTAGGAAGGAATGAGCAGAGTCAATGATCAGGACTGATTAACAGTTAATGGATACGTTAAGAATCGGTTGAAATTATTGCAGCATGAGGGGCTCACAGCAGATACTGAAAACACATGCCACTAACATATACGTAATACTGGATCAATTGCCTCTATAAGCAAATTAACAAGGATATTATTTTTAGTTTCATATGGCTCTTTTAATCTGATTGTTTTAGGTCATAAGTCCAGAAACTTCTAAAAGGTTCACAAACTTTCATGCACCACTGTACCTGGTTAAATGCCAAGAACTAGAACTAGAGATCAACCGTTCAGCTTTTTGAGGCCGATTCTGATTGTCGATCATCTTTCAGCACGATCGTCCGATAGCCAATACCAATCAAGGGCGGGGCTATATGCCCCTGCAGGGCTACATGTAGTTATTTTAGTGCAAGCACGTCATAAAACAGGGTCAAAGCTGGTTTATTACCAAATTTAACGAGTTCATGTGAAACAGCATAATGTTTTTTAACAAAATTAACAGTAAATAAACAAAGTAAATTAAACAAATATACCCAAAACTGCAATCATTACATTTAGACCCTTATTATAAAATGAAGAAAGCTAATTAAATAAATGCAGTAAAAACTGCAGTCGTTAAAAGCAGACTCTGGTTATTTTAAACAAAAACTGCAATCGTTAAATGCAGATATAGAATTGTTGCTGCTGTTCTGTTCGTACCGGTCAGATCTGGTCTGTACAGTGTTCTGGGTTATTTGTTTTGTGCCAGCTGTGCGTGCTAGCTCTGCTGTTTGCTGATACTCACTGTATTCAGCTGGATGGTGTTCTCTTAAATACACCATGCTGCATTTCCACCTAGTGGCTCAGATAGGAATTGCAGGGAGCTGGCCAGAAGGGGTTTCACTGAGGGCTCCTCTTCCTGGATGAAACACTAGCTGGAAATACAGAAATTAGGCTCATTTGTTTAATGCCGAGAAATATCGGGCGATCACTGATCACATATTTTGACTAAAAATCGGTCGATACTGATACATAGCTGATCAATCCTTCCATCTCTAACTAGGACAGTAAAAGATCTTCCCGATAAGAGGAATGTAGGGTCTTCTGAAAATCATTTAGCAAGTGAACAATAAAATGCTGCACTCATGCACACTGAAATGATGGCGCACATCATAAACCTGCTATTAATCTTACAACTGTTACTCAAACTGCACCCAAAAGCCTCTACCACATTTGGCAAAGCCTTGTCTTACTGTCTGTTAGCTAGAATGTATCAAGCTTCAGATGTGAGCTCCTGAACACCCTTGTTATTCAGAGAACCCAGCAATACTTGGAGAAGAATTTGCGTCCAGCAAATTGTATGAGCTTCAGTGTATTTCAATTTACATCCGAGCACAATGGCAGAAATAAAAGCCGGTCATTTTTTCTCACAGACAAAATCAGGTCTGCGGCAGCGATATCAACAGTATGTTACCTCCAAAGTTCTGCACGAACAGAAGATCAGAAATCTATGTGCTTTCTTTTAGACTGAGTGTGATGAATGTTGGGCAATTAGGTAGCAAAAGGCACAAAACCTTCTCTTTCCTTCATGTCATTTAGCACTACTTCTGAAAGCGTCTATGGACCTGTGACATACTGTTTAATATCTGTAAGCTTGGAAAGCAATCTCACATCATTCAGCACCACATATTCCTCTTGGTAATGGGCTTTCTCAACCCATTATTACTGTAGGCTATCACCGTTCCTCTATTGTGCTAGATACCTCTGTTAAGAGACAAGGGAGGATGGGGAAACAACAGAAAATCAATTTTGAGGAAATGTATTCCCTCGGTTTTATTCCCCCCGATGCTGTGGTTGCTTGGGTCTTCATTAGAGAAACCACTGCAATTGCTTTCGAAACATGGGTGAAATCCTCGCGAGCGGGTTCATTCTTGATTGTCTCCTGATGGGCATCAAATGAAATGAAGCAAATTGGCCACGGTGACGTACAGTAGGTGCTGGAAAACAAAAAAAACAAGCCATTAAACTCTGATATTGAAGTTTTACTTGAAAACGGGCGGATGCCTTAATGGCTATTCGCAACTTTGGAGTGTTTAATGATCAACTGTGTCCTTTCTGTCAGGACCTAATGAGAAAACAATGTACTGTACAAGGTGAGGCAGGTTCACTTGTAATTTCTTTGGGGACCATCAGAACATCTCATAATTTTGTGTGTGTGGACCCGACTAGTAATTTTATGACTCATGACACATAGCGAATTTGATATTATTTCCAAAGAGATATCCGCCGTCTGCACGAATTGATACAGACACTCAAACATCTTCCAGAAGTTAGGGGGGGCTGTTTGAACTTCCCAGAAGCTCCACAGGCTGCCGAGAGTGAAAGCTAATGAGAGAGGTGAAATCAAAGTGGAGCTATTCATGGTGAGATGGAATCAAGGGAGCTAGCTAATTTCTGCCTATACCCTCAGGGGGTGAGGCAGATTTCTACTTCCTAGGCATGGAAAGTACAAGAGGAGAGATGAGAGATGTGAAAAAGCAAGCACCTGTAGGCCTGGCCAAGACATTTAGAAGTACAGCGTAGCCTGTTTCTTTGAAATACCACAGGACATGTATGTGTCTTAAAATTTGTTCAAGCAAGTACAATAAATATAAAGCAAATAAGGATAAATAGGAAAATCAAGCATGAAGGTACATCCGTACCTTACTGTTTTTTGCCAAATGACAACCACAGATCAGTTTTAATTTCATTTATTTAGCACTTGAGAACTTTACGGCATCTTTCTATTACCATATTATAGCAAACCCAGACCACAAGTCCACAGTAGGTGGTATGTAAGGGTGGTATGGTACCCCATTGAAATGATCTGTATGTAGTTCATGCCCATCTTAAGGGCCATTCCATTAACTCAAGTGAAACAAACCTTGTGCAAACAAACCACTGCGACTTGATGCATTTCCCTTTTCAAACCTAAAAATAATGGCGTACAAAGCTGTTTACAAGCCAAAGCTGGAAACTACTTGTAAACATTTGAAATACTAACATTTGCAGGGTGAAAATCTGTTATACATCACTACAGATACAACCTCATCACCTCCTCCTTCTCCTCCTCCTCTTCTGCTACAAGTAGCCACTTATGTATAAAGGTGGATTAAGTGATTCCGGGCCCTATGCACAAAACAGGAATGTGGCCTTCTGGATGCACATGCACTGGGAAAAGCTGTATCTTAAAGCCCAGAGAGTAAAAATATTATAGAGTAAAATATTATTATAAATGTTTTTATGGTACTAAAGTGGTGTGTCATGTTAAACATCTTATAAATTTCAGCTTTGAAAACTGTCCATTATCCAGCTGTGCTCCTAACTGGACAGAGAAAAGTCATTGATGACCAGGCGGGGTAGACGGATTAACAAACAAATGAATAAATGAAGCAGCAAGCCAATGCAGAGATGAAGATGGACGGACATGTATACGGAAAAGCAGGCGGGCAAATAATCAGACGAACTAACAATCTTGTGTATATATAAATGTATGCAGTGACAGGCAACGACAGACATGTGGCTTGCTAGCTTTTGGCTGGCTAGCTTTTGGAGTTAACTTTAGCTTTCCAAGTTTCTCTGACCCTTGAACAACTGGTGTGGGCCAGACATGTCAGCCTTGTGTATGCAAATGCTTATAGAAACGTTACCCAAGATTAGGACCCCCCAATTCATACCTAGAGGAATGAAATAGAGTGAAATACAGCAGATGTTTATTACACTTTTTGGTAAAATATTTACAAGACATATATTGTACTGTGGCCCTTAAAATGACCTTAATTAGAAAAATTAGAAATCCAGATTTAGCTCTTCAAGTCTTAAAATATAGTGGATGTCTAATATTTCTCATTATGTGATGTAAGAATATTAAGAGTATTTGCCATACTTACAGGTATTTTCAGTTTGTTTCCAGTATTGTGAGAAGTTATCTCTCTATATGTACAGGTCTATTCTTTGCTTAATGTATGTAATGAGCACCATTATCTGCTAATGTAGTGAAATCATTTGATACAGATTAATGTAGAAGTCATGGCTAATGAGACTGCTTCTTCAAAGAAGTAACAATCAGTTCCATTAAGTTTTGGGAGAAGTAATTAGTAAATTGAGAATGATTCATTACTTTTTTACTCCCCAACACTGGGGCTATATGTAGTAAGAGTAATGCTTGCATGGCGGTGCCTTGATATTGTTAAGACTATCATCAATACAACTGCATGTAGCAGCTCATTTTAAAATGTATACAGTATATCACATAATCGGCTTGATACAACAGTTAGTTCTGACCTTACGATCTGGCTGAAAAAGGGTATCAATCTGCTGATGCGTTAAAACAAGTAACAACAAGCTTCATGCACACAAACCTTTTGTTGTTTTGTATTTGAGCTTGTACGAAATGTGAATTTGATCAAATAAATGACTTTAACCTGCAGCCTGTTTGGACAGACTCTGAAAAAGAGTGTTACTACAGACGCACATCGAATTCTGACCTCATTACCATGAAAACTGACAGCAGAACAACCAAACACACGGGAATTGGCTAGGAACAAACAGAATACAATTCAGCAAATGAGATGGGCTACAAACTGCTTTACAAATTGACTCTTTCAAAATGACATTCAGCCAAGATTTAGGCAACGATTGGAAAAAAATTTAGCTTTAAAAGAACTTTGACAGTTCTGTGGACAGTTCTGTAGCCAGAGCATCTGCTGTGAACTTGGACGGTGTTCGGGACTAAACAGGTACCTTAACAAAGCTTCACTAAGTCCCTCCTGGTGTTTAAAGAATAAAGCAGAGTTTAAGTCTGCAATAAACATCTTCCTCTGGACCATTAAAACAATAAGATGTGAAGGGAGAGACAAGAGACGGCCCATTGTCCATCAATTTCACCCACAGAGAAAACCTTTAAAGAATCTATTGCCTGTAACCCCAGCTATCCAAGTGGGCTCCTTAACCTTTCGATATCCAGCTTTATTTTGGGTGGTGAGGTAAAGAGGGAGACAGGGCTGTAATTTAATAGACACAGAAAACCACAAAGACATTGTGAAGCGAGACTGTGTATACTGTAGGGGGCTTATGTTTGCCAAACCTGGAAACAGCGTATACCCAGTTGCGACATCTACATCCCAAAAAGGCAGAGTGTGCAACAGATCCAGTACAGCACATTGAGAGTCCTGTGGGACTAAATCAGCTTGCAACAATGTCTCCTCAGGTATGCAGAGAGGCTCATAGTGGTCGCATATTGTCATTGTCCAAAGAAAGACATCACCATTTTGTTGTATTTTTTACTTTTCTACATGGTTTGAGGTCAGCAGTTGTCCAACATTTCATGATGATTGGACCAACAGAAATACTCCAACATTACTTGGAGTAAAATGTTTTTACATTAACTAAAATTAAGTAAAGAATCTTTTTGCTTTCTCCTATAAAATTTTGGAGATGATCAATTGTCTTTGGACAGCAACAAACAGCTCAAAGATTGTCTTATGCCTGTATGGAGTCAGGAGATTATGTTCATTACTGGACACTGGTACGAAGAAAGGTGCAGTATAGTCCTCAGTGCAGAACATGAACCAGCAAAAGGTCACCAGTGAAGGGAGCTGGGCTGTTTGTTGCCAATGCGCACCCTACAGAGGAGCCTATTTTTCTAACTGCCCAATAAACAGAAGGCTACAGATTAACATATTGTTGCTGTCCAATGAAACACCTGTATCTTAATTTTTTGTCAATTTTAAGTTTTTTTTTAAAATCTCATTTAAATATGCCATTGTTCGTCTACATTGGGTGAAATTTTCATGACTAATGGACCAATAGAAGTGCTCTAAAATAGCTTGGAAAAACATTAAAAGTAATGAAAGTTTTTGGTCTTTGCTGTTTTTCATTAGACAGCGACGATATACATATAATGTAATAAGCCTAATACATGACTAAAATTAATTACATTTTTAGTTTTTTGTCCTTTTTTCTTTTTCTCTTTGCTTATTTGCACTTTGTATTTTAAACTTGCATTACTTAATACTGTTACATGCACCATATGCCTTTTATAAAATAGCCTGGGAACAATTCTGGTTCCACAGAGTTACATGTATTTATTTATTTTTTTTTATTGAACTGGGAAAATCTGCTTTTAGCTACAGTGCACCAGCGAGCTGGAACTCACTGCAGGAAACACTAAAGCTTAGCTCGCTGGAGTCACTGAGTCATTTTAAACTCTTAATTTCCAACCACCTTCCCACAACCTGCCAATGTTTTATTTAATTTTAGTTAAGCTTTATGATTTTGATATTCAGTTTATTTATTTTTATTACTCTATTATTATTAATTTGTATTTTTTTATTATTATTTATTTTACTATTTTAAGTTTTTTATTGACTTATTTTTATTTTTGTCTTATTCCTGATTTTTACTTTTACAATTTATGTTACTTAATTTTGTCTCTGTTCTTATTGTTTCTTTTACATTTTAAGTATTCATTAAAATTCATTTACATTTTTTTAAAATCCCTTTTTGTTTAATAATTGTAATGCTTGGCGACACTGTAAAAAAGGGTCTCCCTCAATATATTCCCCAGTGAAAATAAAGGTTGATTGATTGATTGAAATTAAATAATAATTTTGTTTCTGTCCTTGTTTACTCAGATATAGTAATATAGAGATACTTGTTTTTCTTAGGACAGCGACGATATGCAGTATAAAATACAGCTGAGATCTTATTTGCATTAACACACTCCCTCTCGTGTTCTACTGCTTAAACTGAACAAGAACATATGCTGAATTTTTAATTTGTATTTTCATGGGTCCCTTGAGTCACAGGGGGCCTCTGGGCACATCCAATGTAGTCTTTTTAGGTTTCCTGCTTTGGACTAAACAAACAAGAAACTCTGCAGATGCAGGCTCTACAGTGAGCAAACAGTTCAGCTCTTACCTTTTATTTCCCAGTTTTAACTCTTAGACTGAAACAGGCTGCTCGTCACTGTTTCTTGATAACGTTGATAAGTAAATGTGCTCTGTTCTGATTGGCTACTGCGTATCAAACCTCATTTAAAAAAGCATTCCAGGCTGAAAAACCCCTTATAGATTCAACATAAATTAGCTAAATTAATGTACTGGAGGGTAAATAGTGTAATTGCATTTTACATTAATTTGTAAAATTCCTGTTTTTGCAGTTTAGTTTGCCATATATAAAAAATGAAACACTTCTTTCTCACATTTCTTGGGATTATAATGCACACACCCTGAGGAGATTAAAAGATGATTCATTTCACAGCAAAAAAAACCCCAAATCCTTTAATCTGTGTAAACCCTACTGCTGTGAAACACTGGTCAATAATCACTGTCTAAATCTGACAAGAGCTTAAGATATGTGGTAGTGGAGACGCCACCTTCGTTCTGGGCTGCATACCTGCATTTTATGAGCAAACAACAACCTTCAAACGCTGGACACAATGCGGGAAAAGTGTAGATCCAGTGTGAATTAAGTGTGATCCAAATGCTTAATTACATTTTATCAAGGAGACTTTAGAAAAAACAGAGACATCAAACACAGGAACACTGAAAAGTGAGCTCAAGTATAAACCTATATAGTCCACGCGTTGTTCCCCATCCACCTGCACTTATTTCAAGGTGTTTTTTCTGGCCTTCCCTTTGGCTTTAACACTGCACCAATTCCAGCAGGAGGATAAATTGTGTACACTAAAAATTACAGCCATTGAAAGCACCGTCAATGAGGCAGTGCTGCACAGCCCCGGGCATGACGCAACCTGTTCAAATCACCTGTTTGGATGGACAAAGGCTTTTACTTTCTAATAATAAAGGAAAGCGCAGAGAGTATGCTATGTAAATAAAGCAGAGGACACAGATAAGGGTCCGGTCATTGTCACTGTGCGAGCTAATGAGAAACCAAGGTCTGGGAGGATTATGAGCTGTATTTCTTTTTCGCTTTTAGAAGCTGCAGAAGCACACTAGCCTTTGGCGGCAGAGCTGGATTCATTACAGTGCAATGTGCCATGATGAGCAGTTTCATGTCACAGACTTCCGAATTAACGATGTTTTGTGGTGAAATGTTACACCAAGTCGAAATCTGACATGTAGATACATGTCCTTGACCAATTTCGCAAAGGCTTTTGGCTGCCTTGACTTCTGAAAAGGCCCTTAGAAAGCGCTGCATTTAGCATTTGCTACTCATTGGCTCTAAATAAGCTAAAGCTAAAACAATTAAGGGCATTTTCACACCAGCACTAGTTAGTCTGGTTAAAACGGACTCTGGTTCGTTTGCACTCTTGGTGTGGTTCGTTTTGGTAGGTGTGAAAACAGTAATCGCACTCGGGTGCGGACCAAAACAACCGCACAAGACCCTTGATAGGAGGTGGTCTCAGTCTGGTTTCAAATGTACTCTGGAGCGGTTTGTTTGTGTTGAGATCCAACCTCGATTCGACCCAAGTACTAGATGTACTCATCAAGGTTAAGCTAAACAGCTCTTGTAGCTAGGTGTGCTTTGCATTATGGGATTATGCATTACGTGTAAACAGAGAAGTGGATAACTGTGGAAGCTAACCGGGCAAGGACAATGAACTATTGAACTATTGTTCAACGTTATGAGGAACGTTGTCTACTTGATGTTTGGAGTGAGCTGGGTGTTCTGCAGGTGGACTGTAGTGCAGGTATATTATCAGATTATTATTACAGCTATAAACAGATGCTGTCTCTGCCGCTGCTCCGCGCTACACTGTACAAGAAATGTGCAGTAGTTTGGGAAAACCGGATCTTCTTTTACTTTCTTGCTTACACGCCAGATAGCTTTTACCAATCAGAGGAGAGGGCGTGGTCTTGTGGATTATTGAGGCGCATTTTGGTGCATTTTGGTTTTTGCCTGGGTGAAAACAAACCAAACCGAGGAGGAAACAATCCAAGTAAATGAACTCATTATCTGATCCGGACCAGTGAAACGAAGTACAGGTGTGAAAACGCCCTAAATAATGAATCACAATGTACTGCATTATTTTGTACAGTTATTTGCCAAAAAATATTTATAATTTATTATTTACGCTCATTTCTGACTGAAGTTTGTGCTCGAATCTCTGACTTCGTTCAGATTTGGTGATCTCTGAAACAAATGTACATCCTTGACAAACGGTGCTATTGTGTTAGCTGCATTGGCCTCTTAAGGGGTGGCCTTTTGTACAACAGCCCTACTTAATCAGGATTACTCACCTTGTATTTTCTCATATTTAACCTAAAGACGTTTATAAAGCAATGCTTTTAGTTATAACCATACAGGTGGACAAAATCAGCTTCATGAGAATATGTGTACTGTTTTGAATAATTCATTAAAACATTATTTTACATTTAACCGGCATGTGCAGCAGCTAGAAGCTTGGTCACGCTATTTTAGCCAATGTGGGACATTTCTAGACCTGTGATGTGTCGCATTGTCTTGCTGGAAGATCACACTCGCCCCAGGGAAGACAATCAGCATGTATGGGTGTACGTTATTTGCAAGGATGGAGTCATACCCATATCAGTGGAGTATGCCTTCCACATGGATGAGTGGGCCCAGTGAGTGCTATGAAAGCATTCCCCAGACGATAACACTGCCACCTATGCACCGTCGAAAGTAAGAGGTGGTCATATTAATGTGACTCAACTGTGTATTTCATGTGAAAGCAGGGCTCACAAGAACCTACGCATGAAAATCATGTCATTTGCACACACAAGACACAATTTCCCAATTTTTACCCCAATGCCCAGTCAGAGAAACAGGGAACGCATGTCACCATGCAAAGAAATCAGCAACCAAGGTCTGGCATGATTAGGAGCTAAACTGCTGTTTCACCTTTACAAGGCACACAAGCTTTAATTGGCAAAATTCCATATATTTCAAAGTGTCATAGACTTTTGGAGTAAATACATTTTATTAGCAAAAATATGCCAAGTTCAACCTTGTAGAAATCTGACATGCAGAAACACAAAAAATGGTGGAAGCACTACATTTATCATAATTAAGTCCTGTTTTATTTTATTTATTTATTTATTTTTTGAATTTTTGGTGAACTCACAAATTTGTATCCTTGACCAATAGGTCAAGGGTCTGGGTTGTATGGTAAACGATGACTAAACAAGCCACGATCACAAGAATAAGATGTTTAGGCAGATACACAACAATACGCCATATTAGCGTCACCGGCACAACTCACAGCTTTTCTGCTTCATTTAAGCTCTGTTCCATTTTTCAAGATGGCAGCCGGCAAGCCTATTGGTCTAATATAGTTATTATTATATTTCTGTGTTTTTACTGTTTATGTTTGAAATTTTAGCTACCTTGCTAAGCTATCTTGCCAATTTTCTAGTGTAGATGTGGTCATGCCAGCGAATGCATAGCGAGGAGAACTAATGCTAGAGGGCGCTACCAAGCAAGTCCAACATGAATGGGTTGCTATGGAGCTTTTGTGCAAAATCATAGTTTGTAAATGCTTTATCATTTTTCACACAAGCAATTTTTTGAACAGCATAACACATTCCCACCCTGCTGGTACATTTTTGGGAGCTTTTAAACTCGAGTTTTAGGACCTTATAATGGGGCCTCATGTACATACATGACTTCAGTGCACACAGGCCGCTCTACTGAGCCAATAATTTGAGCAGTGATGTGGTTTTCTGCTGCTGTTTGCTGTAGAAAACGTTTATTGTATCCTATCATTCTTTAATCATCAGTAGAGACGTTGTAAACGTAAGACTCTAACGTTAAAATGCATTCACTTAAAAAGGGCCTCTCTGGACATCAATGAGCCAAAAAGTCTTTGTGGAATGCGAGCGTGATGGTATTCAAAGCGCATTCACGACAGAAGGGCATGTTTTAACATGCAGCCAGTGAAGCTAATATTCAAATGTATTTTATGTGTTTGTAATTCTTCTCATTCCCCGAGCTTATTTGCACAAATCTCGCTTCGATTATTGCTCATTTTCTGTTGCTTTTTACACAACTGCCTTTTGAAAGCTTTGACCGAATTGGGCTGGCAAGCATGCTGTGACTATGTATTCCTTGACAATTTCAGAAGCACAATCACTCGGAGTAATGAACCATAGAACTCTGAAAATGCAATGAAAATGCCACACAGCAATACAGAGGAAAGAAATGGCCAATGTTCACGAAGTGGTGGCAAAGCAATAGCTGGCGAGACTGTTGCAAGCCACATACTTAACATACTGTCTCCCCACTCTGTTTGTCATTAATATTGATGGCTGGGGTTGAGCCAAGCGAGGCCAGGTACATGGTGGCAGAAAATACCAATCTGCATGAAATCATCCACTATTGACAGCAGAATCAATGGAGACACCTCTTATTCATTTGGACAGGTGCCTCCTTCTGTAGCCCATCAGGTGTCAATTGCTGCATCCCAAAGAAGCCTTTAGCTGCCCCAAGTACAGCATAAGTACAGGTCCAGTACTGGTCCACTGCATTAGAAGACACCGGCAAATATGTAATCTTGGCCCTTTGTGGAGCATAGCTACATAAATTGTGTTTAAAACATGATATTTACTAAGAAACTCAATATCTCAACTTGGAAGCTCCTGTCAGTGTGGGTTTCATTTCTACTGATGCACAAAAACAGCTCCCCTTTGTGGAAGATCTTCAGACTATAACACGTTCACAAGTAAATGAGTATGTTCCAAAGCTGTGACTATATGCTTTACAGGTGTACAGAACAAAAACATTTTCCAAACTACTGCAAATTAGTTTAAAAAAATTCTAAATATAAATATATATTTAAATAAATATTTAACTAAAGATGGCTGGGAAACCATTGGGACACTTGAGCTGTTTGGAAAAATGATTTTTTTCCTAAGAATTTTTTTCAGATGGTATGTCGCACTCTAGGACAAACAGTGAGAGATTTGCTCTACTGTAGTCTAAAAGCCTTTTAACTGCCCCTTATAATCCATTGTTGTATAGGTGGGCAATATGGCAAAACAATTACATCATAATACTTTAAGACATTGCTATAATGGACAATATGTATCACAATACTGAGTTTTTCTAATATTTCATAAAACAAATATGACCAGTAGTAACACATACTAATAATAATAAATCTACAGGAAGATGTTTATGTAGTGCTTTACAAAGTTCACTACACTAAATCATTTAAACAGACCTAATTGTGCTCTATTTGTAATGAAACATGGTTACTTAGTGTAAGTACTGACCATATCCACAATATGCACAGAGAAGAGTATTGCAGCATGACCTCAACAATCACTATAACAATAACAATAACATCCCATTAACCCCTAAAAAAATATTTAATATTATTAAAGATGTTTAAAATTAATCTAGCCCTCTCTAGCTCTTTATCCATTCTTTTCCAGTGCCTAATCACTATGTCACTAGAAAAGTGCAGGATGGTTCTGCATAAACAACAAATAGAGGATTGCGAGTCAGAACGTCTGTGGATTAGAGCTCGGGCATCTGCCCTAAGTGAGTACAGGCAGTTTGGTTGCTGTAGGTTGAACGAAACTGTAACGATAAACTATAAAGTAGATTAGAGAAATTTGTTTCAAGGGGAATAGTGAGGTTATTGGAATTATAAAGCCACCTTTTATTTTAAACTTACTTCTTGTTTTTATCTTATTTATGTTTATTTTCTTTTGTACACATTTGGAATATACACACAGTATGTTTTTCTTTTTCTTTTTGTTGTGTATGTATAATGTATATGTGTGTTTTATGTCTGATGGACCCCAGGAAAAGTAGCTGTATCATTATAGGAGCTAATAGGGATCCAAATAAAATAGACAACTAAACAACAAATAGATGAGTGCTGGTCAGTATGTCTGTGGATCAGTGCTTGGGGATGTGCAGTTTGGAGGCTGTAAGTTAGTACATGCAGTTTGGAGGCTGTAGGTTAAATAAAATTGTGAGATTTGGATGTAAACGAAAATGGATATGACTTCATAGTAATAATAATAATCTTTAGCAACCATTGTAATCTTTATTTCTAGAGCACTATTCATGTCAGTGGCAGCTAAAGGTGTTTTACAGACATCAGTAATAACATTAGTCTTGTGTCTTAATGAGCCAAAGACTAAGTTCAAAAAGTAGTAAGTTGTTAAAGTTTTAATTAAACCCAGAATTGAAGAGTTACATGTTTAATTGTTTCTTAAAAGTCAAATGATCATCTTGTGAAGTGAAGTGCTTTAATTAAATAGAACCAATTTTATAACTCTGTTGCTTTTAAAGAAGAAATATCAGATCTGAATCATCTGATAATTTTGTAATATCTGTATCAGCATTAAATAAAAAAGCTAAAGTCGTATCTCTGGACCTGGGGACTGTCATACGTGTCCTACACTCTTAAAACTAAAAGTGCAAGAAATGGTTTGTAGAGGAGCAGCTTCCCCAAAGAGTCTTTCAGTTGAGTGGTTTCAATTACGTTTTTTAACAGGACTATTAGATTGAAAGCTTCTTTAGGGAACCAACTGCGTTAATCTGTGGCTTTGCTCCAAAGATCCCATTCTTTGGCAGTTTTAGTTTTTAGAGCGCATGTATTTATGTACAACGTCTGGGGCTTTATTGATTTACAACCATTATTAGCTGGTATATTGTTGTAGGTAAAGTCATTTACACTCCAAGTTCAGATCAAGGTTACATACACTATGTGCAAAAGTTTGCAGATACCTGCTCATCTTCTGAAATCAAGCGTATTAATAGGCCGTCTGCTCCCTTTTTGCCGCAGTGGCAGCTGTTTTATGGTCCTGTTTAATGGTCCTTATACCCCTTTAGCCGACACTTGGCACTGGGCATGGTGACCCTAGGCTTATGTGAGGCTGCTGCACAGCTTCACATTCCATGAGCACTCTTTGTATTTAATTGGTTATACTGGAAGGTGTGAGCTAACCTCACTAACTCTGAATTATGTTGGGATACATATAGATCCTTGTTGTATCCTAAGCAAACTTTCCTAATCAAGTCAAGGCACCAGCAACTGCACAAAACATAAATGATGCAAAGACAAAAGTCAATAATGTACTCTGAGAGACCAATTTAAAACAAGACTTTAGTAATTGTTCCGATGATAGAACTATCTGGACATCCATCTGCTCCTTCTCATTAGAGAACCTCACAGTTATCCGTCACTACAACTTTTGTTGTGGTCCAATCAATAGCATCTGATTCTGTAAGAGACTTGATAAAATAGTGAACCTAAAGTAATTAAGAACCTTACTTGCAGCAGCCTTACGATGAGAGAGTTGAGAAAGAAATCGCCAATTAATAGAAGAATATTGAGTGAAAGGGTGATGCAGCAGGATTCATTTCATTAGACTATGCTCCTCTACATCTAAGGGCATCAAACAAACGGAACAAAGTACCATGCTAAAGACGAGCTTTTCTTTTGCTTAGTAGAGCAGTGTCTTTTCTATCAGCAATCAGAACCATAGACTCTGAGAGGTCAACCAGTCAGAAATATAGCCTCTGATAGGTCAACCAGTCAGAAATATAGCCTCTGATAGGTCAACCAGTCAGAAAAATAGCCTCTGAGAGGTCAACCAGTCAGAAATATAGCCTCTGAGAGGTCAACCAGTCAGAAATATAGCCTCTGATAGGTCAACCAGTCAGAAAAATAGCCTCTGATAGGTCAACCAGTCAGAAATATAGCCTCTGAGAGGTCAACCAGTCAGAAATATAGCCTCTGATAGGTCAACCAGTCAGAAAAATAGCCTCTGAGAGGTCAACCAGTCAGAAATATAGCCTCTGATAGGTCAACCAGTCAGAAATACAGCCACTGAGAGGTCAACCAGTCAGAAATACAGCCTCTGACTTGTCAGCAAGTCAGGAATACAGCCACTGATAGGTCAATAAGTCAGGAATACAGCCACTGATAGGTCAACCAGTCAGGAATACAGCTTCTGATTGGTCGTCGAGTCAGGAATGCAGCCTCTTATTGGTCGTCAAGTCAGGAATACAGCCACTGATAGTTCACCAAGTCAGGAATACAGCCACTGATAGGTCACCAAGTCAGGAATACAGCCACTGATTGCTTAACAAGTCAGGAATAAAGCCTCTTATTGGTTGTCAAGTCAGGAATACAGCCTCTGATTTGTCAGCATGTCAGGAATACAGCCTCTGAATGGTCAACCAGTCAGGAATACAGCCTCTGAATGGTTAACCAGTCAGGAATACAGCTTCTGATTGGTCTTCAAGCCAGGAATACAGCCTCTTATTGGTCGTCAAATCAGGAATACAGCCACTGATAGGTTAACAAGTCAGGAATACAGCCACTGATTGCTCAACCTGTCAGGAATAAAGCCTCTAAATGGTCAACCAGTCAGGAATACAGCCTCTGAATGGTCAACCTGTCAGGAATACAGCCTCTGATTTGTCAACAAGTCAGGAATAAAGCCTCTTATTGGTCATCAAGTCAGGAATACAGCCACTGATAGGTCAACCAGTCAGGAATACAGCCTCTGATTTGTCAACCTGTCAGGAATAAAGCCTCTGATTGATTTGATTGGTGGACAAGACAGGAACACAGCTTCTGATTGATCGCTAAGACAGAAACACAATTTCTGATTGGTTGACAAGACAGGAACACAGCTTCTGATTGGTCGACAAGACAGGAACACAGCTTCTGATTGGTTGACAATACAGGAACACAGCTTCTGATTGGCCGACGAGTCAGAAACACAGCCTCTGATTTGTGAGCAAGTCAGGAACACAGCTTCTGATTGGCCGACAAGTCAGGAACACAGCCTTTAACTGGTTGTCAGACTCAACCAAGGTGTCTATTGATGGCTAACAGCCATGCTAATAACAGTAATCTTTTTAATATGGAAAAATAAAAAGACAGTTTAAAAAATGTTGCACTGGAGCCCTCATTGTAACACCACAACCCTAGTCTTCCTGGAAAAAGTAGGAAAACAATAGGAAAAGTGTCTGGCATGTAGCATTCCCGAGATTTGTTCTATCATATATGTTGTATATGACATCAATGAACATTTTATTTACCTTTGAAAAGTTCCGAGTGAAACCAGAAGAAGTTCTTCTTGGGCTTTTTTGTTTTAGCTGGTACCTTGATTTTTAACATAATCCAGAAATAATATCTAGAAACACAGTCAATTCTTTGTAAAACATACCCAAAGCCTCTTCCAAACCTGCTTAAACCACGTCCAGGTTGTGCAGACATGCTGATGTGGTTTATAAGTGTGAACTACACAACTACACAAAAAGGTTCATGATTTCTAGAAACATCTTCAGTTTAAAAAAATAGCAATTAATAAAAAGAAAAAAAAAACAAACAAAGAAGAACAAGTCAGTGAGACCTTAACAAAGACCTGGATGCAGGTGGAGAAAAGTTTTACAGGATGTGTTTACAGAAAAGATTTGCGTGACTATTGACTCTCAGTATTTGTTCGCAACATTTGCCTCACATCTCCAGTGCTAAACTAAAGATTAGTGACAGTAACAGAGTTTAGGCAGTTTGTAGTTTTCCTTTAAACTGATCTTATTATGCGTGCTAACAAGTTGACTAAAGGCCCAATGGGCACAAGATCTTTAACATCATTGATCAATATGGTAGTGTGTGATGTTCCGCTCCAGCTGAGGCGTTCTGCTGAGAACCTTCCGTGCACAGGTGAGAAGCCCATCACAATCTCACCTGGCCCAGCCGGCTGGGTCTCCCCGGAGCTGCTCGCTCTATTTTGGGGGAGGATCACCGCTATTTAATTAAGCGCCACTCCCTTCAAACAGCTCCAGCAATGGAAGCACAGAAAATGAACAGTTTCCCTGGGTTCCCACCCTGGCTGTTTTAAAAAAGCCTCTAAGTAGGTTACAGAGGAAAAAAAGAGAAAAGAAGTAGGCTACCGGTGAGGCTCAGGAGAGCACCGAGCTGGAGCTTCAGTGTTACTGAGAGACTGCTTCCACTTCAGAGGGAAATTTGGACAGAAAGGAATCTGAAGAGCTGCACGTTGGGCAAAGTTCTCAAAAAGCAGTCTCCTGACCAAAACAAGAAAAGGACAGAGTGAGAGAGAGACAACTATATGGGTGGAAGGAGAAAACATGTGAATGTTGCCGTGGCTGATGCTCAGCAGGGCTTTTGTGCTTAACGCCGTTTCTTTGCACAAACCTACAGATGTTTCATCTGTTTCACCCCGGGTGGGTTTTTTTTCCTCTCACACATAAGATTGTAATTAGGCTCCAAACGTTCTGCTACAGGACGTGGAATCTGTGTTTATAAAAAAAAATACTAGAGTACAAAGCCACAAGCCAGTGTGCAAACATGACACCACGTTATTTGTATTCCGAGCGTGGTTTTTATATTAGATTAAGATGAAAAGTGAAACAAAGCTGTTGGCATTAGTCCCCTGTGGCTTCTTCAGAGCAGAGGACAAATGAGATGAATGTACCAGCTGGCAGAGCTAATGTATTCAGCTCTTAAAGAAATCCTCTCGGCCTGAGCTAATATTTACCCATACTCGCTGCATATGGATTCTGACAATAGCATTTTTAATGGGGTTCATTATGTCCATGTTACTGTACCTCACAAAGGTGGCAGTACCACAAACGTTTCCAGTGAGATCTATGTAACCAGTGCTCAGACAGTTCCACTCCTTAGTACATACATGTCTAGGACATTAGTCTTGGATACGTGACCATCCTTGGCTTGCATAATGGCCTCATCGTACTGGGTATGGAACTGGTACAAGACACATCTGTGGTCCCATGGCGAATGGGGTACAGGGGGGGCTCATAAATTGTGTAGCAACAGATGGACTACAGTCAGTAATGGTAACCTACAAAGTGCACCTCTATGGTAGGTGTACCAATAACATGGCTTTTGTTCCCAGTGCTTGGCAAACATAGTTTATTTAACTTCCAGTCATAATGACCATCAAGTAAAAGGCACACAGATATTCTGTCCCCAAAGATCTCACTGATGTTATGTTCTCCTCCAAAGATATATATAACTAACTACCCAAACTATCCAATACAACTAAATACCCAAACTATCCAAACTTCTATCTCGTGTGCATTGGCTACAGAAGATTAGGTCTAAGATGATCCACTTGTGGTGAGTTTCCAAACTGCAGTTCAAACAAGAGTAAAAGACGCAGAGAAAACGAAACTCCTAGCAACCATGCAAGACCTGGTAGACCACCACAACTGTCCCCGTCACATAAAGGGTATTTAGAGGGTCTATTTTGCTCATTCTCATGGTTTCATCTTTCAGATAAGAAAAAAATCAAGCAAATCAGTCTTGCTTCAGATCTGAAACTAACTATTTCTGTCCATCCCTCCACACTGCGGGTCTGACAGGACTCATGGTTGAGATATGGATCTTGGATCTTAAGAAAAAAAAAATGCGACACATGGCTTCTAAGGCTAAACTCTGAATGTTGGGAAAAACATTGCTTTGAACAAAATGAAAGCGAGCACTGAAAAGAATTGAAGCTGTAATAAAGACAAAGAGTGGACACTAAATTAAATGTTTTCTTTTTGCCCGATGCTAAAAATGACTAATTTAATTAGTAGTCACAGAGTTCTGCAGAAAACCGCAGATACAACTGATACAAGGTGGGGGGTGTAGGGCTGAAATAATAATCTTATATATATATATATATATATATATATATATATATATATATATATATATATATATATACACACACACACACACACACACACACATATATATATATATATATATATATATATATATATATATATATATATATATACACACACACACATATATACTACCGCTCAACAGTTTAGGATCACTTTAGAATTTAATTTCATGCAATTCACAAACAATACTGTCCATTTCACAATTAATGTAAGTCTATCAGATGATTTTTAAAGAATAAAAATGTTTGTATTAAAGTCTATTTTTGTATAGAGGCTTATTTTACATATAGTCTATTATCAGTAATTCTCAGTCCTCTGTCTAAATCTCCTGGTACGGCCGCCAATCCAAGTTAAGGATGTTATTGGGCTCATTGGTTGTTAGGACACTCTTGCTCAATTGTGATGCACAGCTGAAAAACATTCTACTAATAAGTGAGTATAAAAGGGAGAACAACATTCTAGGTTAGTTTAGTATCTGAAGCATCAGCAGTTGATGGCTTGCTGACCGACTCAAAATGACCAAAAAGAAACAACTTTCTTTAGAGACCCGTCAGTCCCTTGTTGTGTTAAAGAAGGAAGGATACTCCATTGAATATATATATATATATATATATATATATATATATATATATATATATATATATATATAAACATGATGCAATTTCTATAACTGTCTCTATTATCAACTATGTTACCTTCATAAACCAAAATGGAAAAATGATCTAATAACACAGAGCTTGTCAACCACATGTACATGAATTAGTCCAACCAGAAACAACAGCATGTGCGGCAATCTACTGTCTGTCTGGTGTGTTAACTGGCTGTATTCAAACCTCAAGCCGGATAAATTGGATCCATTAGTGTTTTGGTCTAAAGAAAATGGCCTGGACCTCAATTTTGTATAAGATTCTCACAATTTAAATTGTGATTGCAATATTGTTCAGCCTTAGGCAAGTGTACCTCATAAACTGTCAACGTGGTAAAATATGGTCATTACCAAGAGACAGTAATCAATTCCTATGAACGAGCTAATGCAAACATGTTAATTCTAATAATAGTCCTATCAAAGGTGCTACACGCACAGTCTGGAGATTTTAATTACAGATGCAGGCAGGACATTAACCTAACAAAGCAATTCTGACTCAAACCACACCAAGCAACTTCAAGAGCGACTCAGAATTAAATTCTTGCCATTTAGCTCGGGCACGGGTGTTTGCTTGGCTTCCGTTCAAACTGCAGAACTTCAGACGAGAGCTTTAATTTACTCAAAAGCATGTTTTGTTCACTCCTTTGTCTTGACTGTCAAGTCACTTTTGAAGGCTCCCTTCTTTTAGCAGTTTCAAAGAGATGAGAGGAGAAAAAAGATGTTTGGGATGAAACAACAAATGAACATCAAGGTGGTAACTAAAACATTAGGCGCCATCTTGGCTTATTCGGACTGCGATAATGTGACAGTTGCAGTTGCTATTGTGAATTGCACATCAAGAATTTATGTGCGTGTCAAACACAAAAAAGTTTTACTGGAGAGTTTGAGGCCTGTTATGAGCCTACAGGACTACCGGCGAAAGCAATGCGTTCTCAAGGACAGATGTACTCCAGCAAAGAGTGACAGTAAAGTCTCTCTTCTGTCCCCGTGACAGTACTGTTGCCAGCCTAAAGACATAACTTCTTGGCACAGACTGCTAAGAGCAGATCAATAAACCAAGAACATCTGACAAATAACTTTGAGAACTAACATCTAGCAGAAAAAAAACAACAAACAGAAACAGCATCCACACTGCAAACGATGCATCAACCTAACTCCACCACCCTGGTACTCCTTAATATATCCGTTAACCACTCAATGCTCACAGCTTTGATTTAGAGTCACTGGGGTATGTGCTTTGAAAGGAATCACTGTGGGGGAACTGCTCTGTCAACGCAATGCACGTTTACTCACAGTCCAAGAAGAGCAATTTCCCAAAACCAAATGTCATGCTAATAAACATAATCGCCAGACATCAAATTGATCTAAACTCTAATGCCAACCTCGCTCAGAGGGTCCAACACATTCATCACCTGCAGAAAGTCTGGAGGAAAGGCAAACTTTGTAAAAACAGAATGGTGGGGAATTTTATACGATGTTTTACTTTAAGCTACAGTATGTAAGATTTGGGATGTGGGCACCTTGCTGATGAAAATTATTGTTAGCACCAAACAAGAATAATCAAAGACAAAAATTTGTTTTTGTCTCCAGGGGTGTACCAGTCAAAAGGATTAAACGTTTTAGAACACTACCAGCCAAACGTTTTAGATCACTACCAGGCAAACGTTTTAGATACACTACCAGGCAAACGTTTTAGATCACTACCAGCCAAACGTTTTAGATCACTACCAGCCAAACGTTTTAGATACACTACCAGCCAAACGTTTTAGATACACTACCAGCCAAACGTTTTAGATCACTACCAGCCAAACGTTTTAGATCACTACCAGCCAAACGTTTTAGATACACTACCAGCCAAACGTTTTAGATACACTACCAGCCAAACGTTTTAGATCACTACCAGCCAAACGTTTTAGATACACTACCAGCCAAACGTTTTAGATACACTACCAGTCAAATGTTTTAGATACACTACCAGTCAAACGTTTTAGATAACTACCAGTCAAATGTTTTAGATCACTACCAGCCAAACGTTTTAGATACACTACCAGCCAAACGTTTTAGATACACTACCAGCCAAACGTTTTAGATACACTACCAGCCAAACGTTTTAGATCACTACCAGCCAAACGTTTTAGATACACTACCAGCCAAACGTTTTAGATCACTACCAGCCAAACGTTTTAGATCACTACCAGTCAAACGTTTTAGTACACTACCAGTCAAACGTTTTAGATCACTACCAGCCAAACGTTATAGTACACTACCAGTCAAACATTTTAGATACACTACCAGTCAAACGTTTTAGATCACTACCAGTCAAACGTTTTAGATCACTACCAGCCAAACGTTTTAGATACACTACCAGCCAAACGTTTTAGATACACTACCAGCCAAACGTTTTAGATACACTACCAGCCAAACGTTTTAGATCACTACCAGCCAAACGTTTTAGATACACTACCAGCCAAACGTTTTAGTACACTACCATTCAAACGTTTTAGATCACTACCAGGCAAAAGTTTTAGTTCACTACCAGCCAAACGTTTTAGATCACTACCAGTCAAACGTTTTAGATCACTACCAGCCAAACGTTTTAGATCACTACCAGGCAAACGTTTTAGATCACTACCCGTCAAATGTTTTAGATCACTACCAGGCAAACGTTTTAGATCACTACCAGTCAAATGTTTTAGATCACTACCAGGCAAACGTTTTAGATCACTACCATTCAAACGTTTTAGATCACTACCAGCCAAACGTTTTAGATACACTACCAGCCAAACGTTTTAGATCACTACCAGCCAAACGTTTTAGGTCACTACCAGCCAAATGTTTTAGATACATTACCAGCCAAACGTTTTAGATCACTACCAGCCAAACGTTTTAGATCACTACCAGGCAAACGTTTTAGATACACTACCAGCCAAACGTTTTAGATCACTACCAGTCAAACGTTTTAGATCAATACCAGCCAAACGTTTTAGATCAATACCAGCCAAACGTTTTAGATCAATACCAGCCAAACGTTTTAGATACACTACCAGCCAAACGTTTTAGATCACTACCAGCCAAACGTTTTAGATCACTACCAGTCAAACTTTTTAGATCAATACCAGCCAAACGTTTTAGTACACTACCAGCCAAACGTTTTAGATCAATACCAGCCAAACGCTTCAGAACACTACCAGGCAAACGTTTTAGTACACTACCAGCCAAACGTTTTAGATCACTACCAGCCAAACGTTTTAGATCACTACCAGTCAAACGTTTTAGATACACTACCAGTCAAACGTTTTAGATCACTACCAGTCAAACGTTTTAGATCACTACCAGTCAAACGTTTTAGATCACTACCATTCAAACGTTTTAGATCACTACCAGGCAAAAGTTTTAGTTCACTACCAGCCAAACGTTTTAGTACACTACCAGCCAAACGTTTTAGATCACTACCAGCCAAACGTTATAGTACACTACCAGTCAAACGTTTTAGATACACTACAAGTCAAACGTTTTAGATCACTACCAGTCAAACGTTTTAGATCACTACCAGTCAAACGTTTTAGATCACTACCATTCAAACGTTTTAGATCACTACCAGGCAAAAGTTTTAGTTCACTACCAGGCAAACGTTTTAGATCACTACCAGTCAAACGTTTTAGATCACTATCAGTCAAACGTTTTAGATACACTACCAGTCAAACGTTTTGATCACTACCAGGCAAACGTTTTAGTACACTACCAGGCAAACGTTTTAGTACACTACCAGCCAAACGTTTTAGTACACTACCAGGCAAACGTTTTAGATCACTACCAGGCAAACGTTTTAGATCACTACCAGTCAAATGTTTTAGATCACTACCAGGCAAACGTTTTAGATCACTACCAGTCAAATGTTTTAGATCACTACCAGGCAAACGTTTTAGATCACTACCAGTCAAATGTTTTAGATCACTACCAGGCAAACGTTTTAGATCATGACCAGTCAAATATTTTAGATCACTACCAGTCAAATGTTTTAGATCACTACCAGCCAAACGTTTTAGAACACTACCATTCAAACGTTTTAGATCACTACCAGTCAAATGTTTTAGATCACTACCAGTCAAACGTTTTAGATCACTACCAGTCAAACTTTTTAGATCACTACCAGCCAAACGTTTTAGTACATTACCAGTCAAATGCCCTAGTACACTACCAGTCACTCGATTTAGAACTGTTTCAAAACGTTACTGCCAGTGTACTTAAAACGTTTGACAGGTAGTGACCGGTAGTAAACGATCCCCTGCTGTTATCACATCTTTATAGTATTGGTATTGAATTTGAGACCTAAATGTAATGTTAAAACATAAAAACGTACAATGTGGTCCAAAAAAATCGCTTCCAAATTGGACTGACACTCTGACTTTTCAATTACTGTATCAGGCTTTGCGAGATGACTTGCAGCAGTGCATACACCATATTTCAGTACGTTATTTTTCTCCAAACTCTGTAATTCTTTCATTTCTAAAGGGGACCTGTTAGGCTAATTTCCAATGTTAATTATTTTACATTTATGGTCTACTAGATGTACATGCTTCGGTATTCCAAAAACATCATGTCTGTGTGTCTGCACTGTGATGGGCTGGCAGCTGGTCCAGAGTGTTTCCTGCCTTCTGCCCAGTGAGCGCTGGAATGGGCTCTAGTATCCTCTCTCTCAGGAGAATAAGCGGTATAAAAGATGAATGAATGTTTCAAAAACACATTCTCATACTGTACTTCTGTCTTCACCCTCTGTGAAGAGCTTCTGTGTTTTGTAGCCCCTCCTTAAAATGAGCTGCACTTAGCTTGCCCACTCTGTTCTGATTGGTCAACTGCCAGAGCAGCATTATGCCCCTACATATTTCATCCCTATCCATTGCTGTGTCTTGTGAAAGGGTGTGCCAAGCTTGCCAGTGGGCGGGCAGTAAATGTTGTATTAAAAGATGATCTCATCTTGTAACAGAGAAAAGGGCTGGAATTCTAACAAAGACATTCAGGCAGCTGACAAATGTGGATTCTGTGGTAATGAGTTTCTCCCTCTAGGCTTCATTACTTTGCAGGGTTATAAAGTAGTGTGCAGTGTACCCCCATTATTAAATCCTTACACTGGATACCAGTATGTTACAGAATAGGTCCTGTTACTGCTCTATAAATGTCTAAAGTTACACACCCTCAGTTACATCACTGTGCCATCCAGATGCACCAGCACTGAGATAGGATGGGACTGTTTCAGCTCACGCCCACTTAACATAAAGCCTCAGTCAGAGACTGCCTCAGTCATACACTGCCTCTATCTGTGCAGCTTCTAAAGCTTTGCTATCCAGATTTCGAACAGAGGCTCCTTTCTTTGGTATTTAGTTCAAACTGTAAATACTGTTTGACCAGAGGAGGATGGGTCTCCCCTTGTGAGTCTGGTTCCTCCCAAGGTTTCTTCCTCCAGTTGAGGGAGTTTTTCCTTGCCACTGTTGCCTCTGGCTTGCTCACTGGGGGATATATGTTATAACTGTCTGTCAAAACTCTGTAAAGCTGCTTTGAGACAACATCGTTGTAAAAAGCGCTATATAAATAAAATTGACTTGACTTGACTGACTTGGGACCAGGGTATGGGACCAGCATATCTATGTGATCTAGTACAGCAATATGAGCCGAGCAGAACTCTTACATTGTTAGGAAGTAGTCAGCTAGTCTATCCTAAGGTAAAGACTAAGCATGGGGAAGCAGCGTTTGGTTACGGTGCTGCTAGTAAATGGAATCAGTTGAGCGAGAGTGTTAGAAGAGCCCCAGCACTGGACACCTTTAAACCCAGACTGAAAACATTCCTGTTTGAGCAGGCTTTCAGCTCAGTTTAAAACTCTTACTCTTACTGAACCGTTAGTTATTAATTTTAAACCTCTTTCTTAATTTTTTGTTTCATTTTCTTTCTTGTAAACATTTTATCAGCACACAGTCCAACAGCATCTTTAAACCTTGTTCTTATTTCCTACTTCTAGCTTATAACCATCTGAGTACTACACTCAAGAAAAACAGCCTCAGCGTATTTATTTCTTTTAACTGATTTATTTAAATTATTAGTTTCTTATTTCTTTATTTATGTAAAGCTCTTTGAGTTGCCACTGTGTATGAAAGGTGCTATAAAAATAATCTTGCCTTGCCTAGCAGTTCATCTGTGTACACTATTCCACATTTTTTCTCATTTTTGACTTCTGTCATTACTGTTAAAATGGTATGCCATAAATTAATGCAGATAATACAACACACTCTGAACATGTCACTCGCCGCCTGTATAGTGTATTGCAGTGTTAAGTTAGTCTATGCGCATATATCAGAATGTAATGAGTTTAAGAGGGGGAAGAAAAGCCAGTCTCTTGGGGCTACCCATTAGCCTTTAACCTAGCGTAGAGACAACTTTGAGCATATTGACCACCACACCCTAGCCTCTAAGGGAGACCAAGTCCTCCTTCTTATAAGTTAAGAAGGATCCACAGCTGTTTGGCTACTGCTGACAGCTTGAATGACTAAAAATTTAATTCTCATAGATGAAAGTGTTGTATGAAACAAATGACTGTACATTAAAAATCTGTACATTAAACATTTAGCACTGTACTTGCAGAATGTAACTGGTAAGTTTAATAAGAAGCCACTCTTTCACTTCTGTCTCATACACCTGTGTGTTCCACCATCAAACACTGCAGGAATCGGAAAAATATTATGATCATTCAGGCCTCAGTACCAGATCCCTGTGGCTTGTTTCATGTACACAGCCTTGTAATGCAGTTGGCCGAGTTTCCCCAAAAGACCAGCCAATCTTTTGTCAGATGCTTTGGAAAACAATGTGGACCAATGCAAGAAATCCTTGCATCTGTTTTCATTCTCATTTCTGCTTCATCCATTAGTAGTATAATGAAGAAACTCTATATGGATCACTACTAGTACAAACTCAGCTCTCTATAGTGGATAATGCTACCGGCTCAAATTTTATTACGTCCACACAGAGAAATGTGGAGAAGGAAATGAGGAGAAGAACGTGGAAAATAGCTCGAGGCCCAAATAGGCCTCGAAACATCTAGTTTGAAGAATTTGGAAGAAAGCAATGCATGCACAGTAACAGACGTAAATGCATTTTAATCTGTGTCTTAAAAGGGTCTTTTGGGGTTATTGTTTGATCAAACAGCGGCACTAACCATGAAACCATAATAAGCCTAATTAACATAGAACAAAAGAGGTATGAACAAGTTTCTGCTGCAGTGGTGCTCTCCTAACTTAATTGGTTTGGCTCCCGGTGATTGTCCTACAGTTTTATTGCGGCTCTAATCAGATCCCCCTGATTCCTCTTTTCAAATTCTCCTGTAGGTTTTATCGGCTCAATCAGGAGTTAAAAGAATTAAGAAACGCTCGTTGGGTAGGAACAGTTAATAACCACAAGCGTGAAGAAGAAAGTAAAAGTACAGCGTGCAACACTAATGAAATACCCTGAAACAGACATATAAAGGTGAAATAGAAGTCAGTCAATGTGCTGTGGCGTTTGTTGGCAAATTGATTTAAAAAAAAACAAAACGAAACAAACAAAAAAAAAAAAATCTCACCGCTTTTGGCCTGAACTCTCTGTCCCAGCATCCAACAAACGATCAGCCCAATAACCTGAAGCCCACGTCCGGCTCACTCCGCTGGGGCTTGTAAAGTTGGCAACTAGCACTGCCGGGCATTGGATGTAGTTTCTAAGCAGGCGATGTGAGTCATTTTAGCTCTCTGCCATCTACTGGAGAGTGAAGTGTCCACCCCCTCACTCTCCCTCCCTGTCCCACCTTGACCCTGCCAGCTGTGGTTGTGGCTCCACACCTGCTACTGGGTTCATGGTGGGAGGAAGGCCAGGCCTGATGTTATGGAGCTCTACAGGAAAGGAGACAGCTGGCACTTCAGTAAAGCTGTGGAAGGGCCGCCCTGGGGCCCCGCCAGACTACACTAACTGGCCGGAGGTGCGGAAAGCCAGATCCAACTCTGGATAGTACCTTGAGCCCGGAAGAGGCCAGAGTGTTGCTCATCTGCTGGATCAACAGTGGCACACTCAAGAGGCGGAACTAGGGCTGGGCTGGCCTGCGACAAGATTGCTTATGCTAGGAATGGCATGAGTTATCAATTAAGGATGCTTACATAGTCATCAGCATGTTCAAATTTACAAACATATATTTTAATCTTGGGGTCAGAAAAGTAACATGCCACTCAATTATTGAGAATGGGGGTGTTTTGGTTTTTTTTTTACTTTGGGTGGGGGCTAAGGTAACACCATCCCAACAGAAACCTGACTGGCCACCACACTCGACTAACTGTTAGGTTGTCAATTCTGTATAGTTCATCCATTGCATCCATAAGGAAATGAAGGACAAGAAGAAAGTGCTTGTAATCTACTAATAGCTCCACATTCCAACTGTAGGCATGTATTCAACTTAACAGGCTTTAATAACTTTTAACTACACCAGCAGTAGCACCAATTTTTGTGGTGCTGTGTTTTTGTGAATTAAGTATTTTGTGGCATCGAGCTTACAACAAGTAGCAAAAACAGACTAGAAAAACAACAAGAGACGGGAATGAATGACAAGCCAAATGTCTAAAATAAAGGAAGTAAAATTCTGCTGTTAAAATAAATGTATCACACAAACAGTGCTGTGCAAAATCCTGGGCTTATAAGAAAATTATAACTAAATGAGTCATTTTCTAAAAAAACATTTTAATAAATACAAAAAGCATAAACACAATAATAAATAAATTCATACAGTAGTGTGAATGAGCTCTTTTCACCAAATCTATCCTAATGGCAGAACTACTTATTGCTATTGTTACAGACTAAGGTCACCACAGCTAAATGCTATTTTTCCTGACCCGCCCATCAGTTAACTAACAGAGTGTCTAGGGGCAAAGAAACAGAACTAGTGCCTGTCTGTAATGTGAAACACTGTCCCTTAAAAGACGTGCAAAGACGTGAAAGTCAGTTCTCCACTATGTATGAATTTAACTCAAGCTTGAAGCTACAGAGTGTCGTCAGCTTACCTGACATCTACTCCACTCACTCTGTGCCGGTAGCTATTGTTCTGGTCGTGAATCCTCTGGACCAGCTCCGGTAGTGACGACTCTACTTCAGTTCAGGCGGTTCAGTTTTAAATTGCTGGTAGAGGCCCTACATGAAGGGGGAACTCATGCAAAGGTGCACCAGCAGGGCAACACAGGACCTCATAATGACTCCAGGCATGCCATTTCACCAGTCCTTTCCCGCCAACGATTTAAAAGCCCCTTCAGTAGTTCCTGGAAAGTGATGTCATCTGAGCTCCCTTGGAAAACCAGTGACTCCCCCTAACCATGCAACCTACCTAACCTAACACTATAAGGTGCGTCCTAAATCGCCTACTAGTCAGTAGGTACTAGATTAGAGCCAGTACGTACTGCTCGAGCAACAGACTAGTAGGTAATTTCAGTAGGCGAGTTTTAGTAGCCACACAAGCTCGGATGTACTACGTCCGCCCAAATAATGCCAGCGTCCTGTGATGCAAGACGTCAGACCACCACCATGAAAGTCCCACTATTCATTTAAAAGCTCAGTTTACTGACAGATTTATGACACTGATCTGTGTTTTTGTCTGAATATGTACTCACACGGTGTCGAGCTGTAGCTCAGAGAAGAAGAAACGGGATGAATGTAATCATTGTTTACCTCAGCAGTAGCGCTAGGCAGTGTGCCGTAGCTCAGTATACACAGCTGACGTTTCGCTTTTCACGTTTTTTTTTCTCCGCTTTGAATTCATCCATGGCTCCAGCTAAATCATGGGATTGCGCAGTGTGCTGTGTTCGCCTACGTAAAAATGGCTGCTGATTCAGAAGGTGATCCGGGTACCATTCGCCTACTACTCGATGCCTACTGAGTATTCGGACATACTGAGTATTCGGACATACTAGCCGTGCTTGCCTACTGATTTCACCTTCTGAGTAGTAGGCAAGTAGGCGATTTCGGACGCACCGTATGATTATGTGGTTTGGCTAATAAATGTGAAATGGGTGCTGGTAATGGAATTTAACAAACCAGTGTGATGAAATCTGGAACCATCTTTATAAGAGCTTATAAGAGATCAACTACTATCAACTATGAAGCAGAGATTTTGTTAATTTAAGTTCCTTTGCATTTGCATCTACACAATTCAACAAAATATTAATCAGTTTGATTAAGAAAAGATTATGCCATATCACTTACCTACATAGTGTTAGCATATTGTGTGTTAAAGTGTAATCATGACCTACAGCAGTACAACTACGATAACAAATTTGATCCATAATATGTAGTCATGTCACCCATGTGACTAGTAAATCAACAGAACAAACAGAAAAGTCCAAATAAGTACCTCACCTGAATGAAGGTTTAGGACTAAAAGCGTGTATGGCAGTGTAGCTACTGTTCCTGATGAATGGCTTGTTTGGCTGCAGTGTTGCTGTGCGCACTTCCAAATTAGCGAAGGGTGGCAATGCTTTGATCTGAGGAAATACAGTGTGTGTAGGAGTTCATTTGTAATACAGTCCAGCGTTTCTGCTTTTATATTAGTGCTGTGAATAAAGCACCACAAATGTACGCGTGTCAAAACGTTTATTTAAAATTTGGGGGTTTCTGCACCATTCCCCCGTATGACATTAACCCATCAGAGCCATTAGACTGGTTTGGTGAGAAATGTTTCATTATGATGAAACGTATCCATTTCTTTGCAGTGGTTGTGAATTTTATTTACTATCTAAAACCACCAGTGAACTTACATGGGACCTCTGAGTGTGCAGAGTGAGTGCAGATTGAGGTTATTAAAATTTGAAATCTGGAAATAAACAATAATAAAAAGTTTAAAAAGTAAAAAAAATAAAAACAAAGAATTGTCACTTCAAGTAAAACAAAGATCTCTTACTGTTCAGATATGAGCAAATATGTTACATATTTTATGAGTATATTAAGGCATTTATACTTTTGTACTTAGTTTGATTTTCATTAAACCACATGTTCAGCTGACTTTCAGATGGTACTGATCAGAGGCTTTTTCACAAACATTACCCTGCCAGCTTGAGTGCATGCTGTCATTCGAATGACATACCGAATACTAAGAAATTTTGAAAACTGAGGTAAAGATTCTACTTTTTGCTCCAATTATTGTGCTGATGATATCATATGTAACATGGTTAGTGAACTGGAAAGTAATGCAAAGCAGACCCATTTACACCTGTGGTCTCAGACTTCTGGTCATTGTTGTACGTTATTTTAGCTCATTTAGACGTATCATAAAACAATGAGGCACTCAGGCATTATATGTAGAGCCAGTTCATGTAATAACTTTCTGTGAATGAGGTGTTCAGAAGCACTAAACACACTCAGATATCTGGTTCCTTTCATCACCAGGATGAACAATTCTGACTCATCAGGTTTCTTGGAGTATTTCTCAGTCTTTCATTCAGTATTTTGTATCTAAAGGTAAAAGACCATTTAAACATAAGTAAAAACACAAGATCTTCACAACACTTTAATGTGCAAGTTTAATAAATACCCTACAACATCAATAAAAATCATCTAAAGCACTTACAACTAGCATTTTTAACTGCCCAAGGACACAACCCTGTGATAAAATAATTAAAAACATTAAAAATATTTTTGCAGTACTATGTCAATGTCATGCCTGAAACACTTTTCTTCATAAGTTATCATTATAGAAAACGAGAGATATAACTATTGCTATTACATTTGCATCCCACAGTTGGCCTTAGTGCTTTCACATATGCACTTCTATGAAACATCTGAAATTCACCACAACAGAAGACGCATCAATTAAATTTCACAAACTTGAATTAATTTTCCTTTATTCTCAGTGATGTTGTGACAGTGACCGTGAGAGGGCCGCAGGAACCACAGGGGTGAATGGGCATTTGACCCACCACATTTTGAATTATTGAGCCACCTTATTTTGGCTCTGTAAACAGAGCTGATCGTAGTAAAAGAAAAACTTGTCTGAACTTCTCATAGCCCTAGCCTATAGGCACAAATCAGCCAGTAGTCTAACTTAGAGGCTTAACCAATTAAAATCTCAGTTAAAATTTCAGTTTTTGGCGAGACATTGGAGGTGCATCTTTGGAACTGCGTGGTTGTTAACTAATCTCAATTTCAGCAAATGTATTAAAGGTAAAGCACAAACTAATGACCACGGTTTATGTAACGATACATTATATTTGCTAAATGTCTGGCCTGGAGCTTTTTATTGTTATTGCTGCTACTATGCTAAGCTGGGATTTGATGTTCTTCACAGAACAGCAGTTAGCTACTTGAGGGAAGATGTAATGAAGCGAGTCAAACAAACGCCACTGACAGTGTTTGTGAAAAGGTTTGTTGAGACACGTTGTTATTGCTATAGCTAGAACATAAACCTTACTTGTAATGATACATGTAGTCTTAAGTTAGATACTCAAATGGCACTTCAGGTTATGAACCATTATTTTTTGCAAACCAGAGAAAGAGATGATAGAGACGACAGAGCAGCCCCCTCCAGTAATCTGGACAGCTGTGTTGGCCTGTTAGCTGCTGAAACCACATTTGTGCCAACATGCTGTAATGAGTCTCGCTGTGGTATTTTTTGTTTGTTAAGCATCCATAAGAGCATCGAAAGGTTTAAATACATACAATTTTCTTTTTTTTTATTCAGCTTGTTTGTAGACATTGTCACTGAAAGTATTTTATATCAAAACAAGCAGTGAATGGGTGTAAATATGGCTAATAGGAAAAAAATATCTAATAGCAATGTTTAAGCATCTCAAGAATTGTAAGATTCATTATATTACTTTATAGTTATAGTCTTGGCTATAAGTAGTACTGAATTAGTTAGTGAGGTGGTGATAGACCAGTTGCCACTAGTGATTAGGAATGTTAGCTGATTTGTTGGACTGCTGGTGCCATTTCTAAAGTTTACAGCATCTTCATTGATTCCGATGTCAATACTGATACTGTTACTTTCAGCCTTGTTACTTATGTGAATGAATAAAGATGAGAAAAAAAAGTGATAAAAAATTGTTTTTAGAAGTTATAAGGCATAAATGGAAACCCAGTCATGGAATCACTTAACTGCCATTGTCAACACTATAATCATAATAAAGTAAAAAATGAGGCCTTGGGCTTCGTTCCAGGCCCAGCATCAGAACCAAATCATCAGCAGGGCCTCAGTGTTATTCTTGGTTAATGTTCACTGGAGGTTTACTGTTAATTACAGTGGATAAATGGAAACCCAGTAATGGAATCATATGATTACCATCACCATTATTATCATCACTGTGATAATCACTGTCATCATCAACACCACCACTACCATCATCACCATCGCCAACATTCTCATTATCTTCACCACCATCATCATAGTCATCATCACTGAATAATAATGAGGCTTTTCTGAATTAATTAGTTTACTGCTCCACTGATGACTCCAGTGATGAAACTGCTCCACCAGCATCCCAACTCCAGACCGGTTTGGGCCACCTAGTTAAAGCGTAGTTTACTGCTGCTGTTTATTTAATACATCATGTGTTTAGCAAAATTGGGATGTGAGACTGATCGTAAGAGTGAAGTGAAAACCAAAATCAATTTTCACATAAAAAAGATGGAAAAATGCTTTAAGAGCTGAATGTTGTAGCACAGTTCAAAGGGTGCGACGTTGGGTTCCATCGCTTAGTTCCGCCTGTTTGCGCTAAGCACACCCTTCAGTGCAAATAAGCGTGCAGCAGCACTGCTACTGGCTTTCGCTTCTGGAGGCTACAGAACGGCTGCTGATTATCAGAATGGAGGAAAAGCCACTGAAGTGGAGCGCCCACAGTACCATTGACACCCACAAAAGGGGGATTTAAAAAAAAACATGTACTGATATGTCACTGCTATAACAGCAGGACCATATATTATAGACAGAGGAACTTATCTCTATCTGTCTCTCGCTCTCGTTCTCTCGCTCTGTCTGGGTCTTGGAGCTCTGGGAAGTATTCAAAGTGAATGCGATTGCTTACAGCAAGGCTTCAGGGTAAAGATACATTGATCATTTTTTCAGACCGAATAAGAGAACATATACTTGAGTACCCTTCTTAGACTGAAGTGGTTGTTAGTAAAAATAAGTAAAATGTACTTCTTGATTTTAAATGACACATATTATCTAGCTACACTATATTGCCAAAAGAGTTAGCTCGTTTGCCTTCACACGCATATGAACTTGAGTGACATCCGATTCTTAATCCATAGCGTTTAATATGATGTCGGCCCACCCTTTGCAGCTATAACAGCTTCAACTCTTCTGGAAAGTTTTTCGACATGGCTTAGGAGTGTGTTTATGGGAATTTTTAACCATTCTTCCAGAAGACGAGAAGGCCTGGCTCACAGTGTCTGCTCTAATTTATCCCAAAGGTTTCAGCCATCAGCCATGGAAACCCATTCCATGAAGGTCTCCACACACTGTTCTTGAGCTGATCGAAGGCCATGTTAAGTTTGGAGGTCTGTAGCGACTGACTCTATTGATCTCTAGGTGCTTCAACACCCGCTGACCCCGCTCTGTAATTTTAGTTGCTGTCGTTCCCAATCGCTTTCACTTTGTTATAATACCACTGATAGTCGACCATGGGAATATTCAGTAGTGAGGTAATTTCACCACCTGACTTGTCACACAGGTGGTGTCCTATCACGGTACCATGCTGGAATTCACTGAGCTCCTGAGAGCGACCCATTCTTTCACTAATGTTTGCAGAAGCAGTCTGCATGTTTAGCTTGGTTTTATACACCTGAGGTTATGGAAGTGATTGGAACACCTGAATTAAATTATTTGCATGGGAGAGTGAATACTTTTGGCAAAATAGTGTATGTTCATGTTCATTTCCTTGGATCGAGTAATGTTGTGGGGGTTGAAAGCAGGTTTTGTGTCACATCAGAAAAAGACTTTTGTAAAGATGCAAGTTTAATAGTTGAATAGTGTTGCACAGTCACACCAGGATCATATTTGTGGTTATTCCAATAAGCTTATGTTTTATATCTTGTTTACATCTTTTGATTGGCTGTCTGGAAGTCTCCTAAAGCTGACAAACACTGTTTAGTTTCAAAAAAATCGATTTTTTTCTGTGCATTCAAATAGTCCATCGCAGGAAGACAAAGCCTACGATTTATGTGCTCAGATTTACATGCCATGTGAAATGCAGACACTATGGTAAAAGAAATGATAAAAAAAACTATGCTAGAGAAGCTTTGCTAGCCTGTATCACATTGTGAGCTGAAACTACAGGCAGGTGGCCTATTTGACAATAAAAACAATTCATAATTCTATTAAGTCTAACAGAAGAATTACTCGGCTGGACATTGGACGTCTGGATGTCAGTCTGTGAAATTTCATGTTCAGTTCATGTAAATCCTGTGTTTATATCAGGGGAAAATGATTATTGAAATTAATCAAGATGTTCTAATGTAACTTATTATGTCCATTCACTACTACAAATGCACTGCGCTTAAAATTGCAAGGTATCTTTCTAAAAGGGTGAAATGTGATTAATCACAATTAATTATTTTGATCATTTGACAGTACTAACTAAAGATTTTTAGTTTAAGATTTATATTGAAACAGGCTACTGATTAACTGGAAAGCTCAGAACCTGTGAAGTACAGCACATCCTTGGCTGTAGGTTGACTCATTATAAAGCCTAATAGCCATGAGTAGGAATGACCTCACATAGCATCCTTTGGCACAGTGCGTCCAAGTCTGCTTAGGGCTTTTTATACAACTCGCTCATATTGTAATGGGTATAAATGCCAGACAAATATTTGTTTGTTTTAAAGAGTCTAAAGCAAAAGTTTGGGGTTTCCACTATAGAGAACATGTCTTAATGCTCACTTACTGTTTTTGTTGAATTGAACATACTGAGAAAAAAATAACATTAATTTTTGATTTTAATATGAAAATACCTGTTGTCCTTGACATTTTTTGGAAAGTCTGGTTTTATTCACTAACATTACATTTCCCTTCTCCTTTAAAGTTATCATTTCAGAGATACAGGTTTTTTGTTTTTTTGACGGCAGCAATATGTATTGGTACTGACCTTGAGTGCGCTTTCATCAGGCCTTACAGATCATTCACTGCTATTATCTTCAAATTTGTTTTCCACATCTGAACAGCTAAATAAACACATTCCACCAATTTATATTTTAGACGTTTACGCTGAAAAAAGGACCGTGGCACTGATAGAAAGAAGAGAAAATCATAACCAGGAAAAACCTCAGAACAATTACGACTGACAGTCTCTCAAAGCTACACCAATTATTTCCAGTCAGACGCTCTTCTCTTTGAACGAGGAGCGACCTAAAAACTCTAAACTGAACGCCAAATGACCGTTTCAAAAACATGATTAAAATAATTGAAAAAAAATCATAAATACTTTGTTTGTTCTGGTTACTGTGCTTACGTACAACTAAAAGAGCTTTTTCTGGCCGCGGCTTTAACAGCAAACTGACCGGCTCTTTTTTTTGAAGGATAAGACTTTCCCTGTAAACAGACGCCATGTTGAGCGTCACAAGCGTTCCCATTAGTTTTCCAACCAGTGGCCTGTCACCCTTAATAAAGCCTCTTGCTACACAATTAACAGAACACATTCCCTTTTGGCATTCACTATAACATTGGTCACCCCCAGAAATCATGCCTTTACTGTGGTGTGTAGCATGTTTAGCCTGCTAACTAAGCTACACTACAGTTCCAAACGGAACAGGTTCGATTTCAGCTTTTCTCACTCAAAGATCAGTCACTCAATTCTGACTTTCTAAGGCCAGTTCACTAGTACACTTCTTTTAGCAGAGCACCAGTTAGCCATAATCGAGCCTGTACTTTAGTGTGTGGTGCTGCTCGGGTCTGTAGTCACCTCACAAAGCTAACAAAAAGTCAGCTGATCAGGCTACAGATCCAAACAACAACAAGCAGTTTTGATTTCACCCTTCTGCTCCTTCAACTGCCACTGCTTGACCTCACCGCCTCAGATTTCAGACATTATAATCCTAACTTATCATTCCATTAGTTAGCCAAAATCATTTTCTGTGGTGAGCAGAGCTTTTATATTGCTAGCTAAGCTACTGCTTACAAGCTGTTAACCTTTAGCAAACTACCATGTGTGCCACTCCCACCAGTAATACCATATACTGTAATATTTGGAGAAGGTTTGAGAGTATAAAATAGGTGGATACCACCCAACCCTAGACATCCCTAGTTTATACAATGCTAAAAACACAATGTCAGTTGCAATGACCACTATCAAGCACCATTACAAAGGAATTACAATGCCAAGCAGCCATGTAAACCATCCCATGGGTCAGAAATTTAGACATTTAGTTTGGCTATTTAAGCAAGTATGTGTACACTTAGTTAAAACTGCCCATCTGGCAGGTTGTATTTCAAATTAGCAACAAGAGCCAGCAAATATTCAGCATTTTGTCACTGAAGTATGGATTAGAATGCACAGTGTATCCCGGGTACACAATGTGTACTATTATGAATAACTCTTAGTCTGTCTAATCCATTAGTGCTTGTTTCAACATGCTGTTTTAGGCTTAAAACAAACACCATTTGCTTGCATGTTTCCCAGCAAACAGCTGTTTGGCAGAGATAGGGTTGAAGTATTAAAGCATTAGCTCAGCCAAGCTACTCAATATTCCACGAATGAATTACATCTGACATTTTCCAAAAGGTGATGATGCGTGGCAGCCCGTGCCGTGTCTGAGCAGAGGCATACGTCTGCTTAAAAGGTGTTTTCTCCCTTTGATATTTCCATTTTCAGAAACTTTGCCATCTCGTCACCACTGCTCTTGTGTGGAGCAGACAAAGCACCTGCTGAGAGTTTTTTATAGGGAATGTCATGGCTATGGAAAACAGACCAGTTAATTATATCTACCTGCCTTGTACCTAGATTCCCTGGCCGCTTGCAAAGTAATGATTGACATGCCTCTCGTTTAAAAAAAAAAACGCTATTTCAACAAAACATGTAATGTACTAGGGGTGCCCAAACTTTTGCAGGTCACTGTATGTTTTGACTAAGGTAAACATAAGTTACAACTTCCTCTACAATTACTGTAGTTTTGTTGCTGTTCAGTTCATGAACACCACTCTACTCCATTTATCAATTGAAGGGACCACCAAGGGACCATTTCTGTAAGCCTAACCTTAGTCTTGCATTGCCAGACTCTTTAGGGAGAGTCTAGTACCTTAACGTGGCCAAGAACTGCTTCTACTGCAGGAAAAAGAAAATTCAACTGAAATGCAAAATGACCAATCACAAGCCGGCTATTTGGCATGACGCAAAGGAGGAGGCAATCTCAAAAATGGAGTCAAGGCAGAAACACTTCTTCAGGTAACACAAAGGTATATGATGGGCAGAGTGCTTGTGCCTGAGACAGCTGTTCGCCAGGCTGAGCTGGAACAACAAAGCTTTGATTGAAGCCAGACCAGCGCAATATGACCACCCACCACCCAAATAATATCTGCTCTGTGGTGGTCCACTTACTGAAGAACAGGGTAAAAGTGGATTAACAATGTACGCAGATAAACAGATGAACTACAGTCTGTTATAGTGGAACTATAGACGCTCCTGTATGATGAGTGGAGCTGATAAACTGGACAGATATTGTAGGAACAAGGAGTTGGTTTTAATGTTATGGCTGATCAATATATATGGTAGACGTTTCCAGTAAACTGTCCAGCGAGTCTACGATCATTCTATATGTGACAATAACCTGAAGCAGCAGAGTTAGTGCTAATTGAAAGAGGTGATTTCAACATTGTATCAAGATTTTTTTTTTACATTGAAATAACATTGAGTTTTTATTCCCTCTAATAACTTTATTCCCACTTCCTTGCAATGTTACATAACACTAATCACGCAGCAAGCCTCCTGATGAGAAACGATTCCTTGTCAGATTTGAAACTGGAAGCAAGAGTTTCATAAACACCAGTTTTGGTGGACAAGGGAGAAGCTGATGCAAAAGCTGCCCTGTTCTTGCAAGAACAGGCGAGAGACAGGAACATGGGCCTTCTGTACTGATCAAACATTACGTCAAACCTTGCCAGTCTTAACATTGACATGACTCTGAAAATACAAGGCGAAGTTGGGAAAGTGAGGGCAAAGAACAGCGAACCCAACGACGATGGGCTAAGCTGCGGCGAAAAGCAAAATCGAGATGGAGCCTTGTTCTTCCTACATAGCCCCTTCTGGTTGATGTTGCTGTATACCAGGGAGGCAGATTTGGCACTGGAGGGCCAAAGGACATGACTGTCAGGTGATTTCCCTGCATGATTCAGTTCATCGATTTATATGGCATCAAATTAATCAATGCAGGAATTAATGTCTATTTACAAAAATCAATCAAGCTGATGAGGTAAAAACTGTTTCTAAGAAGATAGCTGTGCAAGATCGTTTATGAATCACTGATTTCTGTAGGACTGCCCCCTGAAAGTTGACAAGTCATCAGATAGGGACGTGTCAGTCAACTGAGACTGCTCGAGAAATGCTGTTTTTTATTTTTTTGGCAGACATGGTATATAACAGGATAAAACATATATAATCTCTTAATCTTACAAAAACTAACAGAATAAGAATGAATCATGATTGTATATTTTTAGATACTACTGGTACTATCTGCTGTGGTACTATCTACTGGTATTATCTGCTTAGTCACGTGACACCATGTGCTGGTGTTCAACAGATGAAAGAGCTGAGGTACAGTGGTTGGCTAGCTGTAACCAGGACTGAGAAGAAATCTAAAGTCTGGCGACATTTGGATCTTTTGAAAAACTCACATCTAAAAATGATATGGTTTGATTTACTGTATATATAGCAGGCAGTAAGTCTATTTACAAGGCAGGAACGTCTGGCAGCCTCATGCATCATACATCAACTAGCCAGCCAGTGGAAGAAGCCAAAAGCGGTAAACCCCGTCTCACAAACAACTGATCTGTTCAAATCTTAAATCGCAAGTTTCCGTTTTTTTTATTTATTTACTTATTTATTTGTGTAAAATGTATTTAATGTGTTAAGGAGAAATACAGCACCATGGGTGTGTCTCAAAACCTAGTGAGCTGCCTACACAGACAGCATTTTACTTCATAGTATGCACTCCCAACATATAGACTGTCCCAATACTTACATACCTTAAAAATGCTGGTATTTTTTTCTACTAAGGCGCCTTATTTTGGCCTGATTTTAAGGAACCATCGGAGCAGTGAAGTGGTTTTAAAATGTGAGTTATTTAGATTTTCTCTGGTGTTTTAATGTGTTTCTTGTCATATAATTACACAAAACAGTATTTTATTTATAACTCTGTAACAAGTCATTGACCATTTTGCAGTTTTATACTCGAGCCATTAGCATTTATGCAAGCTGATTTTTAAGCCTCGGGCTACTGTTTTGGATGCTGGTTGGTAACTTAGCAACCAGCTAAACCACTGGTCGCGCGCTGCAGTGGGTGGGAACAAGCCGTGACGCAGTCTCTCTCTAACAAGAGTGTCTCAGTAATCTGTTTTATGAGGAGAGATGTCAGACAGAACGCTGATACTTAAACAGCTGCCTATGTAGACAGCCTACTTAGACACTCACTAGGTTTTGAGACACACCCCATAATTAGCCCAGCCTAGTTTACCGTATTTATTTTCATCTATTTCTGGGCTTTCACTCATTAATTTAGATACACTTATGAGTCTTTATGTTTAAAGAGAAATAAAGAAGCACCTAATGCTGTTGAAGAAGAGATGCCAGTTATTTTATAGCGGTCAGTGCTGTGAATTTATTTTAAACAGTTTCATTTGTTTATTCATTTACACACATTTTTAAAGATTACAGAGACTAAAAAATAATAAAATCAATTATCAGAGCTTGTTTTAACAGAACAACATGTTTGCTGTCTGTCTTATTATCCCTCAAATCCACATGTCAGCGATTGAAATAGGTCGCTATTTAGATCTTATATCATATGCAGCATCTCTTTATTGATTTTTAAATGCTTAAAAATATGCACCCATCACTCTGTTGATACTGACTTTGTCAATATGGTCGAGATGATTACTGAAAGACAGTGTATTTTCTGATTGCTAAATAATAAGAATGGAACGAATAGTCGAATCTGATTGGACTGGCAAAGTGATTCCTCACATGTTACCTACTGTCCCAACAAACAAAACCGCCGCTGCCTTATGTGCATGACTGCTTTATTTCTCTTGCACAAGGACTTAAGGTAATCTATGCTACTTCTAGCTTCAGGCCTCCAGAGTCCAGGGTCTCCTGCAATTGCATGCAGTGGTGGGAGAGGACAGTGCAGAATAGAAAGAATTTGATTTCTCCATGACTTGAGGTTTTCAATGCACTACAGCACACATAAGGACCACCTCAATGCTTGGCCCCTGAGCTCCCAGTCCCACTGTAAGCCACAAGGAAGGTGGGGGCTGCCTTTGATTTCACCTGCTAGGCTGATGGGCCTGGGAGCATGAAGAATGGAAATGTGGCGAGAGGCACTTCATCAAAAGGGGGGGAGAGATGAAGGAGCAGAGCAGCGAGGGATGAGAGCAGCAGAGGAAGATGGAGGGGACCTGTCTCCCGCTCCCCAGAGGGAATCTGTTTACAGCGACGGCCTCGAATCACATGTCTATATGAAACTCTAAATCATCTCAGAATCGGAGAGGCATTGCTCGATGGAGTCGAAGCCATTTGTTTGTGCGTCCCACCTCCCCAAATGCAGAAAAGAGACGCACAAATGTAATGCTTTTCTGATGGCTCCTGGGAGGAGGGCGGACAGCGCCGGGCTTGAAAAAGTACTTGACTGACAACCTTCATATGCAAGAATATTAAATCCCAGCTGGCTGGCAAAACTTTTTAGATTGTAATAATAAGTTTTATTTATATATGGTGCCTTTTTCAAAGCCAAGCACACCTTAGAAACGTGACAAAACACATAATTATTAATAAACAAACACACAATGTACACCATATATGACTAGCAAGAGGGGAAAACTCCACAGACCAGGTTGTAGTGACATTGACCAGACAGTCACCAGCAGCTTCATACAGTCATTCATGCAGCCAAGCACCTCCAGTCCAGACAGTGAAGACTTTAAACGGCACGTCCAATCACTGTCTGTTAGAAACGTGTTGGTCCACCTTGTAGTGGTAAAGCTAGAGACGAAAACTCATCTGTAGCCACATAGTTTGTGTTTATCATCCCCTAATTCTTCATTAGTGGTCACAGGATGCTGGTCACAGGATGCTGCCCACAGGACGCAGTTAGCTGGATCTTTCTGGTTGTGGACTGTTCTTAGCAAAGCGGTGACACTGAGGTGTCTGAGTCACTAACACCAGCACACCACCATCATGTCAGTGTCACTGCACTGTTGGAAATGACCCACCCAAATAATACTTGCTCTGTGAGGATTCTGACCATTTAAAGAATTAAAGAAGGTACGGCTAACAAATAGACCACAGCCTGTAAGTGTAGAACTGCAAAGTGCTCTCATATACGATTTAATCTCAGTGTGTGTAAAAACAGGGTGATATTCCTAAATGCTCAGTTACTGTATACAGATATGCTGTATAACAGTAGATGACTGAAGTCATATGACACGAAGAATAAAGCTATAAAACTGTAGCTTCCAGAATGCACCATTTTGTGCTGCTGCAAGTGAATGGCTAGACTGCTTCAATGCATTGCAAGTGAATGCTGTATAACGCCAGTGAGTACATAAGCAAACTATTATTTTGAATCTCTGAAAGTTCTTTCCATGGTTGTGTTTTCTGCACATGACCAACCATATATCTCTACAGTACTGTCCAGCCGCAACTGAACACAGCAGAACTGCATACAATGTCTTATTGACTTTGTCTTTATGCACAAGCTGGAGGAGCAGCGCTTCACTTTAAAATGGAGGCACCCAACAGTTCCTTTCATTCAGCCCATAGGGACGCTTCCTAATGAGAACTCTTCTCTAGGCTTCATTGAACACTGTCTGCTTTATTGATTGTCAAAACAATGCAGAAACTATTCATTTCAGCAGCATTGTTATATCGCCTGCAAAAATTTGGCCTAGTCTTACCTAGTCATAAGCAAAAGTTGGCTTTGTATCATCTACAAAGAACAATCTTAAATATTGCTTACAGTTAAACACAATATATAAAACTTTCACACAGGTCACATTTTAGAGCATCCTCTGTAGATCACATGTTACTTTCATCTAGAATATCATAAACATGTTTTTGACCAAGAGTGCCATATGTGATATTTAGGTTTGTTCTCTGTAGAGGATGTGTTAATTAATTATCAGTGTGCATATGGTTGTTTATTGGGAGGCAATATGAAGTGGCGTAATTGCGATGTGCTATGTTGGTTTTGTCGCGCAGCCCTAGTAATTGATCATTTTAGATAACGTGGTAGCTCATGCATGCTACTGTTTTCAGTCCAGAAAGAAATGGACTGTCATGGCCTGGATCCCCAAATCTGCTGGACTCTGAAGGGTCAGTGTTTCAGAGTTCCTACTGATCAGGCCAGCTCTCAGCAGGAGGTGTCTGCTGCATGTACAGCCACAAACCAGCTCCAAGCTTTGAAGTCTTACTTCTTTGTGGTTTTTTTTTTTTTGGTTTGTTTTTCTGGCTCAGGCATGACTCTGACCTACACCTCTAGCAGACTAGAGGAAAGCTACTTTTTTCAGAGTCACTCTTTTGTCTGACCCTACTGATCGTGGCCTTTTCAGTGTTGAGACTATAGTTAAAAATGAGTTTTTTGGGTAAATAGAGGCTAGTCAGAATAATAGCAGAAATAATAATAGGGCAAAATAAGACTTTTCTGGAATGTAGTACAGAGATTTTATTTTTGAAGTTTCAAATCAACATTTGACTTGTTCTCATATCTACCATTCTGCATGTGTTCTACTCAATGAATAATCCAGTAGATCACCAGACAATAGGAGCAGGAGGGGGAAAAATCATGTTTTGGTTTCATACATGTATTAAGCCAAAAATGCATTTCTTTGTTAAGTACCATTATTTACTAATAAATCTAGTGGAGTTATTATTAATAGTTGGTTGGTTTAGTGGATAACACGCTCAACGTCCCCCCAAATAACGGTACCACCATCCTACTATTCATACAGCATTAATTCAGGGGAGACTCTGATCATTACCTTACCCTGCCATTGTAAACTGCTCCAGGTAAGATTATTTGTAAAATATATGGGATGCCTTATGATGGCATGCACAGTAGCCAGAGCCAGTAGGGGCCCATGAAGCATAACTGTTTTGACATGTGATGGGAACTTTAATAGCAGAACAGTAAAACAATTTTAAATTTGAATATCACATTTTGTTGTGACATTCAAGAGGACTGGACTAAAACTTGTAAACGTGTTTTATATTTTGAAACCTACTTTTGCAAACTTATCCTGTGTTGTTGCGCCCCCTTGAGGGGTCATCTTTAAGTTTTATTTATGTAGGTGTTCTGGTTTGCTCTGCATGATTTGTTTTAGAGAAGTATTAGAAGAGAAGTATAAAATATTGTATGCAAATTAAGCAGAAACAAAATCAATCAATCAACATTTTTTTGTACAGTTTATGAAAAAAGAGGAAAAAAGTAAACAAAGAGTCCATACAGAAAGGGTATCCAGGTCCAAGCCCCACTATAGCAAGCCAGAGCAACAGCAGCAGGAAAAACTTCCTTGATAAGAGGAAGCCGTAAGAGGAACCCAGGCTGAAGGGAGGAGCCCATCTTCCTCTGGTCGACCCCGGATAGAGAGAGAACGACAAATATAATGAGATGTTTTGACAAGATACAACAAGAAGCTCGACCCAACATGTTTCATAAATATTCTAGTTCAGGAGGTGGTAATGTAAAATTTGACCCATCTCATAGGTTCTTTGTCAAGAGATGTGCCAGATGTTGGTGGCTCTACTGTGGTAAATTGGGTACTACATTTAGTGCCTTCCTTGGGCTTTGGTGCTTGAAGACAATAACTTTTTTATGGTAAACATGGTAACTTTACATGTAAAACAAAGAAAAAATTGCTGTTAATATCTTAATCAAAATCAAAAATGTATTTTTTATTGATCATTTCTATTGGTTAAGCTTTCACATAATATAACCATCATCTGGTATTTACTAACTGCTAAAAACAAAAACAAAATATATAAACAGCAAATTATATATATATACTTTTGAAATTGATGTGAAACTTTTAAAATGTAATGTGATATCAATTTTTGGCCGTACCAACTGTTATGTTAATTCTTGGCCATATGGCCATCTAGACACATGGGATGTTTCCTTCTTATGTTTTTCCCCTCATGCTCTTAAGTATTAAGCATTTTCTAGCACTGCTGGCCTCAATGACAATAAATATTGGTCTGCACTGCATTCCTGGAAAGTTTCTGGGATAATATCAGTACAGAAAACACTATATAAATAAAACTGGCTTGCCAAGACAGCTGTCAAAATTCTTTCCCCAAAGCAGCACCGCTCTGCTGTATCTGCGCAAGAATACGTTTCTATTTTTCTTGGAAGGAAACCTCACACTAACGCCGATGGTTTGCAAGCCTGAACCTGTCCTGTTTTTTTTACCTGTTTAAGGTTGCAATTTCGATAGCAGTCGAATGGGCTTTGTTTGCTTTGCGGCTGGCTTCCCCGCAGTGTCCAGCTGCTGCTTCATAAAAACAGTGATTTGTTTACGGCGCTTTACAGTGGGCGTCCAGAAAATAAACAAATCAAAACTCCCCACCAGGACCAATGCCTGAGGTGCGCCTCTCATGGAGGAAACCAAAGCGCTCTCCATTTCACCGCCGCTTTTGATTGTGCGTGTAAAAATTAACAAGCTGTGTAATTAATAACACAAACCTTCGAAACTTCCATTCATCCCCTCTTTAAAACATTAGCCTGTGGTCCGTGTTGTGTGGCATTATTAATTAGCTGGTTTCAAGGTTTCAAGAAAAAAGGGCAGTAGTAAAATGAGGGAGGGAAATGTATGAATGGACTAAGGCAGGTGGAGGCATGTACTGGTACCAGATTCCTATTAGTTGTATAACCACATTCAATAGTTGAATAGTGATGTTATTAGTATTATCTCCGTAACTACATAAGCTGATAATTCCTGTCACACTTCTGGACTCAATTTCCCAGAATACCCCTTACCATGTCCATTCACGACCAATCACAGAAGCATCTCACTGGAGTTCTAGCGCCACACCTGAAATTTATTGTCTCTCTGTGTATAAAAGCTTGTCTTGTCTTGTTCCTACATGCATACCGAGCGGGTCTGATTGTCTTTTGGTTTTTGACCTGTTTACCCATTTTAGCCTCTGCCTTTCTTGCTCATACCTATCTGTTTATATATCTTGACTTTGACTTGGACTGTGTTTTTCATTTTTTAGTCCACTGTCCACTGGCCACACCACCACCTTCCCTTCCAGGGACCACAATAAATATTTGTATACACACACATATAAGCCTTACAATCCAGACAAGTTAGTGGTGCACACTAACATACATACATACATACATACATACATATGTACATACATACAAACCTACATACATGCATACATACATACCTATGTACATACATACATACATACATATATACATACGTACAAACCTACATACAAACATACATACCTACGTACATACATACATACATACATACATACACATATACATACTAAGATCATTCATGTGTGGGGTCGTTTCTCATCCAGGACAGTGGGTTCACTCAAAATTTTGCCTAAGAACACTGCCATGAATAAGGAATGGTATCAAAACATCCTCCAAGAGCAACTTCTCCCAACAATCCAGGAGTAATTTGGAGATGAACAATGCTTTTTCCAGCATGATGGAGCTCCATTTTGCCAAAAGACAAAAGTGATAATCAACTGGCTGTGTGAACAAAACATTGAAATTTTGGGTCCATGGCCAGGAAACTCCCTAGATCTCAATCCCATTGAGAACCTGTGGTCAGTCCTCTAAAAGAGGGTGCACAAACAAAAACCCAGAAACTGTGATAAACTCCAAGCAATGATTAGGTGAGAATGGGCTGCCCAGAAGCTGATATCCAGCATGCAGAGGCAAATTGCAGAAGTCCTAAAGAATAAAGGTCAACACTGTATATTTGAAGTCTTTGCTTAATCTGGATGTATTTGTCAATAAAAAGTTAACACACATATGGAATGTTTATAATTGTACTTCATTATACCAAATAAACATCTGACAACAGGTTCTAAACAGAATAAGGCAGTAAACTTTTTGAAAACCAAAATTTGTGTCAATCTTTTGGCCACGACTGCACATAAGTTTCCATTTGCATGCTGTAACTAGGGTTAGGGTCGGACTGTATTTTTGACTTTAATTTAGGTTTTACCCCTCAGATAATAAAGAATCACCCTTTATAATGTCTGCAAGTATTTGCTTTGTTTCTGCTGCCAAACAATTCCACAAACAATACTAAGCATTGTCTTATTTTTATTTTTGTGTGGTTTGTTTTTTGAGTTTAGTTTCAGGTTAAATTGTCCGTTTTGCTTTAAATCTTTTAATATTAATATAGTAAGTAGTGCTTGTACATACATTACTGTGTTTATTTGACCCTTTCCAGGCTTTTTTCAGTATTATTTACAGTTCTCATCTAATACCTGCTCTTACCACTCAGTACTTCATTAAACTAAATCAAGACTGCTGGTAAAGGAATTGAATACATGCATATGTCTGCGGTGTCCAGGAGAAATCTGGAACTAAACTTTGTTCTTCAAACTGGCACACAAGACATTATCTACTTCTTTCAAAATAAGATATTTATGTTACTTTGTTATATTGTATTGTATATTGCATTGTATTAATGCTTATTTAAACCTGTTATAATGATGAATCTGGTGTTCTTACTGGTTAAAAAACCTTTATTTTTAAGATAAAGACTTTAGACTATAAAGACAATGAGCATAGATGAAGACATTTGCGCAGCTTTGCATAAAAAAATTAAAATATCCCTCACCCTTCCCTTTTATTAATCTAGAAGAAACGTTTGTCATGTTTTATGAGTTCAGTATTAAACTTTATCCCTTTTCTCACCAATGGCTGTCTCTAGAGGAGGAAAGCAACTGCAATTCTTACTATTGTTTCACTTCTTGTATTTGCTGCTGAACGTGGTTTCTTGAAATTATTTCAATCAAATGTTTTTAAAACAGCAGCTCAAGAGTCTTTTAGTGTGGATACATTTTTCACTGTTCTTTTGCTATGCAGTGCTTTGCAAATTCACTTTCGCACACTGAACATACCAAACAAATCAATTTGACTGTGCTAAACTGTGCTTTCCCGAGTCGCTTCACTGTTTATATACCTTTTTCTCAGAGTATGCACAGAGCATGCCAACAATTGAAGCTATTGAAAGCAGTAAAGACTATGATAAAAAGAGAAAATAACTCTTGGGGAAATGTAGGTAAAACCTCTTAAAAGTTGGAGGTGGACTGTGAGAATGTGAAATCTGAACCAGACTTGAGTCCAACACATGAGAACCTGATCAACAAACTCATCTTTAATTTGGCCATAAAGGTGAAATTAGGTGAATTGTGAATGTCGCACAAAATTCGTCGTCCATTACTGTCTGAGGTCAATAAGCTTAGCTTGACTGTATGAGAGCTGAGACAGGACAGTGTTTCCCCTAAGAGCCAATAAGCTGCGTTTTTACAACAAATTCTTATATGCCAATAAATGTTGTATTAATATAAGATATCAATCCAGCGGTACAGTGTTATGCTGTATTGGTACTGCCAGCACTTAAATACAGTATTGGTATCAGCAATAGAAAATACCAATACCACAAATTATTGTCCGATGACTACAGGTGCTACTAAGTGAGGTGCATTAGCTTGCCAGTAAATGGACTTCAACTGTGGTGGCAGGATGTTGGCAGTGTGGGATTATTACATGTTGAAGACAAGCAGTAGCAAAGATGTACATTGCAAAAACAGTAACACCTGTATTTACAGCGCAGGCAGTTAAAATCGTATTAATTACATGCAACAATGTTGTTATTAATTTTCTGGTTTCTTTTTTTGATTCGCTGCTTAACTTGTCATGTGACAGTCCACATACTTTTGGCCAAACAGTGTATAAATATCAAAATGTATAGGCACCTATAAACTGAGTAGTTAAACAGAGTCATTATCAGTGTTGTACACTGTATCCACATATTTGTGAATCATGCATCGCGTGCCGGAAGTTTTTCTCTGTTCTCTGTTGGAAGTTTCTGAATGGTTTCCACCATATGCACAGTAACTCAGCCGCCTCTGCCCACAGGACTAGATAGTGTTATGTTTTGCCAGTTTTGACTCACACAATGTGACTTCAAGCACAGTGAGCTGCTGGAGTGTTTTACACTGTTATCTATTTTGGCTAATCGAGCTCCATAAAGCCACGTGAGGACGTTCTCAGCAAAGGTGTCCAACCAAGATATCCGACAACTACACAACCCATCAAATGTATTGGACACTAAATTACACCCAATGTGGCTGTGCAATTGCATAACTCCGATTTTTTTTCCCGCCTTAATTACAGAGCCCTCAGTCCAAATGTGCATTACAGCGGAAACCTGGAGCCATTCCAGCTCATCCAAAGGTATAAGTACGCGCCGGGAGTGAATGAATTATGCAAAAAACAAGGCACCGAATTGGAGAGAAAGCGATTTGGCCAGACGCGCTCGATTCCGCAGATTGCTTTGCTTATTGTAATACAGCGAGGTGCCGTGTGATACTAAAGGGAATACTCTAAAAGAGAGAAAGTTTAGTTTTTTTAGAAAAAATAAAAACACCATCTGTGTACGTTTCATTCTTAGTTCAAAGGGAATGAAGCTCTTCCAAAGGACCACACAACAGAAGATTTAAAAGCCTTTCAGAACTTCAAGGCAGTGAGATCATCACACGGTGCTTGTTAGACAGCGCTAAGAAGACTAAGTGCTAAGAGACTTTCTGCAATGCATGACAAAATAATTTATTACAAATGGAAGGGTCGCAATACATTCTTCAAAGTGAAAAACAAATGATATTCTGAAATACTTCCTAAAAGACATACAGCATAGGGGCTAGCGCTATCTGTACAGCAGGGAAAAGAGGCAGCCTTTTTCTTCATATGTGAAACTGATGTGTTGTCTATGTGGCAGTGTGAGCAGCAAATTCAGTTCTGTTTTCATATGTGGTTTTGAAATCCGATGCTGCAAAGCCAGATCGGAATTCACACCACTTTTACGTCAATCCAACTCAACACATTTTGTTAAGGCTCTAACATTTGTGATGACATTTCTGTACAAATATAAAGCAGTTATCGCCATGGGCGGAGCCAAAGCAGGGGCCAGAGAGACACTGGATCCCCCTGAAATCTGACTTGACCCCCCAGGTGCCACCCCAGATAACTGACATGTCATGGCACTGCACGTCGTGTTGAAAAGAGCCTGTTGTATTTTGTAATCTTTAATACCTGTTGACTACTAGGTCCCTTCTGTGCAGTAGTTGGCGCTGTGTATCACAAAGAGTGCTAATTGAATTCCTCCGCAGCTCCGATGGAATCCTGGGATAGGACAGTGTGCTGGGGCTGCATACTTAAAAATGGCTGCTGGTGCAGAACGGCATCCGGGGACTTTTCGCGTACTGCTCGCCGAACACTACGTATTCGGACACCCTAGTTACTCTCGCACACTGCTTTTGCGTACTGTTCAGTATGGAAGTACGCGATTTCGGACGCACCCAAGAAGAGAGTCAAACGCTCAGGAGATATGTTTCGGCAGGGAGAAGAACAGCAGAGGGGAGATCGTTTACAGTGTGATATGGCAGTTCACCCTCGAGTATTAAGATAACGATAACATTACATTACATTTCATTCATCAGCTTCCAGCACACACATGCGTTTCACTCTGGGTGTTTGAACTGGGTAGAATGTGTTGCGCTTTGACTCCGTGCTGGCCTTTCTTTCTGCTTCTCTAATGATTGTAGAGGAATGCAGTTAGCTACGTTAGCTGATTTAGCTGATTCATGCCCTGTTGGCTGAAATGAAATGTAACATGAAGGTTTTGTCTAACGTGTCAACTATCTGAAAAGTAATATTAAACTTTTATCTACAGTGGTCTCTTTGCCCCGACGTCAGTTTGTGTGATACAGTATCAGTGATGGGTCAGTAAGTTACTGAAAATTTGTACTCAGGTTTAAGTACAATTGCTTATACTTACAATTAATTATACTCTTCTGAACTGAGCATTAAGTAGCTTGGCACTCAGTCAGACAGAAGTCTTAGTGTTGGTGCTTGCTTGATTAAGCTCTGCACTATGTTCATGTCAAGAGGTCATCACTGTTAGTTTTTTTTTTAAACAGACAGATTGTGTGTGTGTGTTTTTACATTTACATATTGTACATTTTGTACATTGTTAATAAACTGCAGACTTTATAAAAACTATAGCTACAATAGCTTTGGCCACCCACTGACCACCCCAAGGATAAAAGTCTAGCTTCGCCACTGGTTATCGCGGCAGTTCAGTGTTGGATAAGATTTCAAAAGAAATGGCCGAAAGCAGCCATAGGACAAAGAGACTACAGCATCAAAGAAATCTCTGAAATTTCAATAGCAAGCTATTGGTTGGCTATCAGCCACTGACTCTCTGCGGTTGCTCTTGTGATGAGATAAAACTGGAACCTGTGGGAGTGCTTGTCATGACTGTTTAAAGATTACTCTTTTATGTGGGTCAGTTTAGGAGTGCTAACAGTTCAGATCTGTGATATCAGATATAGGACACACTTAAATATATACACATCAACCTAAAAGTCTCAGAATGTAAGTTTCCGAAACTGGTAAAAGTGAAGATGGAGAGGGAAGGCCTGAGCCTTTTTCTTGTTTCTTACTATCTGTCATGTTATGCTTCCCCTCTTGTCTGTTCTCTGCCTTCGTTTACACTCTCATGCCTTGGTCCACGTGCTTCTGTTTGTTTGGCTGCTAGTCTCCTCCTAGTCTCCTCCCTGTTGTTACGCCCCTCGCCTGCCCCTGGTTTGTTGCTCCTCCTAGTCCCAAATGTTTCTACTTTTCTTTGTTATACCTATACCCCTCTGTTTACTCCCTGTCTTTGTCTAGCACTGTTTATATTTTTATATTGTTATTCTGGTATTGTGAATGTGTAAGCTGTTAAGTCTAGTCCTGTGTTCCTGCTTAGTGTTTTGTTATTTTGTATGTATTTATTGGTTCCATTATGGACTCCAATAAACCCTTGCGCATGTATCCACTTCCCTCGTCTGCTTCACAGTTACGATACTGAAATCAAATTTCTGGTGATACATTGCCCCCCGTTTGTTTGGAGCATGAACTCAACAGGTTATGTCAGCTCACAAATTGCCCCTTTGAGGCTACACTAAACAACCAACGTGACGTTTAAAGCTCAACTTAGGCTAGCCTAGCAGAGTGTCATGTGGCTAATTATCCTAATTATTCATGCCGAGAAATGACCAACATAGGTAACACACAGTTAGTCAACGACATAGTCCGTGGTCTGATATGCACAAGTAGTATCTGGCCAAAGCTCTTAATACTGTTTAACTAAGAACATAGTTGACTGTGTATCCTTGGTTGACACTTGCAAGTGGTTTGTTGCTGCCATGGTACATCATTGTGCTACAGCTAATTATACAGTTTATATCCTGTATTTATTATGATTTATAATTGCATTGATAATGTGGTATAAGTGGTAACAATGTGGTATTTATCTACTTGATAAAGACTGTATGATTTGATAAAGTCATGTTCTGTAATGGACTACAACAACTGTTCATAAGATCATCATGTACACTAATGTTGTAATGCTTTAGAATACTCTATACAAGGCTGTTAAAGACTATACGTGAAATTAGGTTTTCTTGTGGCTTTTAAATATTAAAGAGTTTACACGTCAGAGCATAACATCGCTCTGCAGTAACTCCGCAGTTCTTAACCAGATGTGGAGTAACTGCTGCTCCATCTGCCAAAGCAGGAAGTGTGTAAAGCTTTAATTAGAGAAGCTAGCTTACAGCTATTGCTCCCACTAGCTATAATTCTAACTGAGGCAGTCACTGTTTGCTTTTGTTATCATTGGTTAAGAAAGTTTTTGTGCTGCTATATATTTAGCCATGATTGCTAACTGCTAATAGTTTAGCATCTCTAACCAGCTAGAATAGTGTTATAGTTTCCAGATAAAAACAAAAACACACAAATTTTTTTTGTTGAAGGCGCAAGTGACTGTACCAAGTGGAATCTGCCATTATGAAGCTATATAATCTTGCTTATGTCAGGCATTATAAAGCATTAAGTATGATACATATATATATATATATATATATATATATATATATATATATATATATATATATATATATATATATATATATATAAACACACACATTATTACTGTTATTATTATACATACATACACTATACATATATTATTTACTATTTTATTTTATTTAATAGCACTTTCAATTGGTTTTATTTTGTTTGTTTACTTACTGTTGATGTTTTGAACTTTGTTTATTATTATTATTATTATTATTATTATTATTATTATTATTATTATTATTATTATCATCATGATTTGCATACACTTGCACTGCTTATTACTTACTAATATATTTTTTTAAATAATATAACCATTTACACCTTATTTTGAACACATTTTCAGTTGTACACCAGCAAGGTGGAGCTACAAGGTTGAGCTTTCTAGTAAAGTGGCCGGTCACTGTACACAGTGCATAAAAACCACAGCAACACCACTCTGTCTTATACACTCATATTAACCGCCTCGCACACACAACCATATGGTGAGTAATTGTAAAGCACATTTAAATGGTAGGTGTTTCTGATTAAATGGCCAATGAGCAAAGCTACAAAGTAAACATGCCTAGTAAACTGGTTTAGCATGTGTCTTCGTGCTGCACTTAAAGACCCTACAAGCAAAAAACAGTCAGTAACTCTGTATTTTAATCTCCGCACCTTTAGAACTTTAACAGAGAATTTAAAATACAGTAAACAATGTAGGCCCTCCAGCTTTACTGTGCAGCGCTGTAGAACTTATCAGTATGCCAAGTCCCTCAGTCCTTATAGAGTATAGGGAGTTAACCCCCTCTTTTCCACCATTTCTACCACCACAGTAATGTCTGCGTGGAGAGAACTGCTGAACACTGGCCACAGGGCTTAAGAGATATGGCTCTTAGATCTTTTCCCTGTCTTTTATGTCTACAGTGTGGATGCTTTTCATGATTTATGACCCACTTCCATCAAAAGCTCCATATTTCTAGCATGCATGTCAGATACACAAAACTTTGGCTACCATATGGACAGTTGTAATTTGCATTACTCACACTGATCTCCCAAAAACTCCATGGTGTAATTCATTATCGAGTTTAGTGATTGGATTATCAAAAAAAAAGTTTTGGTAAACACATTAAAATATATTTGAAGAAATTAAATAGTCACTGGAGTAAACAATTCCCAAATTTACTTAATTACCATTCCAGCAATAGAAAGGATGTGGGAATTAAAGCAGCTCAATATTCTCGTTAGGGTTACATAATATGAAGAAAATATTATATTGCAAACTGTGAAACACCTAATGTACTGGAAACATGCATCCTTGATGTGCCATGGTTTAAGATTGCCTTTTGTGATTCATGTGTGATGGACCATGTAAATGCTTTAAGGCAACACCCAAAAACATCTGTGATTGGTCAGAATCAGAACCAATACATGTATCGATACAATAATGGCTGTACTTGTACTTAAACATTTACCCTTATTTTTTAATTTCATTGTTAAAATGTGGAAACATATACCATCTTGGCTTGGACTCCTGACATTCTGCTCAACGCACAGCCGTGAACAACACACTAACATGGTGATAGACAGCATGTATTACCAGGAGACTGCAAACAGTGACTTACCACACTGGAACATTAGTAGGGTCATGATGTCCCTCCTCACCCTTGTGCCTCCAGTTAGACCACCTTTGTGAAGCACTCCTCTGTGAATTACACCCTAGCACACTGCAAAGAGAGGCTCAGAAGAGCAAAGCTATACTGTGAGTGCTGCAGTGCTCTGCGAGGAATGCAGCTAGCCTGGAGTTTTGGATTTTCAAGGTAAAACTGTGGACATGCTTTCCATGTAGGCATCCTCCATGTAGACGTCTTTCTCAAATCCCCTCAAATCTCAAAAAAGATGAAACTTCAAATATTTGCTGTTGCTAAAGCTTCAGAGCCAAAAATGGTATTTAACATCCAAGATGTGCCATTATTACTTGTTTAAAAAGGCTTTTTAAAGAAAAAACATTGCACGTTCTGAAGAAATGGAGTGAAGTGCATTGATTAGTTCATCATCTGCTGTTGTGTGCATAAATGAAACTCAAGTTAAAATATACTGCACTCAGGATAATGCCCCTTTCCCAGATGTGTATTAGGTTGTGGTTGTAGTGAGGGGTTAGTTTCTGCCATGTTTGTGGAGGTGCTTTGTGTTTCTACATTGCTAAAAGCTGAATGAATTATGGTCTGTGCCCCATTGTGATGTTCAACAGTCATTGTGACCGTTGTTTCAAATACACTTATGTGCCCACATACTGACTACTACTGAGCTGCTGCCTTTGTGATTAAACATCCAGAGTGGTCACCAAGTGCTTTGACCAGAACCTCACCAACTACATATTTAATAGCATGATTACGTGGCTTGTTGGCTTTTTGTTCGTTGTTTTGTTCCTTTGATCAAAAACCTCCGAATTTTGTATAACCTATACATTGTGTAAAAAATTTCATGGACCAATAGTAATGCTCCAAAATAAAAAGGAAATAATTCTGGTTCCATTGACTTGCGTTAACAGTAAGAACAGTTTTGTTCTCTTCCCATTTTGCAGATGAATAGGCTGCTTGTACATAACTGTGCCCGTACAGCACTCTTTCAAACCCAATTTTGTTTTCTGTAGGAATGACCGACTCATTGTACTTTGCTATGTCATCCCAGGTGATCATATTATAATAGCCACCTGGGATCCCATAGCTACGGCCTGGCAACACGCTAGCAACCACCTGGGAAAGCATCGCAATGGCCTAGCCACACCTCAGCAACCACCAATGATGGCGAAGCAATGGCTTCACAGCCACCTAGGCTACAACAGCGAACATCTAATAAAACAAGCAGTGCTCTAACAGTAAACTTAAACATAGCATCAATCTGCAAGTATATAACACAATTATTAAACTTTGGTAATTATTGTAACATTTGAAGTAATTTGTCATATCAATTTAAACATTTTCGGTTCTTGTGCTCATAAATGTGGGTATCTGGGGTGCTTACCAACTCACAAACTGAAAAATATGAGACAACCCATTCAGTTTTGATGCCAGTGTCTATCTACAGTTGGCAAAACCTGTTTATGTGTAATACGTTCAACCTAAATGGTGCGTCAGTCTGCCTGTCCAGCTTTTTGTTTAAATTTCCACCTTAAATAGTGCTGCAGTCACATGCCGGCACCTCAGGCAACTGCTGTACTGTTTAAGATGGAGTGGGAACATCCGAACAAGATGCTGTCTAATAGGAAGCCAGCTTCAGCATCATGTGTCTAACTGTTTGTCAACCTGAATTTGCTAGAAAGTTCTAGGTGTTATTTGCTGTAGGACACAGAGGTGCACAACTCCAGTCCTGGAGTGCCATTGTTCAGCATAGTTTATTGATTTACCTAATTAAAACACACCTGATTACACCTGCTGGACACTGGCTCTCCAGGAGTCACAGTAGTAGATTATTAGTTGAATGTCTATGAAATGAGCTAAATCTTATTAAAAGGTGTGAGAGTAAAACGAGAGAATGGGTGTACAGGGCTTCAGAGCTTTTCTTTCTATAGTAGAGTAAAGCCACAAGCACATCTGTACACTCCACGGAGGAGGGGGACAGGGTGAGCAGTGGTTTGTTATCATTTAAAGGGGTTACACAGGGTGGAGACGGGAGATGTGGCGCTTCATCCTTGTGATATTTAGACCAAAGCATGTCACAGATATTTAATTAATACCCCAGAGATGGGTTAACTTGTGGAAAGGAAGTATAATATGTGACCTTCAACTTTAAATATATAAAGCCGACGTAATCAAAATGTCATTAGCGTGACATTTATTTCATATTACATTTAAGATAAACATTGACCAACAATGTCTGCTTGTTTATCACTGCATTGTATTGTATTATGCAGTTGCTGACAATACTCACCCCTAGCCAAGATGTCAACAGCACACAGTAAAACTTTCAGTACTGCGAAAGGCTGAAGAGTTGCAATAAGAAACAGTTGCAGCAAAAAGAGCTACAGCATGCAAACTTCAAGAAATCAGACTCCACAGACTCCACAGCTGTATAACTGGAAGGCTGGTTGAAATTCATGGGATGGAGCCTCAGTGCACATGTCTGCATTCCAGCACTGGTCAGCCAACTCTTGCACACAACCCATGCGCTGGTATGAGCAGCATGTGCAGCAGTCCGATAATTCACACGGAACAATGTGGAGCTGTCTGCTCGGGCTTTAAGGTTTAATGGGATTTTATACCTGGGGACCTGAACTTTGAGATTGAGAAGAAAAAAAAGCACACTCTCACACAGAAACAACATGGCTTAGCGTTCAAAACCAGAGAAGAGAAACGCAGCGCAAGTAACTAAATCACAGGCACCAGTTGATTCAAACATGTGAATTTCAATTCCAAGTATCCTGCTCATCCCCTGCCACCTTTACCATCTGCATATATTAGCCATGCTTCTGCTAGCATGTCCTCAGGGCTGCGCTAATAGGAATCTGCTTTCTGGCTGCGGGTAAAGCGGAAGCTAATCTCAGAGTCGTTAAGTTAAAACAAAGCCAATTTTCCACATAAGGCAGTTTCCTTAAATGTGTTTGACAACATGCCACGAATCCTCCTTTATGAAGAAAAAAAAATACTTCAGGAACACTGTATTGTTCGCATGTGAAGTTTAGGATAAATGAGGCAGGCAAGCCATAAAAAGATACTGTGACTATTTGTGGCACTTCTGATTTCATTAGCATGTAGTTCTAAACTTCCACCAGATGGAACAAACTTAAAAAGGGAGAAATAAAAGTCTGCACACTCCCTGTGAGAAATCACATTTTTACTTTCTGGGAACAGTCGTCTGCATGTTCAAAAATCAGAGAAGGCTATAATTACTCGCAGACAGCCCTCGAACTTTTAGAGCAGCCAGCATTTGAAATGACCAAAGTGCATATTACGGGTGAGCATTAATAATTGCTTTTGGTATTTGAGTATCTATGGGAGTTCATAAACTGATATGTGGTGGGGATAAAAAATGCACTTATGGCTGTTAGGCAGCTGTACAGAGGAATACGCCTGCAAACCTTTTTTTAAAACTGTATTCAATCTGTTTGAAATCTGTTTTTGTTTTTGATTAGCAATGGGAGCTGCCTCTTCAGATGTGGACTATCTTCCATACAAGATCTTTCCTTCTTAATGGACAAAATATGCAAGTTTATCAGGGAAATATCTTTTAATTGTTATCTTTATATTGAATATGGCTAATGTTAGTTAGCCTTATTGGCTATGCTGTCTCTGCCTTCTCAGTCAAGTCCTTACTTAACAAAGCACCTGTAGTAAAGTTTCTCAGTAGTAAAGTATTGTGCTGTCTAGGCAAAAAAAAAAAAAAAAAGAAGATGCAAAGAACATGGCGTCTTTTTCTTTCCTCCAGTCCCTGTAGCACCCCCCCCAAAGTGGACAGCGTGCTGCATCTTCCTCCCCAGTGTGGCGGTACTCCTTGCCTCAGCTGTGATGACATAAAGGCCTGCTAGTGCTGCAAGCTGCATATTGCAAACCAGCTCCTCTGGCGGCAGTGCACCACAGGGAAGCTCCCCACCAACTCCTTCATGGTGCCTTGTAGCACACTGGACATGTCATTTTTCAGCATTGGTGGAGGTCCATGTCTAATCCGACCATCCACTACGCTGTTCCACCATTCAAGCGTACACACTGTCGCCTCTCTCACCGTCAGCGTTAGCTGCTCTTGATAGTTTCAATTAGCATTAGCGTGTTAATTGCTGGCAGGGTCAAAACAGCCACTAGGCCTTTTGATATCCTGATAGGCAGAGAGTAGGGGAAGCACGGCTAAGTTAAGGGTAGCCAAAAGACAGTGGCAGGTGAAAAAGAGCTTTGTAAATGTGCCTTGGAGACAGGGGAAAAGGCCAAGACAATTTAGCGCCGCGCCTCATGTCACCATGACGACCCCTCACCGAAGGTCTGCTAACTTCTCCTGCATGTCTGGAAAATCTATTTTGGAGGCTGCTGTCTCGAACTCTATTCCCTCATCATGGACCCATCACGATGAGCTATTGGCACAGTAGTTTTACAACAATGGCAGGCCTAACTACTGGCTTGTAGCAAAAAGCAGGAGTCACTGAAAGCCTGCTTAGAAAAGAAATCAATCAGCTGACATCAAACCATACATCACATTTTTGGTGCATCCAACGAAATCAATCATCCTCAGGTTTAGATTGCTTGTTCTTATGCGACCTCATAAATTTAGCGCCCTTTCCACCCGCGCACCTGCTCTCTCCGGGTCCTGCTTTGCATTTAGAAACAAGTTCCATGTTGTCTTGTGCATGATGCACTATCTCTCCACTTTGAGACACTCAATGGGCCTATTTGCATGAAGGGAGGAAAAAAAAAAACATGCTCACCAATGAATAATGCGAGAGGCGAAGTTAGATGAGCTTAAAGAAATGGGTCACACAGTGTTTCACTGATTCCTAGTGCTTTGGTAACCTTGAGGACGGCACCTAATTGCATACAAATGTGCACCTGAAAAGACCTTAAAAAAAAAGAAAAGAAAATCAAGGACATATGCTAAGAAAGGAGAGTCTAGAAGCAAGCTTAGCGGAAGAAAAAAAAACAACAGAGTGTGGTAATCGGATGTGTTCGGGCTCATGCCACTGTCAGTCTCACTGATTATCAGTGTTTTTAATGAGAGTCTATCAGCAACATGAGAGGGTGACATTCTGTCCTGCCCTCAATTAACAGAAGAATGTCAACACAGCCCGTCCTCGCCATTTAGATCTTTCAGCCCACGGCTGATGCGTATTATTCAATTTGGACATTAATTTCCTTAAGGGCCCGATAACAGTTGGCATTTCCTCGCGTCAAAGTGTTGAGATCAGATGATATTCCACATTCAGCCTCCCCCTCCCACCCCACCCTTTTCTTTCCTTCCCCTTGTCGCCATGAGCTCATCACTCGGTTGAAAGTTACCATAGGAACGGCTGGTACCAGAGTACTGCTCTTGGCGGGAGGCGGGGATGGGCAAAAATCTAATTTGGTGTCCCTCGTAATACCATTTCACTTGGATGAAAAATCTCCAGGATATTAGCAATAGCACTGTAATTGATTCGAACACGAGGACTTCTAATATCGTATTGTCTCTCGAAGGGCAGGATATTCACAGGCTGGAAGGAAGTCCAGCCTCTTGTGTGTTGTCCTCTAAAGAAGACGTAACCCTCGGGTGTTCTGGACATCACACACTAACAGTTTAATTAATCTGCATTCAGTCATAGTCTTCCATCAAAACTCCTAATGACCAACCCGATGGAAAGATGGTGCAACAGCGTGTTTGGCTCTAATGGGTGATATAATGGTTTGAATTATGTAATAACCTTCAAAGTCTGATGTCCCACAGTTAAATTGTCATCATTACAGCTCGTTAGCAAATTACTGGAAGACTTGAATAGAATTCTAATTGTCTGTTTGAATATTTATCAATCATTGGTGGCATATCCATTGTGCAGATGCAATTAGATACAGATGCAAAAAAAAAAATATGGATCGCAGTGTGCAATGCGTTATTTATTGCTTAGGTCATACATCACACAAACGTCCATCGTATCAGGAATCAGACTGTTAAGTCGTGGAGCAGTAGCGTGTGTCGCATCCAAAGGTAAACTCAACTCAAAAACAAGAGGCTCAACCCATACAGCTATTAAGACAAAGGACTCACTGTATTTCAGTGCCATATACAGTCATATGCAAAAGTCTGGGCATCTATGTTTTTTTTTTAAGTCTATTGCTTTTAATTTGCTAAATTAACTATGTAGGAAAAAGGTACATAAATAGTCTGATCAAAAGTTATTACATATTTTCATTTTATCTTCTATTCTTTTTCAAATATGATCAATTAAACTAAAGAAAAATGCCAGAAGAAGTGTGTACTTGTAGAGGACTTACAGCTGTATTAAAGTATCCCAAACTGCAATAAAATACATCAGATTCAATGCGCCCAATCTGTGGGGACAATTTAAGATTTGGGTCACTTTTATCTTCAGTATGAAATATATATATATATAACCTTATATATTTATATATATATTTAAAACCTTGGAAACCCATTGCTTTTGATACGGTGTTGCGCAAAGTTGGAGATATACCACTTTTTTTTTGAAAGATGGAAAGTTTAGCCCCAATCTTCAGATCTGATCTGTACCTATTCATACTTCCACTGTGACGAGAGACTTCAGTGCTCTGGGTCTGAAAAGACGTGTATTTGTCAAAAAGCCCTTACAAAAAAAAAGTACATTTTACAAATGAAACAATCAAATGAATCAGAAGATGAAGCCAATTCCTAAGACTGAATTTCAGGGATGTAGAAAAACTTATAACCTGAAATGAATGGAAACTTTGATAAAAGCAAAAAGTGAACACAAAGTACTGAGATAAATACACCAATATGTTTTCTGCTTTATTCCTGGCACTGAAAAATGACTAACTTGTACTTTTTTTTTGGAGAGGAAATTCAATAATTAAAAATTGGTCTCGGAGATTTGCCTCGTATTACGTGTCGTACTGAAGAGCCTGATTTAGTCGTGCCAGCTTGCGTGGCCTAACTCAAACGCAGCATGCAAATGTAATGATCATCACATGGTCCACGATGATTCATCTTTGTACAAACAAAACGCTCATGACTGGTGCTGGCAGAGTGAAGGAGCCATCACAGCTGGCTGTGGTTCACACAGTCGGCCTGCTGTTTTTAACGCTATTGATTATGTCAGCTCATACCTTTGACTGCAGAACAGGGCCTCTGAAGAGGAACGGTAAGCAAAGGTGTCCGGCACCGTGTGGATGTAGCCGAAACCTTAATTACGAAGCTTCAGTGCAGGACATGGAAAAAAAATGAGGAGGGGAAGAATGAAGGATCAAAGGAGTGGAATCCTTCAGCATGGTACACAACTGAGGGTTTAATTTCCGACAGTTTCTACGCCGCATTTTCACATGCAAATTACACTCTAGTGAAGACACACATACGCACGCAGCATATATCAACTTCAACTAAGCAGTCCAACTGGCTGGCCCTTGAAGTTGCTGCTCGCATTTATTCCAAACGTTCAGCTTATTATCTTAGCAGTAGCAGCTCCCTGGTCCCGTATATGAATAATTAATTTTCCAAATTCACTCATATTCATTCCATCTGTTCCACACAAACACAAAAGCTGGGGGGAAGAAAAAGGTATGACATCAAAACAAAGCGCCTTAGGGAAAAACTCAGAAGAAAGCCAAGACATCATTTCCAGCTCCTGTGCCTGTTGAAGGTAAAGTAAGGTTACCCTCAGCAAATTACAACAAGTATATAAAAACCTGCTAAGTAAATATCCATCATTCCTCTCTGCACCAGTGTTTATTATTATTTCATTGCTTTTTTACTGCTTGAAACTTCATTATTAAAAGCGCAGTACAACACAATTAGCCTGAGGTCTACAGAGCACGCTTTATGGAGCTGACAGGAACTGATGTGGAGGTATATCTCAAAGGGCACTATCAGGAAAATACAACAATAAGTGCACAAAGAGAAGCTGGGGATATCAAAGCAGAGAGGGTAAGAGTTTTCTGGAGAGAATTAGGTGTGAGATGAAGGCTAGTAAAGTGTGTATGTTAGTTATGGTTATATGTAATGGCTAGTTAAGAAAGTAAGTCAGTGTGATGGTGAGTTGAGATGAAGGCTAGTAAAGTGTGTATGTTAGTTATGGTTATATGTAATGACTAGTTAAGAAAGTAAGTCAGTGTGATGGAAGCTGAGATGAAGGCTAGTAAAGCGTGTATGTTAGTTATGGTTATATGTAATGACTAGTTAAGAAAGTAAGTCAGGTAAGTCAGTGTGATGGTTAGTTGAGATGAAGGCTAGTAAAGCGTGTATGTTAGTTATGGTTATATGTAATGACTAGTTAAGAAAGTAAGTCAGGTAAGTCAGTGTGATGGTGAGTTGAGATGAAGGCTAGTAAAGCGTGTATGTTAGTTATGGTTATATGTAATGACTAGTTAAGAAAGTAAGTCAGGTAAGTCAGTGTGATGGTGAGTTGAGATGAAGGCTAGTAAAGCGTGTATGTTAGTTATGGTTATATGTAATGACTAGTTAAGAAAGTAAGTCAGGTAAGTCAGTGTGATGGTGAGTTGAGATGAAGGCTAGTAAAGCGTGTATGTTAGTTATGGTTATATGTAATGACTAGTTAAGAAAGTAAGTCAGGTAAGTCAGTGTGATGGTGAGTTGAGATGAAGGCTAGTAAAGCGTGTATGTTAGTTATGGTTATATGTAATGACTAGTTAAGAAAGTAAGTCAGTGTGATGGTGAGTTGAGATAAAGGCTAGTAAAGTGTGTGTGTTAGTTATGGTTATATGTAATGACTAGTTAAGAAAGTAAGTCAGTGTGATGGTGAGTTGAGATAAAGGCTAGTAAAGTGTGTATGTTAGTTATGGTTATATGTAATGACTAGTTAAGAAAGTAAGTCAGGTAAGTCAGTGTGATGGTGAGTTGAGATGAAGGCTAGTAAAGCGTGTATGTTAGTTATGGTTATATGTAATGACTAGTTAAGAAAGTAAGTCAGTGTGATGGTGAGTTGAGATGAAGGCTAGTAAAGTGTGTGTGTTAGTTATGGTTATATGTAATGACTAGTTAAGAAAGTAAGTCAGTGTTATGGTGAGTTTAGATAAAGGCTAGTAAAGTGTGTATGTTAGTTATGGTTATATGTAATGACTAGTTTAGAAAGTAAGTCAGTGTGATGGTGAGCTGAGATGAAGGCTAGTAAAGCGTGTATGTTAGTTGTGGTTATATGTTATGACTAGTTAAGAAAGTAAGTCAGTGTGATGGTGAGTTGAGATGAAGGCTAGTAAAGCGTGTATGTTAGTTATGGTTATATGTAATGACTAGTTAAGAAAGTAAGTCAGTGTGATGGTGAGTTGAGATGAAGGCTAGTAAAGCGTGTATGTTAGTTATGGTTATATGTAATGACTAGTTAAGAAAGTAAGCCAGTGTGATGGTGAGTTGAGATAAAGGCTAGTAAAGCATGTGTGTTAGTTATGGTTATATGTATTGACTAGTTAAGAAAGTAAGTCAGTGTGATGGTGAGTTGAGATGAAGGCTAGTAAAGTGTGTATGTTATGTATGGTTATATGTAATGACTAGTTAAGAACGTAAGTCAGTGTGATGGTGAGTTGAGATGAAGGCTAGTAAAGCGTGTGTGTTAGTTATGGTTATATGTATTGACTAGTTAAGAAAGTAAGTCAGTGTGATGGTGAGTTTAGATAAAGGCTAGTAAAGTGTGTATGTTAGTTATGGTCATATGTAATGACTAGTTAAGAAAGTAAGTCAGTGTGATGGTAGCTGAGATGAAGGCTAGTAAAGCGTGTATGTTAGTTATGGTTATATGTAATGGCTATAAAAAAGTAAGTCAGTGTGATGGTGAGTTGAGATGAAGGCTAGTAAAGCGTGTATGTTAGTTATGGTTATATGTAATGACTAGTTAAGAAAGTAAGTCAGCGCGATGGTGAGTTGAGATGAAGGCTAGTAAATCGTGTATGTTATGGTTATATGTAATGACTAGTTAAGAAAGTAAGTCAGTGCGATGGTGAGTTGAGATGAAGGCTAGTAAAGTGTGTATGTTAGTTATTGTTATATGTAATGACTAGTTAAGAAAGTAAGTCAGTGCGATGGTGAGTTGAGATGAAGGCTAGTAAAGTGTGTATGTTAGTTATTGTCATATGTAATGACTAGTTAAGAAAGTAAGTCAGTGCGATCGTGAGTTGAGATGAAGTCTAGTAAAGCATGTATGTTAGTTATGGTTATATGTAATGGCTAGTTAAGAAAGTAAGTCAGTGTGATGGTAGCTGAGATGAAGGCTAGTAAAGCGTGTATGTTAGTTATGGTTATATGTAATGGCTATAAAAAAGTAAGTCAGTGTGATGGGGAGTTGAGATGAAGGCTAGTAAAGCGTGTATGTTAGTTATGGTTATATGTAATGACTAGTTAAGAAAGTAAGTCAGCGCGATGGTAAGTTGAGATGAAGGCTAGTAAATCGTGTATGTTATGGTTATATGTAATGACTAGTTAAGAAAGTAAGTCAGTGCGATGGTGAGTTGAGATGAAGGCTAGTAAAGTGTGTATGTTAGTTATTGTTATATGTAATGACTAGTTAAGAAAGTAAGTCAGTGCGATGGTGAGTTGAGATGAAGGCTAGTAAAGTGTGTATGTTAGTTATTGTCATATGTAATGACTAGTTAAGAAAGTAAGTCAGTGCGATCGTGAGTTGAGATGAAGTCTAGTAAAGCATGTATGTTAGTTATGGTTATATGTAATGGCTAGTTAAGAAAGTAAGTCAGTGTGATGGTGAGTTGAGATGAAGGCTAGTAAAGTGTGTGTGTTAGTTATGGTTATATGTAATGACTAGTTAAGAAAGTTAGTCAGTGTGATGGTGAGTTGAGATAAAGGCTAGTAAAGTGTGTATGTTAGTTATGGTTATATGTAATGACTAGTTAAGAAAGTAAGTCAGGTAAGTCAGTGTGATGGTGAGTTGAGATGAAGGCTAGTAAAGCGTGTATGTTAGTTATGGTTATATGTAATGACTAGTTAAGAAAGTAAGTCAGCGCGATGGTGAGTTGAGATGAAGGCTAGTAAATCGTGTATGTTATGGTTATATGTAATGACTAGTTAAGAAAGTAAGTCAGTGTGATGGTGAGTTGAGATGAAGGCTAGTAAAGTGTGTATGTTAGTTATTGTTATATGTAATGACTAGTTAAGAAAGTAAGTCAGTGCGATGGTGAGTTGAGATGAAGGCTAGTAAAGTGTGTATGTTAGTTATTGTCATATGTAATGACTAGTTAAGAAAGTAAGTCAGTGCGATCGTGAGTTGAGATGAAGTCTAGTAAAGCATGTATGTTAGTTATGGTTATATGTAATGGCTAGTTAAGAAAGTAAGTCAGTGTGATGGTAGCTGAGATGAAGGCTAGTAAAGCGTGTATGTTAGTTATGGTTATATGTAATGGCTATAAAAAAGTAAGTCAGTGTGATGGGGAGTTGAGATGAAGGCTAGTAAAGCGTGTATGTTAGTTATGGTTATATGTAATGACTAGTTAAGAAAGTAAGTCAGCGCGATGGTAAGTTGAGATGAAGGCTAGTAAATCGTGTATGTTATGGTTATATGTAATGACTAGTTAAGAAAGTAAGTCAGTGCGATGGTGAGTTGAGATGAAGGCTAGTAAAGTGTGTATGTTAGTTATTGTTATATGTAATGACTAGTTAAGAAAGTAAGTCAGTGCGATGGTGAGTTGAGATGAAGGCTAGTAAAGTGTGTATGTTAGTTATTGTCATATGTAATGACTAGTTAAGAAAGTAAGTCAGTGCGATCGTGAGTTGAGATGAAGTCTAGTAAAGCATGTATGTTAGTTATGGTTATATGTAATGACTAGTTAAGAAAGTAAGTCAGTGGGATGGTGAGTTGAGATGAAGACTAGTAAAGCGTGTATGTTAGTTATGGTTATATGTAATGGCTAGTTAAGAAAGTAAGTCAGTGTGATGGTGAGTTGAGATGAAGGCTAGTAAAGTGTGTGTGTTAGTTATGGTTATATGTAATGACTAGTTAAGAAAGTTAGTCAGTGTGATGGTGAGTTGAGATAAAGGCTAGTAAAGTGTGTATGTTAGTTATGGTTATATGTAATGACTAGTTAAGAAAGTAAGTCAGGTAAGTCAGTGTGATGGTGAGTTGAGATGAAGGCTAGTAAAGCGTGTATGTTAGTTATGGTTATATGTAATGACTAGTTAAGAAAGTAAGTCAGTGTGATGGTGAGTTGAGATGAAGGCTAGTAAAGTGTGTGTGTTAGTTATGGTTATATGTAATGACTAGTTAAGAAAGTAAGTCAGTGTTATGGTGAGTTTAGATAAAGGCTAGTAAAGTGTGTATGTTAGTTATGGTTATATGTAATGACTAGTTTAGAAAGTAAGTCAGTGTGATGGTGAGCTGAGATGAAGGCTAGTAAAGCGTGTATGTTAGTTGTGGTTATATGTTATGACTAGTTAAGAAAGTAAGTCAGTGTGATGGTGAGTAGAGATGAAGGCTAGTAAAGCGTGTATGTTAGTTATGGTTATATGTAATGACTAGTTAAGAAAGTAAGTCAGTGTGATGGTGAGTTGAGATGAAGGCTAGTAAAGCGTGTATGTTAGTTATGGTTATATGTAATGACTAGTTAAGAAAGTAAGCCAGTGTGATGGTGAGTTGAGATAAAGGCTAGTAAAGCATGTATGTTAGTTATGGTTATATGTAATGACTAGTTTTGAAAGTAAGTCTGTGATGGTGAGCTGGGATGAAGGCTAGTAAAGCGTGTGTGTTAGTTATGGTTATATGTATTGACTAGTTAAGAAAGTAAGTCAGTGTGATGGTGAGTTGAGATGAAGGCTAGTAAAGTGTGTATGTTATTTATGGTTATATGTAATGACTAGTTAAGAACGTAAGTCAGTGTGATGGTGAGTTGAGATGAAGGCTAGTAAAGCGTGTATGTTAGTCATGGTTATATGTAATGGCTAGTTAAGAAAGTAAGTCAGTGTGATGGTGGGTTGACATGAAGGCTAGTAAAGCGTATATGTTAGTTATGGTTATATGTAATGGCAAGTTAAGAAAGTAAGTTATGTCTGTAAATGATCTAAGCTCTGCTTAAGAACATAATCAAAGACAAAAATAAAAGCCTGAGCTTCATTAACATTATCGTTTTTATCCTAGTTACAAACAAACACATATTCACAAGAACATACACCCCTCACACACACTTTTCCCTCACAGTGATGCATAACATACACAGTAAACTAAATATCAGGTGGTATTTGTTGCAATTTGGAGCCTAAAATGCACCAAAACTAATACAGCAAGTATATTCAGTTTTGTTTATTTGCAGTAAGTGGGTCAGCAAGTGTAGGACACGCTTCAGCATATTAAATGAGTGTACAGTAGGCAGTCTTGTGAACTTATAAAGTATGATGTATAGGTCTAGTAATAAATTTCAATAATAGTATTTATTGTAACGTTTTCTTTAAAACTGTTTTATAAGCAATTTAAGCAATAATATGTTAGGAAACCTGTCTTATTTGATCTTATATATTTACTATTGCTCTTCAACTAAAAATATATATATTTTATCTGATTACTGGATTAATCAATGGGATAATAGATAAAATACTCGATTACTAAAATATTCGATAGCTGCAGCCGTACTCTCATGCATAACATTTTATCAAGCAAAAAAAAACACATAAAATAGTTGTGTAAATATGTTCCTGACTGTAAATGTTTACAAATGTCAATAGTTGGTATCAGATTCAATAGAGAATTTTAGTTCATTTTAGTTCAAGAATTTTAGTTCAAGTTAGAAATTTAGAATTTCAGTTCAAGTTAGAAATTTAGAAATTTCAAATTTTAGCTCAAGTTAGAAATTTAGAATATTAGTTCAAGTTAGAAATTTAGAAATTTAGAATTTTAGCTCAAATTAGAAACTTAGAATTTTAGTACAAGTTAGACTAAAAATGCTTTATTAAAAAGTAAAATATAAAATAAAAATGAAAACAGGATTTGTGATGCTCAAAGGGTAAAGATTAACAGGTTTTTCTGCTGTTAATATCTTGATGTCTCAGTGCTGCTCAGTGCTGTTTTAGCGAATATAGAAACAAAAGTGTTCAAACAATATCTATTTTTTTTACTGTTATATTCTGACTAACCAATCCATCCATCCATCCATCCATCTATCCATCCAACCAACCAACCAACCAACCAATATATTTACCTTTAGATTAATACCACATCACTTGTTTAACTGTCAGTTCTTTTTCTGTCACCAGTGTGGACATGCATCCTATCCCGCCTGACTATTCTGGAGTCAGATGTAAAGAGGACAAAATGGATCAGCCTGAAGTTCAGTTTGATGAGATGAGTCATCGTGGCAGCCCCGGATTAAACATGACTTAAATAAAGGGCAGTTTTGGAAACAGGTATCGGCACAGCAAATTACACCGTGTTTTTTTGGTGGACAGGCAGATGAGATTTCCTGCACACTTCGTCATTCTACTCACGTAGAGCTTCGATAAAGATGAATGAGCTATTTACTACGGCTGCCGCAGCACTAGCTTCACTTCACTTCGCAAATGACGCTTTACACTCAAAAACATTCTCTTTCTCCGTATGAAGCTTTCACAAACACCCCCGTTAAACTGGTGGAAGTTTCTCTTCACGCCATCTTACAAACTTTGTAGCAGAGCTTTTCAGGCACTAGCTGCACTTTTTTTTAACACGTTGTAATCCGGCCTTGCTTCTGATACTGATGAGAAGTTTGCATCATGCAGTGAAACCTTTATAATTCAGCTTCTAAAGTCTTCTGCAAACAGGACACGCTGGAAGCTGTTGGTAATTCCTATGACAGTTGGTTCAGAGTTTTCCTTCTGATTATTCTGGCCTTGAACATGGCTGTTTTCCTCAGAAAAAAAAAACACCAACATTTCAAACTATTGATTTTCAAGCCCAAATTTCTCAGTTAAGGCGAAAAATACGAATAGCTTAACTTAAAGTTAGTGTTGGGACTGCCTTCAAATCTTTAGCTAACTGTTAACAGAAGTTAATAGGAATCTGTGTTTTATGTCCAGAAACATATTCTTTTAAAATTTGTATTATTTAAATTTTTAAGGCAGAGAAATAATTTATATTTTTTTTCATTTAGAACACACTTTTTTAGTGCATAACCAGCTTTTGAGTCTTAACGTTCGATGTATGGCTAAACTAGACCTGGACTGCAGTTATAATGCTACACTGCTAAAAACACACAATACACTGATCCACCCAAACTCATCTGGAGCTATGATTGGTCAGCATGTTCACAGCAAACAATACATTAAACCATGAAAAGTAATATTTTATTTCTAGTCTTGTGTAATATCAGTATTGCAAGCCTTTTATTGAATGATGCATTTCTATGCGCTGGTTTTATCTAGCTTTCTAATCACTGAACTTTGTGCATTTGGGTAACAATAAAGCTTTTGATACCCCCACGAGATATGGTTTCTTACTTTGGTGCGACTGACACAACATAGCTTCTGAGCTGCTATATTCATTTGTTTCATCAAGGTCTGTTTTTTTTTTGGTTGTTAACAGTTACTAGCTCATACCAAGTAACAAGCTCCACTAAGCTTAATGACGATAGTCAGAAGTACTTCCTAACTATCTATACATTGCTTTCAGTGGTCTAATATAAGTCTTAATGCCACAATCTATCTAAACTATCTATACATTGCTTTCAGTGGTCTAATATAAGTCTTAATGCCACAATCTATCTAAATGGATCTTGGACTGCTGCAGATTACAAGTTCTTTTAAGTCAGTAACTGCCTACAACAAAGATATAAATTCAGCTCCTGGCATTAAGGCTGAGGTTAACGCATCTTAAAGCAAAATAATATGAGCCAAGCCTAAAATGGTAAAACACTAAGCTTAACTACAGTCCAATACCATGACAATATTTTTACTTAAAATAAAGTAGTGGTTGGTGTAAATGAGCACAATATACCTTAGAAATTAAATCATTTAAAGCTAGCTAATTTAAAAGATGTGCATCAGTTACCTGGGATTGAGGAGCACAGCAGTGGATAAAAATGAATTTCAACTCATTTTAGAAAAGCAAGTGTAAAAACGTCTGTCCAGATTTTAAAGTCAGACACTGCAGGTCCTGTCCATCCACTGCACAAGCTATGGAATGCCCTTATGACATAATATCATAACTGTGAGCTCACACAGAAGTAGGTAGAATGTGTCGGACTTGATTTAATTCCTTACCCACTGGCAGTTCACATTACAGATAGTCATAAAACTATATGACGATCATCAGTTTTTGATACATGGTTTACAGAAGCATCAATGCATGAAAACAACATAATCACTCAAAAAATAAACTATGCAAATAATCACTCAAATAATCACTCATCAACAGGAGTGAGCAGAAGAATAAAGGTTTTGAGGAAGGTTTTAGGCTGAGCATTAAGATGAGATGGATGAGACGTGTTAGTGTTGTGGTAAAGAGATCCACAGAACACAAATGAAAACAGATCATGCACATTGCTCCGATAGCGTCGTAGCTGCACATGAGGCATGTCAATGGCAGGCTATTTGAAGCCCCCAGATGGACTCATTCCCGAGCGCTACAGTACAAGACAGCGGCAGCGGGATGTTTGTGCGCTCAGAAGTAAGTCAGTGGAGCACATATACAAATGCGAGGCTCCCAAGTGAATGCCTCTGTAGCTATTTATGGAGAGAGCAGATGTAGTGACAATCAGCGTGTGCTAAATACAGAGGAGACGAATGCAGTGGCTCACTGGCACTTTCGTGGAAAGCAAACAATGCTCAATTCACCGCAAACTGACACTTGGTAATCATACGGAATATACGTATGTCAAAGCTACTCGAACAGCGTAAGCACTTTGAGGCTGTTGGGACGTAAATAGTTATTCAGGTTTAATGTGAAATAGTGCAAGATAGAAAAACTTACTGACTCAGTACTCTTTACAGGAGGATCTCAGGTGTGCCCCAAATGTATCAATTTTACATCCACAGCAAAACGTCTCTTGGGCCAGTAATTGAGCTCCTTGCACTTCCTTTTTAGCAATGCACCTTTAATAAGATAGTTTAATAATGTTTATGCCCTATTTACTTTCTATATTTTGCTTTTTCATACTTTGTACTTTAAAAAAAAAAATCTTTATTTCTTTAATGAGGTGTAAGAAAATATTGATACATATCTTAATATTATGCTTTGTGATACTGTGTAGATTCCTAAACACAGTAATATAATCTATTTATAAGTGTACATGCAAAGATTGGAGGCAAACAGTGGTTCATGTTATGTTGTGTTTACACCTCAGACCGTTCCAACCATCCAGCAATTAAACAGGTTTAAAAACATCACAATATATCGCCTTGCTTACAGTATCGCAATATATTGCAATATATGGAATCGTAAACCTGTATCATGATACATACTCTTCAATCTATTGTACTTTTATCTTTTAAGCACTTTATTATTCTATTAATTTCTTTTATTTTATGTATATTTACATTTTTTCAGTTTTACTACAGCAATCTATACTTTTTAAGGAAAGTGTATATCCTAAATTGAATGCTATGAATGCTATGATGAATGATAACATCATTATCCCAAAGACTGATTAATGTCTCACTGGTTTTATTGTAGCTTAAAGAACAATCATCCTCCTCAGTTATTGTGCTAAAACAAGTATAAGTGCTAAAAAGCAGATTAAATTTAGACACTGTTATCCTAAAGAATGCTTAAGAACTTAGAGTTAGTGATCCTTCAAACAAGATATCAGCAAACCATTACTTATTGAGATTTACTTTTACTTACTGGTTCCTACATCCTTACTTGCTTTAAATATACTGAGATTACTACGATTACTGTAGAACCTGTCTGCAGCCGGATGCAGCCATCTGATTGGGCCTGAGTATTTTGTAGAACACATCATCATGCAACGGGGATACCTCTTCTACTAATGTTCTAGCAGAGCTTGTCAACAAATAAACCAATCTAGATTCTGCACGGGGCACCAGCAGTGTAGTGCTCTACCAAATGCAGCCTCCAAGCCCTTGTGCTGCATTAGCCAGCTCCACAGACAGCGCTAACCCCTCTCTAGCACGGCTAGTACAGTCAGTCTGTTGTGCACCTTTCTATTTAGCTATGAGGGGAAGAACCAGGGAAGAACCATTCTCAACCGTAAAATCACCGTAATTTAGGGAATAGTTTGATAGTTTACTTGTACAATACTGCTATCAGTAAGCAAATTGCCCTCCAGTATTAGCAGGGTTCCATGTTGGCTGGCTATTCCAGCATTGTTTGGCCGCTAACTCACTTGCCATTGCAGCACTGATGATAACTGCAGTGCCATCAAAATGTTTGGTTTAACAATTCTTGTAAGCACCCTAAACTAGTTTGTGCTCTGCCACACATTAACAAAGTTCTTACAAACTTCTCCTAAGTCTTTGGCTTTAGAAATAGGTAACAGTTTAATGTTACAATTTATGGCCAATCTCTTTTTTTAATAGGGATTTTCTTTTAAGATTCACAAATTTGCTGGGACATATTGTAAAATTTTTCAGAGGTAGCCCAGACAAAGTTACCGGTGCTAGGCTTAAAAGAACCAATTTACTACAGTGCCACGCTGAGGTGGACCAGCATCTCTAGTTAGTTAAGAATGTCACAGACAGATGCTCACTGATTGATGGTTTGTATTGTATTAGCAACAAACAGCATAATAACTTTTTAGGGACACCTAGAAAGTAGATTTTAAGACATTCAGGGATCCATTAGGTTAAATAGGGGTTCCTGAGCCGCCAGGACACCCTTTATTTAATTTTTGCTAAACTGACCTCGAGAGATATTCTGACTAACCAATCCATCCATCCATCCATCCATCCATCCATCCATCCATCCATCCATCCAACCAACCAACCAACCAACATCTTTTTTCACTATATTGGAATTGATGGAAGCAATAAGCAAACCCAAGATCAGAACCGGAACCCTACTGAAAGTACACCTCTTCTGAGTTATTATATGTAATGTTGATGAGGGTAAAACAATCATGTCTCTGGAAAAAGAAGTTTTCTACAGGGACTATTTTTCCTCACAACACTGTGCATGTATCATTTCAGTATATTTCAGTATATTCTGAACAATACATTGTGGGTCAAAATCTTATATCAAAGCTGTTGTGAAATAATGTCTCAGGCAGCTGGCAGCGAATTCATAACCACTTTATGTAACAATTTTAGTGAGGTAGCTTGAAGGCATTAAGCATTTCAGATGTCTGGTTCCTGTCGGCACCACTTTGAACAATTTAGACTGTAGGCTTCTCTAGAATGGAGCATTTCACATCTGACTACTCTGAATGACTCAATTTACATCTTAACCATTTATTCATGCAGAATTTACTAATAGCGCTCTCACTTTAAGGGGTTAATTGTATAAAAAAAACACCATTTACGCCTGACATTTGAACAGATGCAGGCGAGGGAAAATATGCAAAGATGCCGAACTGCTATCCGCCAGCACAGCTAGGATGAGGCATGTGGACAGAACAGACTGTTCTGCATCGCACCGCAGGCCAAAGATCATGACTCACGGCGCGACGGGTGTGTGTCCATTAACCTGTTGACTGTCTGACGTTTGAAGTGAAGGAGGCTGTGCTTCTTTCAAAAAAAAACTAATCTGGAAGAGGAGGCAGCTCACGACTCGGAATAAACAGCGTTAATATTTCACAAATGAAGCACGCGGAGGAAGAGAATCGAACCCGACATTTAAACACAAAGGGAGATGCGAGAGGGGAGGGTTGAGGGAGCCGAGTTTGTTTGCCCTTGACGTACAGTTGGAACCACAAATAATTCTAGACAGGCTTGTTTGGTGTTAGCCCCCGCTCGCACGCTTCCGACTCTAATAGAGCCCACAGAGGCGATTCCTGATCAGTTCCTCCTCGAATTACAAATGTATTATCCCACCCCTGTTGAAAAGGGACAACAAAACTGAGTAATTAGCTGCGTGCGCTTCTGCATCTATTTCTGCTATCGTAATTCATTCAATCTTGGTGTCTCAGGACTGCAGCTTGCTGAAAGTAGGCTTTAACCACTGCTATTTATCAGAGTAGAATGGAGATCAGAAGAAAAAAAAACAGCCACAGCATTGCAGCTATTTCCTCAAAGCCCAAGCAACAACAGACCAGTGATTCACATCAAAAATTGATCCCAATCACTGAGACTGGGCCTCCTGCCAATGGACGCCTCTGACACACTTTGTATGCGATGGACGCAGTCCAAAAGACAATATCTATTATGGCTGGTTCAAAATATCTTGGCTGAGCAAAATGCTAATAAATTGGTCCCATCTCCGGATCCCTCCCCCCACAATTGGATGTTTGCATATCTGGATGGACCATTTTGGACTGGAGGCTGGTCTGGGCACAGATGGAGGTCTGGCGTTTGGTGAGTAGGGGCAGTGTCGGTGAGTCCAGGCAGGAGATTTGGGGCTGGATGAGTACTGCTGGCCTTTTTCTTCCAATCTTGCCTAACTAGATTACGTGCCAGGCTTTTGTAATTTTAATGATATCAAATCAATTGCTGTGGCTCAAATATGGGGGTCAAAGCCCTGTGGTAACAACCTTTGGTTACTTCCAGGTGTTTTGCTAGGGCTGGGAAATGCGATGTAGAGTCTATATAGGAATCCTGTGGTATGATACCAACGGCATAAAATTCTGATAACTGGTAACCTCAGCTGATATAATTTTCAATCTTTAAGCTCCAGTAGTTTTAGTTTTAGTTTAGTAACCTACACTGTGTTTGCTTCATTTGTTAGAACTAAAAAAGTAGCATCAATAAATTGGGAAAAAAAAAAAAAAAAAAAAAAAAGTTAAAATATGATGTGTGTGCAATTACACATTTCCACCAGAGATGTCTCCAAATCCACAAAACGTAAATAGTTACTAATAAACAAACATGTAGACAGACAGAGGAATGGACAAACGAACAAATGGCCAGATGGATGAAGCAATGCATGAACGAAGAAATGGATGAATGAACAATGTTTGGGTATGGGTGAACGAATGAACAGGTGACAGGTTCCATCTAAACAAAGGACGTCTCTTAAAAACAGGCCTTTTTATTACTCTAAACTAAATTTACACCTGATTTTAAAATGCAGAGAAAATATTAAAACTTTTGTGAATCAGTTGCACGTGTGCTGTCTCCCTACCTTTTTGCTATTTTGCTACTGCACAACACGCATTTAGCCATTTTACTATGCACACAGCCTGAAGTCCTTGCGTTTAGACTCGAGCGCTGTCAGAAACTGCTGCAAAAGGCTTATTATATCAGACCCAAGGTTATAAGTAGCACAAACTACTGCAGAACTAGGGCTAAGGCTACTTACAATTTTATGTGGTTTTGGATTCCACTTATTACCTCTTCTTATTTGTTCTCTGTTCTCTTCCTAAGAAAGTCTGTTGTAACATAGTATTCTCACACTAGTCGCAAGGTTTGAATACATTTTACATAGATTTGTAGTAAATACAATTTTGGTTTGTGTTTACTTTTATCAGTTCAGTGTGTAAATAAGTAAAAGAGCAGTGGCTAATACTATCCTAATACGCTTATCTGAGTACATCACAGGTATGGGCAGAACACTGAAGTTTTTAAAATCATTCTGTCACTTGTGTTTGCACACAGTGAAATTTGCACTCCGCATTTAACCTATCGGTGCAGTGAAATACCAACATATACACATAAGGGGGCAGTGAGCACATGTGCCCAGAGCGGTCGAAAGCCCTATCCACAGCAGTTAGGGGTTAGGTGCCTTGCTCAAGAGCACTTTAGTCATGTCCTGCTGGTCCTGGGGATCGAACTGGCAATCTTCTGGTCACAAGACCAGATCCCTAACCTTCGGGCTACAAGATCAGATCCCTAACCTCAAGGCTACAAGACCAGATTCCTAACCTTCAGGCCACAAAATAAGAACAACATGTATAATAAAAAAAAATATTTTGACTTATTAATAAATAACAGCCACCCATGCACCTCATTTTATTTTACTTCTATTGATTGTTCCATTTTTCTTTCTATCCCTTTCTAAAAGGTTTTGTCGTATGAATGTGTATCATACATTTATTGAAAAAAAACAGATAAAAATGAAACATAGTGATATCTATCCATCCATCAATCCATTGTCTTCCGCTTTATCCTGCTTATCGGGGTCATGGGTGGGGCTGAAGCCAAAGCCGTCGTCATCGGGCGAAGGCGGGTACACCATGGACAGGTCGCCAGCCAACACTCACTCACGCACACACCTACAGGCAATTTAGAGTGACCGATCAACCTAACATGCATGTCTTTAGACTGTGGGAGGAAAGCCACCCAAGCACAGGGAGAACATGAGTAATATAGGTTGGACATGTTTTATATTTGTGTGTCCTGATGTTACGTTTGGTTTATCGCTGTGAATCTATGTGCATTAAGTCTCAACTTTTAACTTGGACTACTTCTGACGTGACTAATCCTGTCACCCATTAGACAGAGAGATTGAAGCAGAAGGATCAGTTTGATTGAATTTAGTCATCTGCATAAATAGACTGTGATTAACAGACGTAATTGCCCGCAAATGTCAGCTTGCTGTCTGTGCCTCACCGTTTTCATCCATCACACTCTCCAGACGCCAGCGATCATTCCACCCGATTACCGTGTGCTAGTTAAGAATGATGGCCGTCATCATCACCAACACAGCCCACAACGCCACTACTCACAGAGGCTGTTCAGCACTGGATGAGGTAAAGGGTGACTGGTAAAGGGTGACTGGCTGGACATGTAGGTATTACAAGTTGGTTTCTTACACTTGGATGTTGGCAGGGCAGATGAAAAGTCACTATTATTTAGATTTGGTTTCAGAGAAACAGTGTACATCTTCGTATTTGTGTGTGTGACTAGATACAATAAGACATAAGTCATTTCAAACCTTCAGATATAAAACTGAAAGAAGTAGCATTACTGATTCAGGAGGAAAGACAATACATGTCAAAACTGTCAGGTTGGATTTGCGAGAGTTTTTGGACCACCTAACATATCAACGTAACACTCAAAAAGAAAGTCTGTCTCAATGTGTATTCTTAATTGCAACCTATACTGATAAGGACATTATGACAGTACTTAAATTCACTCACATTCTTAGAAGATCTTGTCTTCTGAGTTCTTCTTCTAAAAAAAAAAAAAAAAGGCTCAGTCCAAAGCACAGCCAATGTTCCAAATGTACTGCCGCAGGATGTGTGCAATTACCCATTCACACCAGAGAGGTCACTAAATCCCCTAAACTCACACAGGGTAGCTTTAAGCTAAATGAACACCACATGACTTTTTAAAATGGAGCACATCACAAACTTGACATGAATCATGGAATTTCTCAGCTTTTTGTCATGAGGGCAGTCATGCTACACAACAACAAAAAAGAAAGAGAATGATCGGAACTCAAAATCCCTGGCCTGGACATCTTTGTGCCTTCAGGCCTAACCAAAACGTAAACTGCTGATATCACAGTGAGAATTGGAGAAATATTTCGCTACAAACTGGTTTTAAATGCCGTAGCTGACTTGAAATTGTAAAGAGAGTCATTTAATGTCTTGATACATAAACATTACGGTGGCTATTATTACTATACCGCTTTTCCTTCACTCCTCTAGCTCTCTGAGTACATTAGTCACTGAGTATATCTCTGACCTTCTCAAACTGCAGGACTTGAGAATTGTTTGAGTTGTAAATATCAGACATGTTTGGAAATATCACAGGGCCTCCGATCACTTCAGAGCCTGATCGGAAAGCTAAAGAGTGACAAATTTCTGCTTGCACACTACGGGATCATCAACGTCATCAATCGTTTCCAATTAGGCTACTGCTTCAGATCCTGAATATTACTTCAGATTGTAAATATTACTTTAGATTGTAAATATTACTTCAGATCGTGAATATTACTTTAGATTGTAAATATTACTTTAGATTGTGAATATTACTTCAGATCCTGAATATTACTTCAGATTGTGAATATTACTTTAGATTGTAAATATTACTTTAGATTGTAAATATTACTTCAGATTGTGAATATTACTTTAGATTGTAAATATTACTTCAGATCGTGAATATTACTTTAGATTGTAAATATTACTTTAGATTGTAAATATTACTTTAGATTGTGAATATTACTTCAGATCCTGAATATTACTTCAGATTGTGAATATTACTTTAGATTGTGAATATTACTTCAGATCCTGAATATTACTTCAGATTGTGAATATTACTTTAGATTGTGAATATTACTTAAGATCCTGAATATTACTTCAGATTGTGAATATTACGTTAGATTGTAAATATTACTTTAGATTGTGAATATTACTTTAGATTGTGAATATTACTTCAGATCCTGAATATTACTTCAGATTGTGAATATTACTTTAGATTGTGAATATTACTTCAGATCCTGAATATTACTTCAGATTGTGAATATTACTTTAGATTGTGAATATTACTTCAGATTGTGAATATTACTTTAGATTGTGAATATTACTTTAGATTGTGAATATTACTTCAGATCCTGAATACTACTTCAGATTGTGAATATTACTTCAGATCCTGAATATTACTTCAGATTGCGAATATTACTTCAAACTGGGATTCAAATTAAACAAGGAATGATATAGTGGAGGTCCAGCTTTTGTAAAATTACTATAGGATATAAAAAAGGAATTTGCTGAACTCCATAGCTACAACTCAGCACTATGGGTCTAAAGGCTGTGTATTGCAAAAATAAAAAAACTCAAAAACTCAAGAACCATGGACAGAGCTCAGACTTTAGCATTATGGAAAGTGTTCAGGATTACATGGACTGTAAGAAGTAGAAAATGCAACCAACTCTAGAGATTTCCAGCTCTAATAAATGCAGTGTGTCTACATTAAATAATGAAATATTTGTTATTCTGTTACATATAAATCATCACTGTCCAAAGAAAAAAATGTACTTTCTTTTTTGTTTATTAAGATTTTTCTATATAATTTGAACAAGACAGCAGTTTTTTGTATCCTCTGCAATTTTCATGATGAATGGCCCAAAACCAATGCTCCAAATTCACTTGGATTAAAACCTGTTTATATTAACTTACATTGAAAGTAAAGAAAGTTTTTGGTCTCTTTAGATTGTGAATATTACTTCAGATCCTGAATATTACTTCAGATTGTGAATATTACTTTAGATTGTAAATATTACTTTAGATTGTAAATATTACTTCAGATTGTGAATATTACTTTAGATTGTAAATATTACTTTAGATTGTAAATATTACTTTAGATTGTAAATATTACTTTAGATTGTGAATATTACTTCAGATCCTGAATATTACTTCAGATTGTGAATATTACTTTAGATTGTGAATATTACTTCAGATCCTGAATATTACTTCAGATTGTGAATATTACTTTAGATTGTGAATATTACTTAAGATCCTGAATATTACTTCAGATTGTGAATATTACGTTAGATTGTAAATATTACTTTAGATTGTGAATATTACTTTAGATTGTGAATATTACTTCAGATCCTGAATATTACTTCAGATTGTGAATATTACTTTAGATTGTGAATATTACTTCAGATCCTGAATATTACTTCAGATCCTGAATATTACTTTAGATTGTAAATATTACTTTAGATTGTGAATATTACTTCAGATTGTGAATATTACTTTAGATTGTGAATATTACTTCAGATCCTGAATACTACTTGAGATTGTAAATATTACTTCAGATCCTGAATATTACTTCAGATTGTAAATATTACTTCAGATCCTGAATATTACTTCAGATTGTGAATATTACTTTAGATTGTGAATATTACTTCAGATTGTGAATATTACTTTAGATTGTGAATATTACTTTAGATTGTGAATATTACTTCAGATCCTGAATACTACTTCAGATTGTGAATATTACTTCAGATCCTGAATATTACTTCAGATTGCGAATATTACTTCAAACTGGGATTCAAATTAAACAAGGAATGATATAGTGGAGGTCCAGCTTTTGTAAAATTACTATAGGATATAAAAAAGGAATTTGCTGAACTCCATAGCTACAACTCAGCACTATGGGTCTAAAGGCTGTGTATTGCAAAAATAAAAAAACTCAAAAACTCAAGAACCATGGACAGAGCTCAGACTTTAGCATTATGGAAAGTGTTCAGGATTACATGGACTGTAAGAAGTAGAAAATGCAACCAACTCTAGAGATTTCCAGCTCTAATAAATGCAGTGTGTCTACATTAAATAATGAAATATTTGTTATTCTGTTACATATAAATCATCACTGTCCAAAGAAAAAAATGTACTTTCTTTTTTGTTTATTAAGATTTTTCTATATAATTTGAACAAGACAGCAGTTTTTTGTATCCTCTGCAATTTTCATGATGAATGGCCCAAAACCAATGCTCCAAATTCACTTGGATTAAAACCTGTTTATATTAACTTACATTGAAAGTAAAGAAAGTTTTTGGTCTCTGGATATACATAATTTTTATTGGACAGGCTTTGTTCAATGCTGAAAGATTCACATTTGACAGGAAGTTAAATAAATGAAGAGAGGTCTCTGAGAGGTCATAGGATGAATTGCTGTCAAATGTTGAGTCATAATTACAAATATTTAACCAATTAACCTAATAATGCTGTACATACTGGCTAATGTTGCTGATAAAAAATGGTATACAATGAAACTGAGAATTCAAGTGTTTGTTAGGTGTCTGTAGGTGTCTGTAGCCAACATCCGCTGTTCTACTTTAAAAATAAATACATACTCACGCAAAGCAGTAGCCAATTCATTACTTCAATAAATCCCCAGGGTTTTTGCTTGTATCACTTGTTTGCCAATGAAAAAGGTCATTTATTTAAAAAGTGTGGAGAAGCAGAGGGAAACCAAAATACTTATTCCATTTAGAAGTCAGCTCCTAATGCCTTGGGGCCTGTTTGTGTTATTAGATGGGAAAAAAAATCAGATAGATGTCAACAGAGTTGCCAAAACAAATCTTTTACGGAGAGATAAATGCTAAAGTCTCCACTCGTCATCTCAAGATTGATCCAATCAGCGCTTAGACACCCACAACAAGTCTGCTGAATTCCCATCAGCTTCAGGGACACAGCAGTGGTGCCTGTATTACCCCTGGGATACATGTGATGACCACAGAAGTGAGGGGCTTCTCTGAGTAACAAAGCTTAACTTTTAAACTTCTCTTGCCTTTAAATGGAGCAATCTCACAGCCCAAAACTGTTATGATGTGAAAAGATCACGATGAGAACAAACCGCCCGACCAGAAACATTCTCACATGCTTTATTGTCATAATACCAACACAAGGCTGTACAGTATAACAAAATACTGTCAGGCTCTCCAGCACAGCATTTAGTTAAAGTTAAGTAAATACAAAACACAATATAAAAGTCAGAAACATGAGACAATATGTGCAAAACCACCTTAAACACATTAAGTTCATGCAGTATGTGCAATATCTAAAAATACTTCAGGGCTTATAAGGGGTGGGGAAAAGAATACAATGTAGTATCATGATATTGTGGATATATTGTATCGATACACGGACCAAGTATCAATATTTCATAACAACAACAGCAAATGTAGAAGAATGATTTATGTTAGTCTGCTTGACAAACCCATCTTTTCTGCTAAGAAAAGTGAGATGAACAAACTAAAAACCCTTATATATATATATATATATATATATATATATATATATATATATATATATATATATATAGAGAGAGAGAGAGAGAGAGAGAGAGAGAGAGAGAGAGAGATAGAGAGACGGTACAGTTGTTCTGAGAGCTCTCAACCCTGGTATGGTCTGAACATAACTTCAAACTAGCAACACACTGTATTTAAGTCCAGGCTGACAACATGTCAACCAGCCTCATCCCGTCAGGTCAGATCAGTATCTCCTAGGCTTAGGGCTAGGGCAGGATCTGCTAAGCCAAAACCCTAAATGACGGGTGTCGCTAAACCATAAACAATCTTGTAAACCCTGTGGCATTCAGTGTGTCATCAGTGTCCACAAACTTATAATAGACACCATAGGTTGTAACAAATATTCAACAATATGCATATTACAGCCATAATGCATAATGTTGCTTATTTAGTCATTTTAATTGTTAAATTTAATCTTGCTCAATTATACTAATTAATGTGTGACATCACTCTGCTAATGTGGTAAGCTGTGTCAGTCTTTTACCGTGACTTCATGGAACTAAACCGATGTCCTGTATAGATAGGAAGAACCTTTATATTTGCAATTTTAAGAATTTTAAATTTAAAGAATTACACAGTAGTACTTGTTGTGCAGGTCAAGAATTGTCATTTGGAATTGTGAGCTGATGCCAATTCCATAGTATAATTGCTTCTCTTTTAACACTTAACATCCATAGGCTCCTCTAAGCAGCTGTCTGAGCATTTACAAAAATTATGCTAATTGATGTCCACAAAGCAGGAAAAGGCTATAAAAATCATAAATCCCAATTTCCACTGTCTGAAATTAAGAATAAAGAAAATGACAGTTAAGTGGACCCTTCTTGGATAGGAGTCTTGGGCTAGGATAGGAGACGTGGCAGACGTCTTTGTGTGTTCCTCCGGAAGCCAACGTTATTTATTATTTATTTTGTCTTTAGTATTTATTTTAAATGTACAGTATACATCCGGAACATTTAGCTACAGTAGAGAGGCACTCCTGGAGATTGGTAAAGTTCGACATGAACTTACCTTTAGCCTTTCTGACTTCAGCTTTCTGTTACGCTCGCACTCGCACTTCACCAGCTCCGCGCAAGGCCCAGCAGCACCGGCCTCGGGTGAGCGGCGCAGCCGACAAACAGAGCGGCCAAGACGGAAGCGGGGTAAGAGAGGTGGGCTACATGCTAGGCTAAAGGCGAGAGCTACGCGGCCACCGCTACCTAGCCTGTTGCTAGCTAATGTTCGCTCCCTCGAAAACAAGCTGGATGAGCTGAGAACCAGAATAACAGCTCAGCGTGAGATCAGAGAGTGTTGTGCTCTGGTCTTCACAGAAACCTGGCTTTCTGGCAACACGCCAGAATCAGCGATCCAGCTAGACACTCACTCCGTTCACCGTGGCGACCGCACGGCAGCGTCGGGGAAGAACAAAGGCGGCGGTGTCTGTGTTTACGTAAACAACGCGTGGTGTTCAGACGTAAAGACAGTTGAAAAACTTTGTCTAGCGGACTTAGAACTGCTGATGGTGAAGTGCAGACCCCACTATCTGCCGAGAGAGTTTAGCGGTGTGTTTATTCTGGCTGTTTACATTCCGCCTCGCGCGAACTCCGCTGCGGCGCTGGGGCTGCTGCATGACGTCATCAGTAAACAAGAGACCGCGCACCCGGACGCCGTGTTTATTGTTGCCGGCGACTTTAATCATTGCAACCTGAGGACTGTCCTCCCCAAGTACCATCAGCACGTGAGCTTCCCGACGAGGGAGAACAACTTACTTGACCAAGTCTACAGCAACGTGAGGGGGGCCTACAGAGCTGTGCCTCGGCCACACTTCGGACAGTCCGATCACATCTTCGTCTTCCTCTACCCAGCATACAGACAACTCCTCAAGCGGTCACTTCCAGTGAGTAAAACTGTTAAAGTGTGGAATGAAGAAACTGATTCAGTGCTTCAGGACTGCTTTGACAGTACAAACTGGGATGTGTTTAGAACTGCTGCTTTGAGAGAGGATGGTTCTGTTGATCTAGAGGACTATGCTTCTGGGGTAACTGGTTACATCAGCAGCTGCATTGAAACCATTGTCCCTTCAAAGCGCTGCATAAAGTACCCCAACCAAAAACCATGGATAAATGGTGAAGTTCGGTCCATGCTACGTGCTCGCCAGACTGCATTTCTCTCTGGCAACGCTGATGACTACAAAAGGTCTAGATACGACCTGCGTAGATCTATCAGAGAAGCTAAGAGACAGTACAGGCTGAAGCTGGAGGGCTACTACACCACAGCAGACTCCCGGCGCATGTGGCAAGGACTGCACCGTATCACCAACCATCAACAAACAAGCACGGCACTCACAACCAGCCATTCTGCATTGCCTGATGAGCTGAATGAGTTCTATGCTCGCTTCGATGTCTTCAACCTTGACCAACTGAAGGACATTGCGGCCAAGGAGAGCACACAGAACCCATCACTCATTGTAACAACAGTGGATGTGCGCAGGAACCTGATGAGAATCAACCCACGCAGAGCAGCAGGCCCAGACAACATCCCCGGGCGTGCGCTCAGGGTTTGCTCATCAGAACTGGCTGATGTGTTTGTAGACATATTCAATCTGTCACTCACGCAAGCTTTTGTGCCATCCTGTTTTAAGACCACCACCATCGTGCCCCTCCCAAAGAAAAGTAATGTGAGATGCCTAAATGACTATCGCCCTGTTGCACTCACTTCAATCGTGATGAAGTGCTTCGAGAGGATAGTCATGACTCACATCCGGAAGACCATTCCCAACACTATAGATCCTTTACAGTTCGCATACCGCCGGAACCGGTCTACAGACGACGCAATCAACGCTACTCTTCACAAAGCCCTCACACACCTGGAGGGCAAGGACACATATGTCAGAATGCTCTTTATTGACTACAGTTCAGCATTCAACACGGTCATCCCACACAGACTCTCAGAAAAGCTCCTCACCCTCGGACTGACACCAGCCCTCTGCAACTGGGTGCTGAACTTTCTAACAGACAGACCCCAGTCAGTCAGAGTCGGCAGCTGCACATCCAGCACAAGAACAGTGAGCACAGGGGTCCCTCAAGGCTGTGTGCTGAGCCCCCTTCTGTACACGCTCTTCACATACGACTGCGTGGCCTCCCAGAACAACACCAGCATCATCAAATTTGCTGATGATACTACAGTCATTGGACTGATCACTGGTGGGGAAGAGACAGCGTACAGGAAGGAGGTGGCTGAGCTGGTGGCCTGGTGTCATGACAACAATCTTTCCTTGAATGCAGACAAGACCAAGGAAATGATTGTTGATCCAAGGAGGAAGCGAGAGCTACACACACCCCTGTACATAGGGGAGACTGAGGTAGAGAGGGTGAAAACCTTTAAGTTTCTTGGCATTCACATCAGTGAGGATCTCAGCTGGTCCCACAACACTCAGATCATCATCAGGAAGTCCCAGCAGCGACTGTACTTTCTGAGAAGGCTGAGAAAATTTGGTATGCCAACCAAAATTCTCAGCACCTTCTACAGGAGTATGATTGAGAGTGTTCTTACCAGCTCCATCATCGTCTGGTATGGAAACTCTACTGCTCAGGACAGAAAGGCTCTCCAGCGTGTGATCAAAACTGCACAGTCCATCTCAGGAGCAGCCTTCCCCTCACTGCAGAACATCTACCATACCAGGGTCACCAGGAGGGCCCACAACATAATCAGGGACAGTACACACCCCCAGCACACACTCTTCACACGTTTACCTTCAGGCAGACGTTACAGGAGTGTGAAGTCCAGGACCACAAGACTGACAAACAGTTTCTACTCACAGGCCATCAGGCTTGTGAACACCTCACGCACTACCTCTCCAACCTCTCCTTTCTGAACTGGTTTTAACTGGTCTGATTTAAACTGCACCTTACACTCACTGTACTGTCAGAATACTGTTTACATTCACTACTCACACAAACATTATTGTTTACATTCGTTACTTGCAACTTGCACTTTATGGCTGCTGCTCTTCATACTTGCACATAAAAGCACACATAACTTTTATTTTTTATTCTTTAACTATAAAAATATTTTTATCTACTTCAACTTATATTGTTATACTTTGTATATTTTGTATATATATTTTTTATTTCTTTTATTTGTTATCTTATCTATTGGTGAATGGAGGAACAGCAAAGTAAGAATTTCATTGTACAGTGTAACTGTCTGTTCTGCTGTACATATGACAATAAAACTCTTGAATCTTGAATCTTGAATCTTGTATTTTCCTTGCATATTTAGAGCTATGTGATCTGGAGCAGTATGCTCCTTATAGGCTCTCTCAGGGCAAAAACAGATCTGGAGTGAAGACCCTGACTAACATGATCCGAAAACCCCTGTGAAAAAAGGACACAGTATATCATGTATCTGGCCCAGGACAGTTACCATGGCCTACGTTGGCAATGGTGTGGAAACTTGGAGAAGGGTGACAGGGAAGAACAGCCTTCCCGATCCAAAACAGAATGGGGAATTGTTATTAGATTTCTCTGTTAGCCATGTTCTACTTGGTACCAGAGCTCCTTGAGTCAGAAATGACTGGCTTTGTTGTCATTTCATCTGATTTGTGTTCTGGGCACTTGAACAAGGAGAGGTGCTGAGCTGTCAACTGATCACCATCTGGTGGTGAGTTGGATCAGATGGCAGGAAACACTGGTAGTAATCCCTGGTAGACCTAATTGAACAGGGAGTGTATGCTGAAAATGACTGGCAAAGGCTGCTGTTCAGGATGATTTTAACTTTCACCTCCGTAAGAATTTTTCTTATGTACCAAAGGAGGCAGGGGACTTGGAGTACCAGTGGACCCTGGTCAAACCCTCCATTGTAGAAGCCCTCCATTGTAGCTGTGGCCAAAAACTTGTTGGTGCTTGTTAGGCTTGCAACCTAAGAACTTGCTGGTGCACACTGGTGGTGAGGGAGGCTGTTAAGCTGAAGAAGGAGGGGTTTAAGGCTTGGTTAAGAACTTGGAGGAATTCTGACAGGGAAAAAAGGTGGCAGAGGTGGTGGGGGCAGAAGCCAAATCCAGAAAATGGTAAAATGGCCATGAAAAAAACTTTTGGTTGGTTTCAAACAGGGTCTGGACAGTCGTTCAGTGACTCAGGAGTCATCAAAGTGGCTTTGCTTAAACTATACTCAGTAAAGGCAGAACAACATTGCCTGAGAATGAGAATATTGTTGGTAGGTGGAAGGAGCACTCTTAAACCCAAAAAACACACCTCCCTTGTGAGACTCAGGGACAAAGTCAGGACCAAGACTGTGCCTGACTACCTGGTAGAGGTCACTAAGGTAATTGGCAAGCTCCTTGGTGGCAAGGATGACAACCACATTATAACCAGGGCCCTCTGGTTATGTCAGATCAGTGCCACAAGCCTCGTCCATTTTCATTAGGGGCCCAAAAGTATGGCTAGGGCCATAAATGTTGATGGGCATCTCAAAATGCTTTGGGCCAGGGCCCCCGACCTCAAGGGCCCCTGGGCGCTGGCACCACTGGCCCGCTCAGTAATCAAACCAAGTAATATCTTGCTTTATCATCATAGTAGGAAAAAACATCATAGTCAGAAGCCTAGTTGTAGGGCTGTCATGGCTAACATTCCCATGCAATGTCGCATGGACCCCAGCAACAGTACTCTTGGACTGGCAGATACCAATTACCAGGGTATCACAGTGCTAAACTTCCCTGGCAATATTCATGTCAAGGTGCTGGAAAGGAGACTACAACTGACTACAGCTACAACTTTGATTGAGGGGAAACAATATGGATTTGGACTCATCTTTGGAGTAGATTTTTTATCCACAGATTGTTGAGGGGGCATGGGAGTTTGGCGACCCAGTGTACATATGTACTATGAAATAAAGAAGGCTTGCGACTGTATTACCTGAAATTTTCTATGATATCCTGAGATTTCCTCCAGGAGTTTGGAGTGCCATGCCACTACTACATTCATGGATAAGATATCAAGGCATGGCAAGGTGGCATCTCTTTTTGCAGATGATGTCCTTTCAGCTTCATCACATAGATGCCTCCAGCGCGCACTGGAATGGTTTGCAGATCGGTTGGATTGTAAAATCGACCACAGGGGGCAGCAATCATGCGGTTGCTATACTGTACCCAAGAGAATGAGATTGCAGATATAAATGGTGGAAAACTTTCTGTGCAAGGTGGCAGGCCACACTCTACTTGTCATCCGGAAGAAGATCAAAGTAGAGCTGCCACTCCTCCACACTGAAGGAGCCAGATGAAGTGGCTCGGAATCTGATTAGGATGCACCCTGGCCATGTCCCATTGGAGGTTTACCAGGCACTGCTGACTGTGACGAGATTTTGAGGTCATCCAAGGACCCGTTAGATGGATCCCCCAGAATGAACTGGAGGAATTTGTCTAGGCTTCTCTACTTTCTCTACTGCCACCGTGACCCCACTTGCACTAAGTGGTTTAAGAAGAAGGTGGATGGATGGATGAATAGTTAAGTGGAACTGTAGAAGTAAAGGCAAGCTCTAGAAGACCTAGTAACTACTCAGAACAACTTGTATGCAGACCGCACTGAAAGGTCATCAGAAGAAAACTTCACCTGTGACCTCATTACAGTGTCTGAAGTATGCAAAACAACCAGAAAAGCCAAAGGCAGTTTGGAAACAAGTACTGTGGACCGATAAAGTAAAAATGGAACTTTTTAGCCACAATCGTCAAAGACCATAGCAAAAAAAACACAACTTGCTAATCATTAAGCACGGCTGTGCATCTCTAATGCTTTACTTGCATGGCGGCAAGTGGTACAGGAAACATATCTTGGGTAGATGGATGAAAAGATTACCATTATTAAAAAACGAATGAATGAAAACTGTTTTATTGCTTGTTAACTTAGTCAAAAACATAACTGTCCTCAAACTTTTGCATACTACTGTCTATGCTCTGTGAAGCGAAACATGTACAGTGGATCCAGATAATGAATCCTGAGCAAGCAGTAGGTCATGATCTATTGTCCTATCTGCGTTTCAACGACTTCACATTTCTTTGAAGATCTTGCCCCTGTGATGATAGCGTTGCACTGGGAGGTGGGTGAAAAATACATTACTGGTATGAAAGCAATGGATTGTATTCATCTGGATGAATGGTGAATGTTTGATATAACCCTAGAGCACATTTTCCTTTCTTATTTTTCAATAGGAACTTAATATACTGCCCTTGCCGTGTCCTCCTTGGCCTTAGCTGAACCCCTCTAGCTCTCTAGGCCAAGCTGTATTAATGCCAACCCAACACAGAGATTTTACAACATATGCAAGTGCAACTGGCTCCTACTTAATCCACAATGGAAAAGGGCGGCTGGGTTTTTATTTGCTGACACTTCAGTGACGAGGGAAGACGTGTTAGAGGCTAACTATGACTCAGGTGCAGGAAAATGACCAGTCACTTTGACACTCTAGGCTTGAATCAGCACTGCTCAGGTTAAGGATCGTGTAGCATAATGAGCTGGTGTGGGTGATATGACAAAAATATTATATCACAATACTTCAAGACATTTCCACGATGCACAATATTTTGTTTTCCTGGAACCAATAAAAGAGAACCTATAGTGCTATTTAAGTACTATCAGTAGTGATCTGAGGGCGATTTAACCCCTTAATAACATGTTCATAAGCTCTTTACTTGAATAGCCCTGGTTTTTGACTTACGTCTGGCAAACAAAAAAAATCTATCTATCTATCATTTATTGTGATTTTAATGTGCCTGTGGTCATGAGCTTTAGGTTTCCAAGTTTAACACGTGGAATGCCTGACAGGTCACCAACTATATGGGTGATACAGCAAAACATCACAATGCGTAAAAAAAATTTCAGTGGTTTGATAAATTGGAACAAACAAAAATGATATTAAAACTAAATACAAAGAATTTCATGCACCATTTCATACACTGTACTGCACTAAATACAATTAACCCTCTGGAGTCAAAGGACATTTTCCCAATAACATTGACATGATACCCATATGTTTCAGAACAACTATTAAACAGGTGCTGTCCTGCTGTTGATAAAGCACTACGGGATGTTTGAGCTTCAAGTGCTCGTGTATAGCAGCTGTACTGTTGTGATCATCTCCACTGTGCAGAGCTGACAGAGCACCACACTGTTGTGTTTCTGTGTGAAACACTCCCACAACTTTAGATGTACACGAGTGATTATTTGTAGCTGCAGCTTACGCTCCGGATAAAACCATGCTTCGGTAGGCGCCGCCATCTTTGCGATATATATATATATATATATATATATATATATATATATATATATATATATATATATATATATATATATATATATATATAGCACTGAGCAAAGCTACTAGTCTCAGCACCAACTGCCATCCACACTTCACTCTAGATGCTTTAACATTTCTGTGAGGATTTAATTGTGTTCAGAAGGCAAGGTCAGATACTCGCATTGGATGATCAGCTCTGCAACTCATACCAAAGGTATTGGATGGAGCTCTATCACTCCAGAGAACACAGCCCAATGTTTGGGGGACGGCGTAATAAACCTTTTGACACTGTGTTGACTTCCAGCTCATGAAGCTGCGTCTATGCAATTAATTGCCTGTGTCAGCTCTGAATTCATCTTAAAATAGCTGATTTCACTAATTAGAAAGGGTGTCTGAATACTTTTGGCTATATAGTCCATATTACCTGTAAGATCTGTATTACTCATAGCAAAGCTGGTGGCACTTTTCTGACTATATGGCATTTGTGAGGCCAGCAAAAGCCTTTTATGACCCCTGACATAAACTACTGTAAACTTTTATCTAGGCTTTTTTTCCAACCAGCACCAGATACCACAAAGCCTGCTTTAATCCATAATCCATTCTAAATCTTTTTATAGTTTTATGTCAAGCTAACGTAGGTGTTATTTTCTTAGAGTCGTATGGCACTCCTCTGATTAGAGTGGTCTATTTTAGTCGCATTTCTAAAAAATGTATCTTTGTAATTACCAATGCATTTCTTTAATCAACTTTACTACTTAATTTTAACAGATCATTTGGGAAACACGTTGAAATGCTACCAACTACTATACTCCCTGTATAAAGCGGAACCCTGTTTGGCCTGGTCACTATACAAACTCAGGTCTTTCGAGCTCTCTGTCAAACCTGACTGGATGTGGGACACCTTACCACGCTCCACATCTATCAATCTTTCCTGAAGAGGAGATTAAGACTCTAGGTCTGTCATAACTCAACACAACTAATAACACTTAAATCGCAATGGCTGCGGGTTAATTTGTTATAGCGGGCGACAGGTCCCCAAAAGAATTATTAGGCACCGCAACACTGAGAATTTGAAGAACACGCTGGGTGCCGGCTGACAGAGAGCATAATTTGTGGCACACATTTATTACAGGGGCCTATGAATTTTAATGAGTGAGCGCAAGGCTCGAGTGTGTCAGCCTGCAAAATAATGGCAATTTGCCTGGCTCTTTGCTGATCAAGTCCGAGGACCTGTTTGCTGATTGCTAAAAGGTCCCACGGCCTAATAACGCAGCCGAACGTCTAACTGAGCAAGAGCAAAGTTCTAAATCCATCTGATGTCTGGAGGAGTCTAAAAGCGGGACCCGAAGTGTAAATTGGAATACATTTACATGGTTTTATGTCCACTAAGGTCGGAATATAAATTGCTCTTTGAGTCAGGTTTAGCTGCGGAAGAGGACTTGCGAATTCATGCTCGTATCTGCAGCTATGACAGTAATAGAAACCCATCAGCTGGAGATAAATAAACATGAAGCTGCGTGATAATGTTTGGTGGGCATATGCCCTGCGTAGGGCTGGAGTCGATACGGAACACCACAACACGAACCTAACGCAATCATTTGATGGTATACCATGTAAACATCAGAGCATTTAAGATAAGTGGAAATTTGGGAAATTAACATTTGGACTTGTCACCAAACAATTAATTTGAACTACACTGTTGGATTTTATTTGAAAAAAAAACACACTATAGCGTTTGTTCAAAATGTATGAAAAGACAGGTGGCCAGGAATGCACGGGAAGGTCCTGGCTTTGTTATCCCCGGCAGTGGGGGGCTTTTATGGTAGGCAACCCTAGGCTCGAGAACCACTCCATCCGACATGGCCAGGAGGAGCCCATTTGGCCCGGAGGCGTAGGAAGGAGGGCCATAAAAGACCAAGCAAGCACAGTCATCTTTGAGACCAGGTTCAGACCAGGTTTAGACCAGGGCAGACCAGGATGTAAGAGCTCAGAGCAACGTCATTACCGCAAGCCCTTTGAATAAACAGCTTAAACCCTGGACTGGTCTCCCTCTTCATTCTGACGGTTACAAAAACACTAAATATTGTTTGGTCTGTGAAGTCAACAAGATCTACTGTAGATTATTAGAGGTTATCTTATGCCTGAGCTTGTTTTTTGAGTCGTTTCAGATTTTTCATGTTTTTTGAGTAACATGTAACTCTGTAAGGGAAACGTGATTAAATGCTAAAAGGTTAGGAAACTATGCTTTATAAAATTAAAAGTGTATTTTCCTGAGCCTCATTCAAAACTTCACTCTTATTCATTCAACTTCCAGTCACAATGGCTTTTAAGTAAGTTATTTAGGAGATTTTTCTGAGAAATTTCAAATAGAAGATAGTCCACTTTTATAAGTAAGAGGGGAGTCAAAAGTTACAAAAGATTTCAAACCTGGAATCACTACAAGAATCCTGACCTTCATTCAAGACCTGACAGACCACCTAAACTGTCGGCATTAGATAAACAAAGCCTAAATCTTTCACCTTTAAAAATCTGAAAAAAAGTATCATGCAGCTTAGATGGAAGAATACACAAGCATTTCTGTCCATCCTAAAACTGTAAGAAGATATGGCTCTGTCAAGAAGCTGTTTCTGAGGAAAGGAAGCAGGCAATAAAGGAGAAGCACAGAAGCTGCTGGTGTTCTCAGAACAGTCCAGACCTCTACATCACTGATAAGTGAAAAAAAAGCCACGAGTGACATAAGCAGCGAAAGAGGATGGGGGAACGACGCTAGCCATGAGAGGCATAACAACTGCATCCAGGTCCCGAACCATACCTCCCTATCACCAGCCAGACTCTGTAGCTCAGCCATTAGCTGCCTAGGCATGGAACCAGAGGCAAGGCCTGGGAGTTAGGGTTCGGGATTCAGAAGGTATCCTTATGCCTTTTCGTTCTCTCTACCGGCATATTCTTTTGGCGTGCGAGTCTAGGGCACCGCCTTCTTTCTCTCTCCTGCAGCTGTCATTGAATTTTTTTATGTTTTTTTGACTAAAGGCTAAAAGGTTAGATTGGAGCCAGATGCTGCTGCTGTTATGGCTTAAACCTGGTCTCCTTGCAACACTCAATAATCGATATCAATGATCGCACCACATTCCTGCTCTCTTGCAGCTGCCATCGGTGTCCATGGGTCAAGGAACTGCTGAAGTTCTCAGAACAGTGGACAGGCTTAACAGCACTGAATGTGTTTGGGATTGCTTTCGATTTTGAAAAGCTGAATTTGTAACTGCTAAGACTAAATTTTGGAGGCATAGGAAAATATCCCAGCAAAAAGCTTTAAATGCAAAATCCAGATGCAATAAATACTAAGGTATCTGGTGCAGTAATTCGCTGTTAAGGCTCTTGTAAAATCTTCTGCTAAACATTTGGGTTTTTTTCTTCTGAAGCTGAAAAAGAATCAACTGCTCTGACTTTTTGAGCCACACTGCATAAACAGTACAAAATCCTGTGTTGTATAAAACTTTACAGAGCCAAACTAGGCAGGGTCGGCAGTAACAGATCCCACAATCACAGTGGAGTAACGCAAATTCAAAAGGCTCAACTTAACACACTCCCCTTCACCTCCCTCATCCTGGCAGATTAAGAGGAAATGGTGCATTGCCGCATTTCTGCTTACAGCATGTTGAATAGCCCATAATGAATACCTAATTACGCTTTAACGGTTAATAAAACATCAGTTCGGTCTCCGTTAATTTCTGACAACGCTTCAATGACATGAGATCTTGTCATTTGTCACATTCGCCAGCAAGTTATTAAACTATCAAACTGGATCTTCACATGTAAGATCACAGATTATCATACATTATCACACGGCACGTTCCAGATGAGCCGCCCTGCTGAGATTTTTTCTTCTAAAAGGCTCAGCAAGCCTTCTCAGAAACCTTGGCTTACACACACAATTTGTTGTGCATGAAGTCATGGATATGGACATGCAATCCAGAATGGTGCATGCATCTGAACGTAAAGGGATGACTTTGTACGCTAGCATGAGAACAATAATGAAACTAAAGACAGAAATGTCTCAGACTCATAACCTATTGGGCGATACGTTCCTGCATGATGTAAACCTTGCGCAAAGAAAATCCAATTAAAAACTATTCAATACCACCAGCTCACACTTGCCTGAGAACAGAAAATGAATTACACCACTGTATTACATGCTAGCTCTTTAGAGTGTCATTCTAATGCAATTAGTTCCCTTAATTTATAGCAAACTGAAATTATACTCATACCTCACAGTCGAGTAACAAAGCCTGGAACAAATCTGGATCAGGGATAGAGGAATAGAAAGGGTATGGTTGTTTTGAACCTAGATTTGAACCCATCTTGACCCCCAAAGCTCCTGCTTTAGCACAGAATACCGTGTCCATTTGTACAACATGTTTACATATCTGCTTACGCAATTATATACGAATAATGAAAATGCATTTGGTTTACATTGGTGTTAAATGTGTTGACCTGTCTGACCACCTCCAACTGTGGTTTAAGTAAGCAGATGTTTAACCAATTACAATTGTCCTGGGTGTGTTTATACCAGACTTTTTATGCAGTCGAGTGACACCCGAACATAGTCCCTTCAACAAAAATACATGTTTATTCAAGCTGTTAACAGTCCCTGATGAGTTTAATTGAAGTATATGTGCAACTGACGTCATCTTGCACACGAAAAAAACGTTTTGATTTTTGTAAATTTCACAGCTGTTTCCACATGATGAACCCTAGGATATGTACTGTGGTTGTCGCAACTGGCTACCCCTTCTTTTAGCCACATAGAGAAGTTTTTCAGTTTTATGGTTCACGGTCGTACTGTGTTCTAAACCACATCAACTCCTCAGCAGAGCAATCTGAATTAGAACCTGGGGCAGACTGGGATGTGTTTTTGGGAGTGTATTTACTGAAGCGGTTTGGGAGCCTAATGATTTCCAGCGTTTTAGTGTTTAGCAATGTCACCATTGCAGCTAAACTGTGTTTGGATTAAGTTGCAAAAATTCTGACACCCACCAGGACTTCATTGAATCACTGCATTTGGGGTCAGTGGAAATTTGGGAAATTAACATATGGACTTGTCACCAAACAATGAATTTAAACCATACTAAATATAGTTTGGACTGTGAAGTCAACAAGATCTACTGTAGATTATTAGTGCTCATCTTATGCTTGAGCTTGTCTTTTGAGGAGTTTCAGTTTTTTCATGTTTTTTGAGTAACATGAAACTCTGTAAGGGAAATGTACTGTAATTAAATGCTAGTTAAGAGACTATGTTTTATTAAAAAGATTTAAAGTGTATTTTCCTGAGCCTCGTTCAAAGCTAATGATAAATACTCAATATGCACACATCAGATCCCACACATCAACGGAATTCTACATTAATGTGTCATTGAGAATCAGTGAGCTCAGTAGGATCAGTGCTGGTTGGCAGCCGAAGACGTTTGTTACCAAACTACAAAGCTTCTCAGAAGAACTGACCATTGCTATTAATGGTAGCCAACTATTACATTATTTATTGAACAAGAAAGTATTTTATCCTACTCTACATACTTGCAGTATAGTTTATACAGTTTATACAGTAGAGTTATGCGCAACACTTCTTTAACCATAGTAAAATGACAGTAGAATCTAATCTTTCAACCACAGGAAATGCACCATATCAGTCTATTGCTAACACAGCGGTTCATGTGTGAAGTGATAAACTGAACTCAATCACACCCCTGACTGACCTTTCCTGACCTCAACCCCTATCTCAATCTCAGCATACACACAGAGCTTTCAATGCCTCTATTTAGAACTATTTGCTTTAAGCCGACGAGTCTATAATCTGCAACAGCAGCAGCACCTGCTAAAATAACAAAAGAGTTGTTCTTTTTACTCAAGATATTTATTTACATATGCAAACAATGATGGGCTAGTTTACGATTTTTGGAGCCATTCACAATCAAACTACTGCTTACTGTGCACTAAAACGCACTAAAAATTGGAAAGGTAAATATTATATTAAACAAAAGGAAGCTAGCTGCTGCTAGATCAATTGATTTGCCATTTAATATTGCAAATCAGTTCTTAAATCCTGGAATATTGCTGAGTAACTGGGGCAACAGCTTTTTTGTATTTACTCAGGTTATCATTGTCTGACATTGTAATTTTTTTGAGAATCTGAAACATTTAATATGACGAACGTACAAAAACAAAAGACATCTGTAAGGGGGCAAATACCTTTTCACAGCACTGTAAGTGCAGTCAAAGAGACTTAAGGGCAGGTGGCATGCCTGTTTATATTGATTTTTGAACAGGAAGGTGAAGATGAATATGAATTTGGGACCTAAACTGGATGCACCTCTTTTTCAACCTCTTTGGTGGCACTGTATTTTTGAGTGGTCCATTTTGGATGAAATAGAAAAAAATAGAGACTTATATACCGACAACATATCTATGATAGCAACAATGAAGCATATGAATACCATTAGTAGATTATCAAAAAACTTTTAGCTTAAATTTAAATGTATTTTTACATTTTATTGCAAGCGTCCAAGTTCATATCTGTAGATAAACCTGAGAAGTCACTGAACATGGAACAGGTATAATACAGATCTCAATATCCTCAACAAGCTTTTGTAGACATGCTGCTGACACCATCCTGGTGGTTTAAGGTTAGGGTCAGGATTAGGTTTTGGGTCGAAGTTAAGGTTAGGAATGGGCTCAGGGTTAGAGTTAGGATTCGGTTTTAGATTGAGGTTAGAATTAGGCCCAGGGTTAGGTTTAGTATTAGATTTAGAGTTAAAGTTAAGCTTAAGTTTAGGGCCAGGGTTAGAGTTAGGATTAGGTTTCAGATTAAGGTCAGAATTTGGGCCAGGGTTAGGTTTAGTATTAGGTTTGGGTTAATGTTAGGGTTAGGCCCATGATTACGGTTAGGATTAGCTTTTGGGTTTATGTTAATGCAAGTGATATATCAACAGAGCATTATTGAGATATTTAGCTCAATGTATCCAGATGCTCCACTACTGCTCCTTCACTGACGTGTTTAATAATCATCTACAAAGAAATACTCAAAATATTATCTCTTTTACCCCCAGCTCATGTACACTGTACACTGAGAGTCTACAGATGGCAGCCACAGTTAAGTGTTCAATACAAACCCCAGACATTGCAACAACCAATTGCTTTATATGGTTGACAAACAGTTTCACTTGGCCTAAGATATATAATACACAAAGTCAAAAACATCTCATTCAAGTTCAGTTGCCACATTTATATCAGGCCAAAGCTAAGCAGGGAATCAACAAGTCATTGTACTACGCTTGACATTTTTATTAAACATATTTATATTTAGGGCATGTACTGTAACAAAGTGCTGTGTTGGTACAACCTATACAATTTACATTTGTGATAACAAGCAGTTGAAATAGTTTTACTTTAAAAAATTGGTCATTCAAAGTATTTGTTTAGTTTGAGTAAAACTAATTCAATTGCTTGTTACCACATGAAGTAACTTTTATAGGCTTGGTCAACAAAACTTTTTTTATAGTTTATATTTTTTTGTTTGCAACTGTAGTTGAAATGTTTTCCTTTTTTTTCATATACCTACTAAATACGTTAAATGCATTAATATTTTAATATTTACATTTAATATTTAAAAAATAACTAAAAATTTGCCCAATGTCATTAAATAAAAGTAGAAAATTAAACAAAAGACTAGGTGCCTGTTATTTGTTGAGCACAAAGTTCTAAATCAGTAATAACAAAAAAGCAAGGCTTTCCCTGGGGTCATTTCATATAAACTATTTATTCATTCAATTCACAGATAATGTGCTATATTGTGATTTGTATCGTGATCTGGATATGAAATAACCTATTTCAGGATATGAGATTTTGGTCATATCGCACAACCCCATAATATAGCATCATGAGGCCTAAAGATATAGCTCCAGAAGTAATGATAAGGCGTACCTTGTTATGCTGTCAGTTAAATTTACGCTTCAATATTCAGTTGGAAACAATGATTTGAGCTCTTTTGCAGCAGGAGGGCAGCTAAGACACTTGTTCAGACTGCATGAGAAAGGAAAGAACTGTACAAGTGCCTCAGCATTTCCTTCAGAGAAAGCATCAGTAATTGGGTTTAAATGAGTTTAAGCAGTAAATGAAGCTCTGACACCGCTGAATAAAACACCACAGCTATCATTAGAAAGGTCCCATTAATGGTGCCTGTGTTGGGAAATTGGCTCCAAGTTCTTGCGCTGATAAGAGGGATATTTTTAATTTCCGACACGGCTTGCTCATTTTGATCCGCAGCCCTGTAGGGTGCTAAAATGCACCATTAATTCCATTTGAGGCAAGGTTACTATTTAGGATTAGTTGCTTTGTGCTGTCCTCTTCCAATTGATTTCTGTAAAACTGCCTTGTACTCATAAAACATTCAGCGCATGGTTTTGGATGTTACATCTAAGCCTAATACTCTAAATATTTAAAGTCTGATATAGTGCATATGGAATTAAGAAAAAGTTATACATCCATTTTTTTTCCTGATCCAAAGTTTCCACACTGCCCCCAAGCCAGGCCAGTGTTCTTAGTAAACAAATATGAGGAAATGCAACACTTTCAACTGAGGCTTTTGGAAAGACACTTCAGAGTGTTCTGTTTTTTTTAACAGAAGTAAAGCACCCTTGCTGAAGTGTTCTGATGCTTTACTGCCTAATAGCATTACTAGTAAGCAGATTTGAAACATTGGTTACTGCACAGATTAATATTTAAAGAGATCAACTACAAACCAAATGTACACTGTTTCCTGCTTACTCTAAACATCATTGACCAGCCAAAGCTAGGTTGGTGTCTAGTGGCTAATGTAGCTACTAGATAACTAAGACCTACTCTTCATCAATATATCTCAGTTATCAACGTATAATACTTACAGCATTATATACTGGCCTCAATCCATGTCAAAGCAATCTCTACAGAGGTATATGGTTAGGCTCATTTGGTTTCTAACACTTTGTGACATGCTGTCATTTATAAAAACAGTTGCTAAAACACAGTAGTAATAATCGTCATGAAGCCTGAATTTTGTCTGTATGTTTTATAGATTATAGTACATTATACAGCATCAGAAACCACAAAAGCACTTAGGTCTGTCACAGTTATAACATAATATAATTGCCTGAACACAATTACTTGAGTTGATCGCAGTTATTTTTAGGTTGGTGTCTTGCTCAAGGGCATTTCAGTCGTGTCCTGTTGGTCCAGGGGTTTGGTCAAGATGGTTCGCCAACCATTTAGCCCACCACAGCCCAAAACTTCTTGTCAAGACCAAATGCAAAGCAAGAAAAAAATAAACAAATAGATTTTTTAATAAATAATCTGACATTGTATTTAAGCATTTTAATGAAAGTAATAATTCTAATGCTGAATGCTTCAGAGGTGAAAATCACCATGTTGGCAAAGAGAACAGACAAAGAACTAAAGGACTAACTGAATTTAAACAGGTTGATAAATAATATAAAATATTAAAAGATGTAAATTATGAAAATACTATACTTTGTTTCCCAACGGCTACATAAAGATCCAAAATGTAATGCCCCTGCTTTATTAATGGAAAGCACTTGTTTTGCAGGACTGCTGGTGAAACACACGTGTGCGCGGAGTGTATCTAGCTGGATTTACCTTATGAGATGGAGCAATGCCTGTTAAATTATGTGAGATTGGTCTGTGATTGAGAAAGTGCCATGGATAACAAATAATGAGACTTGTGGGATTCTTATCCCTGGATGTAATAATTAAAATGATCACATCACAGTTGAAGTAGTAGACATAGACATTTGTAATGGAATATTTTGGAGGGTATGTTTTTATATTGCTGCCTCAACAACTCAAATTCACTCTAAAAATGCACATACTGTTACAGGCTTTAGAACAGTAATCATGAACCTACAAGTGTATGGTGCAGTTTCTGGGGTGTGTCATAGACTGACCCCTCACCAACCCACGTTTAAAATGGCTGTTATACCCCTGGCCTTGAAGAGAACAGAGCATACAGCCTGGTGGTCCAGCAAACCAGGCCTGCCTAGTCTTGTTTAATGTTTACCACACACAGACTTTCATCTAGCAGCCTAGCAGACATTTCTGTGGCGGGGGGGTGGTATTAGCATGGAAGTATTCGCCATTCATCTTGAACCCCAGCAGAATCAGGCTCACGAAAAACAACTTTCAGAACTTTCAATGTGTTACAGAGACTGTTTTTGAAAGAGATATATGAAGGTATCACAACTAAGAAATACACTTTACTTACAGCTGTACACAATCACTTTTCTGAGGTGGAAAAAAAACACTTTTTCTCTACTGCAACGCTGACCAGTCCAAGATCACACAGCAAAGCTAGTTATTTTTAATGACTACACTTCAACAGTACCAGTAAATACCAAAAACATTTACTGATACACATACTCGGTCTGAAAAATGGTATTCAGGTAATCATAAAAAAAGACTAATTGAAATTATTGATATGGCAATTACACTACTGTGTGTAATTTCACTACTGTGCCAGGCCTATAGTACTATGCAAAAGTTTCTGGCACTTGGGGACATTATTATATTTACAAAGCTATTTTATTTGCTCAGCAAAACACTTTTAAATATTTAAACAGTACTAATATAGTAAGTAGTGACTGTACATATGCCAGTGAGTTTATTTACCCCTTTCTACTTTTGCTTGTGGCAACCCTGTGTTCATTGCAGTTATCATCTATTACCTGCTTTAACTACTTAGTAATGCATTATGCTAAATCAAGTTTGCTGGTAATAGAATTTAATACATTTGTCATATACGTCCAGGAGAAATCTGGGACTAAGCTTATCTATTTTTTTCAAAATAAGATCTTCATGACACTTTGTATTATATATAATAATATATGCTGTTAGGCAGCATGGTGGTGTAGTGGTTAGCCGTGTCGCCTCACAGCAAGACAATCTGGGTTCAATTCACAGTCCGGGCAGTTCTCTGGAGTTTGCATGTTCTCTCAGTGCTTGAGTGGGTTTCCTCCGGGTACTCCGGTTTCCTCCCACAGTCCAAACACACGCATGTTAGGTTGAACGGTCACTCTAAATTGCCCATAGGTGTAAGTGAGTGTGTCCATGTAATGGACTGGAGACCTGTCCATGATTCCCCAATGACCCTGGGATTGGCTCCAGCCCCCCATTGACCCCGACTAGCGGGATAAAGAAGGTAATGGTTGGATGGATGGATATATGCTTTTACTGGTGAAAAAAACACTCATTGCTAATAAAGGGTTTTAAGCAATGAGCTTAGTACACTAGGCTTACAAGCTCTGAGATTAAAGTTATAAAAGGCTTTAGGGTATTTATGCTAGGTATTCTGCTCTAATGATATCTGGTGCTCTTACTGGTGAAAATACACTTATTACCATGATTAAGACTTTTAAACAATGAGCTAATGACTCTAAGACAGTAGTATACAGTAAAAGCTGTTTGTGAATATATTTAAGGTAATGTCTGTCTAACACTAACACTAACTGGTGGGTATCTTGTTGGTTACATTAGCAATGAAGCTCCAATCCAAAAGAGGAAGAACTTCAGTCACCAGACATCTCATGGATACAGTTCTAGACAGTACTATCAGTGATAACCTTGCCCCACACTTTCTAACAGCACCTGCTGGTTTGCTTCGGCCCTCCTCCAGGCCAGCAGTTCTCACTTCCACTCTGTTCGGCATCACATTAACGACCCCTCAGAGTAGCGGTCACACAAAGACAGTTAACCTATTTTGCATATTTGCTTGTTTCTCTCTTAGCGGCTCAGCAGTCGCGAGACAGACACAGCTTGGCAGTTGTCTCCGAGACCCGGCACTCACACGGGCAACAGGTTTACACACCCCTGCTGGTGATGATGAAGGTGCCCTTGACATTTTGTCCTGCAGTGAAGGTGAGAGATGTTGAGACGGCAGTGTGTTGATATCCAATTATCAGTTTACAGCGTTTCCTCTAAAACTAAGTAGAAACAAGCGTTTTAACAACTTGTGCTATTCAAATATTCATAGATTTTAAGAGATACTCTGCTTAAAATGATAAACGATTAATCACTATACCATCACTGTTGTAAAATGCCTACTCACATCCTATAGCAGTGCTACAGTGTAGTACAGTATAGTGAGATTTTTTACTCTACAGTCTAGGAAACCTTTGATGCATCTCGATAGTGGGAGGAAAAAAAAGAAATACTATTAAAATCAAAATTGCTTTTGGGTAGGTTTTTTGGAGCTATTTTAATTCTTTTATTTTTGTTAGCTGGCTACCTGACTATGCAGAAGGAAGCCAGATAATGGTACTGATAAAATTAAATTGAAAAAATGAAATTATTAACTGCAATAAAGGAATGTATTATTAGAAGGACAGAAATAACACCAATCAGTTTGGCTCATTTTGGATATTATATTAGTGCTGGCTTCCCTGTATTTATTAGGCCATAGTTCAGCGGCTAGGCAAGTGGTCAGAGTTGGTAGACATCTTAGGTATTCCCAATGGTTGTATGATGTATTTGCACGAGCATGCTGGGTATTGTAGTGAGCTGATGAAAACAAATTAACAGAAATCAAGCTCAATATGTTGGCAATTGGAACAAATAGTATTTGAATATACCAACAAAAAAAAATACTTTAACTTGAAATATTTTCTTATGTTCCATGCAGATGTTGCAATTTTGTTTTACTTAACTAAATGCATTAGGAGTTTGTTTCCCAACATACTCAGCTCTTTTTCATCACAAAAGCAGTCAACAACTTGGTTTACAAACACTTGATAAAATACACCTCATGATGTTTCTTAGTTCAAACTACACATACCTTATACATTTAACTAATATTAAAAATTGTGGTCAGCTGCTATAAGCCATTCCTGGGCCAATACCAATACTACTATTCCCAGAGCAGTATAAACAGTAGCTGACAATTTAAATAAGTAAATTCAGTAAAAGAACACAAAATGAGCATTCACATACAGTACAACAGTAAAGTCCGAGACCACCCTTCATTCATTTAATTTCCTGACAAAAGTGGTCTCTAATTTTTTAGGAGATATTTCTGAGGGCATTAGATATAAGCCAACAAGAAATTCAATCAAAAATAACTGAATGAGAACAGACGTTCCAAAACTGGGGTTGAAAAATAATTAAAGACATACAGAGTAGGACTCCTAACAACTCCTTACAAGACTTGACGGATTACCAGAACTGTCACTATCAGATCTATCAGAACTATGAGATAAACAGTATTAAAGACTCTATTCTTGTTTCAGATTTTAAGAAAAATCCACAGGTGTTTCTGTCTGTGCTTTCTGTGCTGAAAACAAGCTGTCAAAAAACCCTCGCTGGGAAAAGAGAAAAAAGAGGAACATCTGCAAATCAAACAAAGAAGCTTATCTTCTCAAGACTGTGGACTGTCCACCCTGGAGACCAGACCTCAACATCAATGGATGTGTTTGGGATTACTTGGTTTGTGAAAGGCAGAAAATACAACCAACTTGCAAGACTGAACTTTGGAGGTGTGTCTCCTAAAAATGGTGCAGTTGACACTAGAAAGATGCATTTCCTGAAGAAAGTGCAGTGTGATTGCTCACTTTAAGCAGCTGCACGGTCACTAGAGTGCTGCTATATGGTATTTAAAGAATGTGTTGATAATCGTTTGTTATTGTATCCCAGTTGGTCGGTATGTTGTTGTTGTTAATGGCGTCCCTGATAATTGCGAGTGAGTTGCTACATATATACATATACACACATATACACTATATTGCCAAATGTATTCACTCACACATCCAAATCATTTAATTCAGGTGTATAAAACCAAGCACCTAGGCATGCAGACTGCGTCTACAAACATTTGTGAAAGAATGAATCGCTCTAAGAAGCTCAGTGAATTCCAGCGTGGTACAGTTATTATAACAAAGTGAAAGCGATTGGGAACGTCAGCAACTCCACGTAAAATGACAGAGCATGGTTAGCGGATGCTGAAGGGCATAGTGTGCAGAGATCACCAACTTTCTGCAGAGTCATTCCTTACAGACCTCCAAACATCATGTGGCCTTCAGATCAGCTTAAGAACAGTGCGTAAAGAGCTTCATGGAATGGGTTTTCATGGCCGCACAGCTACATCCAAGCCTACATCACCAAACACAATGCAAAGTGTCTAATACACTGGTGTAAAACACGCACAAACTTGTGCCCTTACTCATTTCTTAGGGTATGAAAAAATGGTACATTCAGTCAACAAACAAGCACATCATTCCTGCTCAAACTGAACACTCTGAAGCTGGAACGGTGTTGATATCTCGAAACCTATGAGCTAAGTTGGCTGATCAAAACCCAGCAGAAAAATAAGAAGTAAAAGAAGATGAAGTATAGAAATCAGACATACTTTGCTTTTTTAACATGCAATCAGTAATAAAGGCAAAGGGTGGACACAGTAAATACTGACAATCATGTTATATTAGTGATCAAGGCTTTTGTTTAATTTTCTATTAAAAGATTTCTGCTAAAAAATGAAACATTTAATGACCGTTTTGGGTGGAAATAAAATAAATGAAGGGTGGTCTCTGAACTAGCTCAGTACTGTATGACACTAGGAAGACCTGTCCTCACTTCTGCCTCTGCAATGTTCTTCACAATGTAATTACCTGACCCAGGTCTATATTTGTACAATTGAAACAACTCCTGAATCCCTACCTAACCTCCGTCTTTTATGTCTGCGAATTATAGATTAGCGCACAAGAGAGAGTGCTAAACGCCACCGTGAAGCCGATTAAATATAGTTACTGATTAAGGCAGATGAGAACATGACCTACATGCATAACATTTCTCTTGCGTTACACTCTGCTTAGGAATACGTTCAGGGCTTTACAGCTGGGAAAATCGCTCTAATTATAAAGCAGTGTCATACTTCACCCGCGTGCAGGGAGCGCTTACATATTCGCTCCGTTATTGGCCGTATACTTTGTGGAACTCATAACGAAGGTAAGTGACAGCTGTGGAGAGTGACCCCCTCCTGGAAACGAAGGCTACAAAGATGGCCATCCTCCCTCCGCTGCCTCAATACAATACCGAAATCACGCAGCTGATGAGCCTGAAATAGCCTGACCCCCTGGGAAGGGCTCCGTGGAGCGAGGGCCCGCCCTGCACTCTCATCAATCTCACAGCTGCTGTCCCAGCAACTGGACATTTGGCTACACCGAAAATGCTGTCCCGCCGACACACGATCGCAATCCTTTTATCAGCCACCTGAGCTTGATTTAACGGCCCCGTTCCCCCGGAGCGGAGGTGTGATTACATAGCTTCCCCAGTCTCTCCATCCCATTACCTTTACCAGCGTGCACCGTCTGCACTTTCACAGGGAGGCCAGAGGCTTTAGAAGACAGAGTGCGCTAAAAGTGGGGGGTGGGCAATACAGCAAAATCATCACGATAGATGTATCCTATTATTTTATTAATGTTAAGGGCTGAAAAAAAACCCAGTTCTTTTAATACTTGATTATTAATATGAATCAATATAGTGGTGCTTGAAAGTTTGTGAAAGAAATTTGATATAATACATAATCTGAATTTTAGTCCTAAAAGTAAATGAAGAGAACCCAGTAACCACTTTGTCACTTATTTATTGAAGAAAATGATTAAAAGCTACATATTAAAATTTTCATAACTGAATTCTAAAAAGCTACGTGAACCTTTGCTTTCAGTATCTGGTGAGACTAAACGTTTCTGGTAACTGTTGATTAGTTATACACATTTTAGCCAATTCCTCGGCCTCAACTCTGTTAGTTGGTGGTTTTCCTTACATGAACTGCTCAGGACTTTAACTTTATTCTACTTTCACTGGTCTTTGGTAGAACAGATTGTGTAATTAGGGTTGTTCCAGCTTAGAAACAGATGTCCTAATAATTTCCTTTTATCTTTACTGGTCTAATTCAGAAGTCACTGTTCCATTAATGATGGCAAGTTTTCCTGGCCTATGTCCAAGCTGTGACTCTTTGTTGCATGCCTTGCTCTTGGAGTGATCTTTGTTAGTTGACCACTCCTATAGAGCGTAACAATGGTTTGCAGTTCCTCCATTTTGAGAAAATCTGTCAGAATGAGAATTGGTAGAGTATAAATTATTTAGCAATGTTTTTGCAACCTGTTTTAAACAGATCCTCAGATTTCTCCATGTTTGTACCTTGTTTATCTTCACAGAGTCCTGATCTAAAGATTCCTGACTCTGAACTTTATCTTCACATTAATTGCTAATCCTAAAGGTTTACATACGTTTTTCACTCACAGACATGTGACACTGGAATTTTTTTTTTTTAATAATTTACCAGGTATAATACTTTTTCATGTTATCTTAATTTACTTATAAAAAGGGTTCACAAACTTTCCCACTGTATTGATTAATTGGCTTAAACATGGTGTGTAATTGTGAAGAGCTGTAACAATAACATGTTTGGCAATGTTCTAATAAACGAAGGAAACCCAGAGCTAAAAAAAACAGTGACTTTATTTCGAACTGCTCATCACTTTAAGCTAAATTGGCAAAAGAAAATAACTAAAAATATAATAATACATTTTGTAGTCGAGCATTAGAAAACACCACAGTGTGCTGAAATAGATGCACAATAATGCTATTAAAATGAGGATAAAGTGACTTGGCTTGTGTAGTTGGGCTGAGCCAAACATGCATATAAACATGCACATACATACATACCCAAACTGCAGACATACCCATACAAACCCCAGTTCCAAAATAATATATAAACATACATGCATACATAAGACCAGACATATTCACATGTAAGTACAAGTGTATATATATATATATATATATATATATATATATATATATATATATATATATATATATATATATATATATATATATGTGTGTGTGTGTGTGTGTGTGTGTGTGTGTGTGTGTGTGTGTGTGTGTGTATGTGTGTATGGAACCAGAAGTTTTTTTAAGCTATTTCAAAGCATTTCTGTTCATTAATTCATTATAAAATTTTCACACAATATACACTACCACTCAAAAGTTTAGGATCACTTTAGAATTTCATTCATGCAATTTCCACGCAATTCACAAACAATATTGTCCATTTCACTATTAATGTAAGTGTATCAGATGATTTTTAAAGAATCAAAATGTTTGTATTAAAGTCTATTTTTGTATAGAGGCTTATTTTACATATAGTCCTATTATCAGCAATTCTCAGTCCTCCTGGTACGGCCACCAATCCAAGTTAAGGATGTTATTGGGCTAATTGTTTGTTAGGACACTCTTGCTCAATTGTGATGAACAGCTGAAAAACATTCTACTAATAAGTGAGTATAAAGGGAACAACATTCTAGGTTAGTTTAGTATCTGGAGCATCAGCAGTTGATGGCTTGCTGACCGGCTCTAAATGACCAGAAAAAACAACTTTCTTTAGAGACCCGTCAGTCCATTGTTGTGTTAAGGAAGGAAGATACTTCACTGAAAACAAGAACATTTCACTGTGATCCCAAACTTTTGAGTGTAAATCACAGGTAGCAAAATAAAATTAGACAAAAATGAAGATACATGTTTTTCATAGGACAGAGATTACAGAGTGTAGCTTTAAAAGAAAATGTAGCCATTTTTAGTAAATCAAGGAGTTGCTAAGTGATAGTTATGGTACTTGATCTATCACACTGGGTGCTGGACAAAGGGCTGTGAGTTTCCATCCCTGTGGGATAAGAACAGCAGTGTGGGTGTGATCATGTTGGGTCTTACAGCCCCACCTCCATGCTCACCTGCTGAAGGGGCATATGTTCAGGTGATGAGGTCACTCCGTTCCCATCTGCCTACTTTTTGTAAGAACCAATGAGGCAGCATCTTGCTGTCCATCTCCTGTCTGCATGACAGGACACCCTCTGGTCCACTAGAATGCAAGTCCAGCTTGGCATAGAATGTAAGTTGGCACATAATAGAGTTGCTTTAAAAATATATTAAATTTAAGATAAGATACTGCTTACTTGTTCAAATCGTAATTGTAACCTAATATAAAGGCTAACTTTATAAAAGTAATGTAATATGATTACTCGATTTCTGACCATTGGGTTTGTTGTCGTCATTTAATATAATTCAATAAAGACAAGAAACTTAATGGACCATGCTTTGTGTGTGTTGTGCGTACATCCATTTGAAAATGAGATGTTCTAATAAGGTGCGATGAACCACAAAGAAAGTGGGGGCATAAGCAGCTGATGTTGTGAGTCACACAAATGGTCTTTGATCACACATTTAGCAAAAATGACTGGAAGTAACGAAGGATATCGAAATATATCAAATCTAAAGGTAACAAATGTGTACAGTATTTTCTGTGTGTGGGTTTTGATTTGTACAGTACTGTGCAAAGGTTTTAGGCACTTGGGGGTATTATATGTAAAAAGCAATTTTTCCAGACAATACGCTTTTATTTTATCAGCAAAACACTTTATTTTTTAAATATTTAAATAGTTTTTATTCAGTAAGAAGTGACTTTACATATTGTCACTGTCCAAAAGAAGAAAAAATTAAAGCATGTAAATCTCAGTGGTGGTTCTAGGATTTTTCTGAGTAAGGGGCCATCAAGGGGTAACAATATTCATAGAGGGGCCAAGTATTTGTCCAACATCCTTGCACACAATCCCTGATTTTGGTAAGGTGTACACATTTCACAATCACACTGGTGTCACATGTTTTGATATACAAACAAATAAAAATGAAAACCATTACATTAAAGTTATGGTAAGTCTGATCACCATAAGTTGGAAGAATTCAGTGAACGTATGTACCATTTCACAAGATAACATTGTCAGACATTTCATACATTACAGCATTAACTGTTGTTGCTCTCCCTAAATGATTTCTGACCTGATGAGGGACTGGAGGTGCCATGCTCTTGACCATCATCTGATGTACAGTCCTCTGCTGCTCTCACCCTGCTTATTTTCAGCGGCTGACTGACGCACACTTTCGGCCAATAACTGATGAATTCCTGCCCGAGACTGAACCTTTCTTTTCATATCGTCGCTGTACAATAAAAAAAAAAAAACAAGTATCTTCAAAAGGGCAACTTTACAGAAGAGGACAAAAACTCTTTACTTTTATTGTAAGTCAATGGAACCAGATTTACACTGAAAGATAATATCTATTTCTTTTTTCAAAATACGATATTTAAGCTACTTTTTGTATTTGTATCTGTTCTAATGGTATCTGGTCTTCTTACTGGTGAAAATACACGTACTGCTAAGATGAATGGTTTGAAGGAATGAGCTTGTTTGCCTAAACTTTTGCATAGTATTGTATATTCTCGTTCAGAGATTAAAAACACAAACACTGAGATTACAAGATCTGAGACTAAAGCTATTAAATAATCCACATCACTGAGATATTTAACTGTACAAATGCAATAAACTGCAATACACTATACGGCTTCTTCTGGGCTTTTGCTTTATATGATACAAATCTGTTGTGTGCTATGTATTATGATCAATCGGGTAGACATCATTCCTCTTCAGTAATTATTAAATAGAGGCCAATCTAAAAACTCAGCCTGGCCATAATTTGTGTTCTATCTGCTAAAAGCTCTGTACTGGCTCATTAGGCTTCACTGGTGCGCTTAGACATCGATGATCACTGTTTGTGATGCAATCTGTGGACGCTCTCTTAGCTCTCCGCGGCTTCAGCAGTCCGCACAAACACATACATAAAGTGGAAATACACTGCCCAATTGTACGCATGCATTTTTTCATTTGTTTTTCTTTCACTGTTTTCCATTTCAACACAATAAGTACCTAAATTCCTTCCACCGATGAGACACAACGCACCTCTCAAAAATGAGAGAGTCCGGACAGCACACACGAAGATGATGTATGAGGATGATTACACTCAAATCTGGGTTTGTCTCCTCAGTTTCTCCTAACGTTTCCCCAACTACACACCTGACGCATCGCAGCCCCACCACCTCCCACTATCCCACACTGAGGTCATTCATTTCTCAAGCACATTTATGTGGTGTGGGATTTGATAATTGCTTCTCGCAGGATTTTACGGACAACCTTAACGTACTTAAGGGGAGCCAGTCATCGCTGGCATCAATCATTTTATTCATCCACTAATTTCCCATCCACGCCCGCTCATCCGTTCATTGATCCACATTTGCGACCAATCACCAAAATGATTCCTCTGTGCCTGATCTATTATTATTTCATTAAACTACGCTGGTGTACAGAATGTCAGCTCTTCATTTGATAAATCTCCAAAGTGGCGACCACATTTTCATGCATGTCAATATAATTAATAACACTGTAGAGTGAACTACTGTAAACACCAGAGGGCGTTCCCCATGTTTTATTTAAGTACCTGCTTTAGTACAGCGAGTACATGCTTTAGTACATGCTGAGACCGATACCATAATAAGTAGCCCACTTGATCAAGTATTAGTAGCAAGAATCTTGTTTTCAATGAAGTATCTTCCTTCCTTAACACAACAATGGACTGACGGGTCTCTAAAGAAAGTTGTTTCTTTCTGGTCATTTTGAGTCGGTCAGCAAGCCATCAACTGCTGAAGCTTCAGATACTAAACTAACCTAAAATGTTGTTCTCCCTTTTATACTCACTTATTAGTAGAATGTGTTTCAGCTGTGCATCACAATTGAGCAAGAGTGTCCTAACAACCAATTAGCCCAATAACATCCTTAACTTGGATTGGTGGCTGTACCAGGAGATTTAGACAGAGGACTGAGAATTACTGATAATAGGACTATATGCAAAATAAGCCTCTATACAAAAATAGACTTTAATACAAACATTTTTATTCTTTAAAAATCATCTGATACACTTATATTAATTGTGAAATGAACAATATTGTTTGTGAATTGCATGAAAATTGCATAAATTGCATGAAATGAAATTCTAAAGTGATTCTAACTTTTTGAGCGGTAATGTAGGTAGGTACTTCATTTTTAATGTTCATACTGTCATGTTTTGGGGTCTACCGGAGTAGATTTACCACTGGCGATTCTAGGGGTGGGGCCACAGGGGCATTGGCCCCAGCTGAAATCTGATTGGCTCCCTTAAGTGCCCCTGTCTTGTCACTCATCTGTCCTTTGCCAGAGAGCCATGATTAGATTATAGGTGGATACAATTCCAGGCCCGAACACTACTGGCACATAAAAAACCTAGAACCACCAGTGCGATTTACATGCTTCAATTTTTCAAAAAAACAATATTTACCTCATACTGTACATTTGCATTGGCCCTCTGTCTAAAATACTCTGTTAGAGCTCCTGTGTCTTAAAGCCCCACCTCCCCAAGAGCCCAATGTGCTTTGATTGGTCAACTTATTCAATGCATTCTGACTGGCCAGACTCTTACAAGTTACGCCTCCACACTGCTGTGGCTATTCCTACAATGGCGCCGGTTCTAGCGTATCAGTTTAAGCCAGAGTCCGATAAGGAAAGTCAGGCAGAACAAGTAGGTAGACCTGAACCACCTGGACTGGACTGGAGCAGCTAGAGGTGATCTTTTAGAGTGGTACGTTTCCACTGCTTTATTTCTCTAAGCGATGAGTGAGGTTGTGCCAAGCTGACCTGTAGGCTAGCAATAAGGACTTGTAACAAAGAAAAGGACAGGCATTCCACTGAGCCATTTCAGGCAGCTGAGGAAACTGGTTTCTGTGGGAGAGAGTTTCTCCATCTAGCTTGCACTTCAGGCTTTATGACTTTGCAGACTATTTACATACACAAAAAGCTAGAAAACATCAAAGGAAAGAGAATAATCCCTTTTAAAATCCAGCAGATTTTAAATGAATTGCATAAACTATGCGATAGATTAACCAGTGCAGTGAAGCAGAGTGGGTTTTGTTCCACATCAGTAAAGTGCTTCTGCCAGTCAAATCAAGTTTATTTATATAGCACCTTTTACACCAATGTTGTCACAAAGCAGCTTTACAGAAGTTTAAAAAACAAGAAAGCATTAAGTCACAGCATGTATCCCCCTATAAACAAGCCAGAGGTGATGGTGGCAAGGAAAAACTCCCTCAGACTGGAGAAAAAACCTTGGGAGGAACTAAGACTCACAGGAGGAGACCCATCCTCCTCTGGGCAAACAGTATTTACAGTTTATTAAGCTAAATTCCTAAATAGAACTAATAGAATCTCTGTTTGAGGTCTGCTTATCAGCATCTTTTACCATCACTCTCTGTGCCACAGTAACAACACAAGTCAAATCAGCGGCTAATGCATCCAAGGAGCTTACTTGTTTAGTCGTTTTAGCTGACTGAGCTGTAATTGAAGGCCTTCAAAGGCGAGACATACACTGTGATTTCTGAAATCTTGTACTTTGACAAACTGTACATTTGAAAACTTCATCACACATGGACACTGTCTATCAATTGCTCACACTGTCACGCTGATATGTTAGGATATGGCTGATCACAATGTACATGAAATGCAGCCCAAACTGTCGGCTCTGTCTATGGACTATTTCCAATGAACAACACGCTGCATACAAAGAAAACATGCTGAGAAACTGTGCTACAGCTATGTCTTACCACACTGTGCACTGAAAACTAAAAAAAACAAAAAAAAATAAAACTGGGGTGATGTACAGGGTAGGGCAGTACTGTCTCTCTATATTAAAGTACATCATTTAAGGCAATTTCTAAAAATCACTGCATTAATGCTTATACCTCACTAGTCTATTCTCTCAGACAGAGTACATTTGCGTATACCAACTTTGGTGCAGCAATTGTTGACTTTTATGTCTCTGTTTCTGTTTAGCCTAAGTGTATGTATCCATACTAGAGGAGTGGTTGTGACTGTGACTGTGTATATGTGCTTAAAAATAGGCTAGAACTGCACAGTGAACTGGGGAAATAAGGCAAGACAGCATGTTTATAGCAACCAATGGCTCAGACTGCAGTGGATTACATTCCACTTTAGGAGAATCTTGTTCACTGCCTGCTTGAGCTGTTTGTTTATTAGCAAAGCAGCATACTCACATGGTCTCATGTGGTGTAGGATGTTGCTATTGGTGTTGAGTAAGAGCACTCAAGCACACTATTAGTGGACCCCTTAAAATTTGCAATATTTATATTACTTTTCTTACTTCATACAGATTTCTCAATCTCTGTTTATTATTCTCAACACATCTAAAATTTCTTAAATTGTCCTAAATTGTCCTGAACAAGCCAGAGGTGACGGTGGCAAGGAAAAACTCCCTCAGACTGGAGGAAGAAACCTTGGGAGAAACCAAGACTCACAAGGGGAGACCCATCCTCCTCTGGTCAAACAGTATTTACAGTTTATGAAGCTAAATTCCTAAATAGAACTAAGAGAATCTCTGTTTCAGGTCTGGATGGTACAAGCTTTAGACATTGCACAGATAGAGGCAGTCTCTGACTAAGGCAGTCTCTGACTCGAACATTCTGTGCAGCTGTAAGTAAAGTACGTTTCATAGTTTTGTTCCTGCGCATTATTTGAAACCTGTGGAGTCGCATATTTGAAGCACTATAAATGTGCCTACAACAAAATTGGCTCTCTGTTATTAAAACTCATTGATTCTGAACTTCTGAATGATAGTACAGCTTTGTCACGTATAAAAGGTCTTTTCTGGTTAAGTGGACTTATTTGCAGCAAAGCAATTACAAGATAATGGAGAGCTAATCAGTTAATCAAGTCTAGGTTCAATACACAATCTTCTTCTGTACTTTCTTATCTGCAGCTTTATGTAGTGTGAAGGTCAATAGTTTAACCTCGTCCTCAAGTTTTCTCACAATCTCAATGCTGACAACATCCTCTGATGTTCACTTCTGTCCTCAGATCACTCCTCACGGTGATACACTCTCAGCCACAATCAGCCTGTTCTCTGGCCCGATATTATTTTAACCATGTACTTTGTCAAATGTTTTTTTTTTAAATGCTAAATTAAACCCCATCAAACCAAAATCACAGTCATGTCGACTACCTGATTCTGCAATGTTAAAGTAACTGACCAAATTAACAGAATATCTAACAAGCTCAGGAGAGCTGATTACACTATGCACTTCAAGATTTACTTTGAGCAAAGAAGGCGTTCAGACAGATAACACACTAACACTGATAATATCAGAAATCACAATGCCGATGTCTTTCCTAATGTGACGTGTTTCCGGTTGAAACTGAATATTCAGCTGGGAAATAATTATGAGCAGAACATTATTTTATTCTTTAGGATTGAATTTAAAAAAGAAAAAGACGGATGACCAATCTTAATAAACATGGAGTCAGACAGTCAGCAGACTGTCTGTTTCACAGAAAATCCAAAGATAAAAAACTAAAAACATATTTCTGTAGATCCTAATATGTGATTAATTTTAGGGATCTTTGAAAACTTTTAAACACTGGGTTGCCAGTGCAATCAAACTGAAATTACTCTGAAGTAATTCTTTTTTCAACTTGTCCAAAAACCAAAAGTGAAGAGGATGCTGTGAGCAGACTAACTAACTGGAGTTGTGTATACATGCAGCAGGGAACAGACGTCATAAAGGTTGTTATACTAATCAATAATATTATTTTTTTGGGTCCCTGTTATATTGTTAGTTTATATTCATAAAAAGGGGTTTCCATGGCAGAGAGCCTTAACAAAAGCCTATGATCAGATGTGTACAATGGCAAGCTAGTACTGGAGCAGTGCTGAGCTAGCCACCATTGGTCTCTGGAGCATTGGAAATGTTCTCGCTGGAATAAGGAGCTTCACTATCTGGCAGTCTGATGTAGGAATATGGGTTTAATGCCAGGAGAGGTGTGTTAGAGTAGGGCTATTTTTAGCGTTTAGGTTCCTTATTTCCAACGACAAGCAATGTAAATGCTACAAAATGCTTCCATGCTTCCAATTTTGCTGTAAAAGCCTTTTCCTGTTCCTGCATTACATTCTTTGTAAAATCAGAGAATAAAGATGTGGTTTGATGAGTTTGGCATTGAGACCCAGTGGCTTACACAGAGCTCAAACCTCGACTCAGTGAACACCTTTGGGATGAACTGGAGTGCTAATTGTGTTTAATATCAGTGCCTTTGACTTTGACTGAATTTACACATAATGTAACTTTATTAATATACTTTAAAAATCTTTGCTTTAAGTTAAGACCTCATGTTAAAACAGCCAACACACGCTTAACCATTTCAAATAATAGCAGGAGGCACATCTGGTTTGGACGTCTGGTTCCAATCATCACTGTGAACAATTCCAAATAAGTAACTTAAATGGGAGTGGAATCATCTTAATGATTCAGTACGACAGAAATGTTAGTACTTGTTTAGGTTTGTTTACACTGCGAGTTACATAAACAACATGGAAGTCATGAATAATGTAGCAGCAAGCGAGATCATTACACAGCAGTGTTTAATGCGGAAAGTCTATATAAATATATCAGTCAAGCAACATATCGGTCAACCGCTTAATGCTGCTACGATGATCTGTAGCACAGTGTCTTTGAGTACTAAGTTTAGACAATGAAGAGTGTGATGGCTGCGGTTCTTGTATATACAGTAGTTAGTCAAATTCATAAAGAATAATGCTAAGAAATCTGCTCAAACCTCAAAGCACTTAGCATGTTTGACCTCTGTCTGTGGTGCTAAAATATGCAATAGCAAGTGATTGCAGCTCAACAAATTGCACTTAAAGAGGAGTTTTGAAATGAAAACGCATTGATTCAGGTATCCCTGAGTGGTCGGTGCTCTGCATGTGCAATGACATCTCCAACACCATGCTAAATGAGACTTGCATATCAATACTTCTTCAATGAGAGTGTAAAACCCTACGGGAATCTGAGTTCATTAGTGATGCTCTCCATACATGAGCTAGAGAGGTCCCTAACGGCCTTGATTTCATGATGTTAACATGAATGCCTAATGAACCGCATCACCCAGCAACTCCAGATCAATATAATGCACACTTTGTCTGAACTGCTGCATTACTGCACAATGTCTTGCACAATGCTTCTTTAGTTGCATTTGCTATTTGAGCTTAGAAGTACAGTACTGATAGGTATAGGTTTCAGCAGGGTTTTATTGATACTACTTAATGATACCTCCATAATTTGGTGCAAAAAGTTAAGATATGACATGAAAAGATACATGAAGATGTGAAAAGGCCACGGTCATATGCCTACAGACTTTAGCCATTTACCTTCGCTCCCATGAGCTGGTGTAGGCTATGGAAATATATTGACATCTGTTCTTTCCTTTTCTTTTGAACTTGTAATGCTGGTAACATTTTTTGATGTAAATATTTAGTCCACCAAACTATCCTACTTGGAGTTTTAACACAAGTCTCAAATCTGTATTAGAAAATTCAAGCAAGAAGCTGGCCAAAATATCATATCTAGAGCTTTATACAGGAAAAAAAACTATAAATATGTGCTGCAATAAAAGATTTCAACGTTGTAGCACAAATCGCCACAACATCGAAAGGCTGCAAAATGCTTTGCTGTTTCAGATTTGTAAATTGTTCTATAATGCCGTAACATTTTTTTCCCTTCTCCAATAGAGTTATAAGTTTGGAGATAGCAGCAATAACTAATTTTTTATTAGGCAGCCCCCTTTACAAGCAACTACCACTTTACATATCATGGTGTATATGTAGTTCAGTTAAAAATAAAAAAAGAAGAAATGTTTATGTTGTGACCCTGAACAGTGGTGGTGTGGAGGACATTGGCCTAGCTGAAAAAAGGAGGGGCTATGTTTTCAGCTTCAAGCTATAATTTGGGCTATTTTTTAGCCTCTAGCTAATGAGTGGATGTTTTCTAGGCTCTAGATTATCGAGGCTGTGTTTTCCAGTTGCTGTTTTATAAAATCTATGAAATAAATAAAATGCGGGAACAGACTTGTGATTCTGTGGAGTTTGTTGAGAAGATCCTTGGCGCTACAATATACTGCATTTAGCTGCATTATCACTGCATATAGTAAAGTGAGCACATATTAGAACGTATTACTACAGAATGACACTCTGCATTTGACCGTCTTCATCACAGTAAGCAGAACGACTCCTCCTGCTGATTCATTCCTGCACTGTTCACTTAAAAAATGGTTGCCATGTAGAGCGAACTGACCTTAGATAAGTATCAATAGCAACACAGTGTCATATGGCACCCATCGGTAAGTAATGGCCAAAAGTCAGAATCTTTCATTTTCCAATGAATAAATAAAACATATTTTACAGAATTCATCCATCCTTTGTTTTATCCCGCTACTTGAGGTCATGGGGGTGCTGGAGCCAATCCCAGCATCATCGGGCTAGGGAATAGTACATCATGGACAGATTGCAAGTCCATTAAATGGCCAACACACAGTCACACCTACAGGCAATTTAGAGTGAGTGATCAACCTAAAAAGGATGTGTTTGGACTGTGGAAGGAAACCAGTGTACCCGGGAAAACCCACTCAAGCACTGGGAGAACAAACAAACCCGGATCCTCTAGCTGTGTGGCGACAGTGCTAACCACTCCACCATCTTTAACGCCATCAACAGAATCCACAACAACTAAACACAATATATGTTTTTTCCTTTCAGTACAGCTTTCCCATCTTTGCCACAGACTTGCTTTTTGCCAGAGTTCAAACTTAGAAGCTGAGAAGCAATTTAAGCTTCCAAGAAACCAAAAAACGTAATTGCATTCCTCATCAGCAGCAGGATCTTCTAGTCTGTTAACAGAAAACCTTCACTCCAGAGACTGCTGAGGCACCACTGTAGGATGTAAGTAGGCATGTTACTACAGGTGTAGCGATGGCTAAATCCATCCCTTTAAATACCACCTCATCCCTTGCTTTCGCTCTTAATTCAGCTCCTACTATGAATATATTTCAAATATCTGCAGGTAAAGTCTAAGTTTCAACAACAAAAGAACATCCTGCCATTCCTCTCTGGCTCAAGGACGTTCATGTTTTATTAGGGCTTCTTCTTCCAGCCACAGATGCGCCCGCTAGCCCGGAGGCACCCAAGAACCTTAGAGTGTTTTTCACTTTGTCTCGGGAGTGTCAATAGCAGCAGCTGGAAGATAAAAGGTTGTGTGTGCCTTCAAAGTCATTTCACTCCCGTCAGTAATTGCTCTCATTTGTTCATATGGGAAAAAAATGCCATTTCTTGCCAGCGTGTCATTTCTTACCATTGTCTCTTCCGTCTGACTTCTTTCAGAGAACTGTGGGAGCACTCGGAGAATCTGTCATGAAAACAATGAGTGTTACAGCTGAGCGAACGGGAAAAGTTAATGAGCAGTGTGTGCTCTGCGCTTCATCATTAAAAGTTTAAAGATGCTCAATCAATTTAGCATTCTCTCACTCTGTCTCTGTCTCTCTCTCTCCCTCTCCTTTCATACATTCTTGTCCTATTAGCACTCAAAACAAAGCGCAATCAAACATTATTTGCCCAGAGAGGCTGAGGGATGTCTTCTGGGTCTAACATCGTTAAGATGGTGCGCTAGATTCCTCCGTCAAATTCAGCCAGCAGTCGATGGGGCAGACAAAACAGCCCACAAATTGAGCAGACCACACGTCCTGCCTTCTGCTGGACAGCCTCAAAAGCCTGTAAGTTTGTTTTACTTTCCACAAAATGCAAAACAAACACACCTTCAATAGATGGATAGATAGGTAGATAGATAGATACTTTATTGATCCCAGAGGGAAACTCAAGGCATCCAGTAGCGATTTCACAAAATAAAACAGGACAGTTATAATAACACATAATAATAAAGATAGAATATAAAATTAATAGAATATACAAAATACAAATAGAAAAAGGCTCACAGTGTGTATGTGAGAGTGATGACAGTGTTGCAGTTAACCAGTGTAAACAGTGTAGACCACTTCAGTAGTGCAAATACGCAGTTATGCAGACGGCAGTGCAAATATGCAATAAAAAGCAGCAGCACTATTTATATGTATAGACTATATACATAATATATAATATAATAGGCATAGTACAATATAAACAGTAAAATCATTATATATAGTTAACAGTATAGTATGTATAACATACAGTTATACAGACGAATCTGTATAAATAAATAATCATTTTTTAGTTCTTTTTTACTAAACATTTTGAATATGTATAAAATATGTATACTATATGTTTTAATATCCGCAGTTAAATGAACAGCTTTCTTAGTGAAAATACACTAACTGTGGTGCGGGATTTCTATTTGCTTGAATACAGGGCTTTATCGATTTCTTGAGGAATTTAAGTAACTCGATTACAAATAATCATTGAAGTAAATTCTTTGCCTCAAAGATTTGTTTAATCCATACAACCATAAACAGTGCACTGTTTTGCATGGATGACTTTACTGGTGCACAGCGCCGGAGAAAACCATACACAGTGTCTAAAGTCTACTGTAAAACTGAACTAGCCGAAGGAGCCGTTACTGAGCGCCAACCTGAAGAAAGACGTGACTGAAGTTAGCTTCTTATATGAATTCCGCCTTTCCACCTTAAATGATGCAGCAGTTACAGACGCCGGAATTTAACTTCTATACCAGTTAAGGTGGAACAAGGAATTCAAATAAGAATCTAACTTCAGAAAGCAAGTAACTGAGCATTCCCAGCAAACTGATAGCGAGTTTTAAAGTAACCCTTAGCCGAGCACCACACCAGTGAGTTGAGATGAAGGCTAGTAAAGCATGTATGTTAGTTATGGTTATATGTAATGACTAGTTAAGAAAGTAAGTCAGTGTGATGGTGAGCTGAGATGAAGGCTAGTAAAGCGTGTATGTTAGTTATGGTTATATGTAATGACTAGTTAAGAAAGTAAGTCAGTGTGATGGTGAGTTGAGATGAAGGCTAGTAAAGTGTGTATGTTAGTTATGGTTATATGTAATGACAAGTTAAGAAAGTGAGTCAGTGTGATGGTGAGTTGAGATGAAGGCTAGTAAAGCATGTATGTTAGTTATGGTTATATGTAATGAGTAGTTAAGAAAGTAAGTCAGTGTGATGGTGAGTTGAGATGAAGGCTAGTAAAGTGTGTATGTTAGTTATGGTTATATGTAATGACTAGTTAAGAAAGTTAGTCAGTTTGATGGTGAGTTGAGATGAAGGCTAGTAAAGCGTGTATGTTAGTTATGGTTATATGTAATGGCTAGTTAAGAAAGTAAGTCAGTGTGATGGTGAGTTGAGATGGAGGCTAGTAAAGTGTATATGTTAGTTATGGTTATATGTAATGACTAGTTAAGAAAGTAAGTCAGTGTGATGGTGAGTTGAGATGAAGGCTAGTAAAGCGTGTATGTTAGTTATGGTTATATGTAATGACTAGTTAAGAAAGTAAGTCAGTGTGATGGTGAGTTGAGATGAAGGCTAGTAAAGCATGTATGTTAGTTATGGTTATATGTAATGACTAGTTAAGAAAGTAAGTCAGTGTGATGGTGAGTTGAGCTGAAGGCTAGTAAAGCGTGTATGTTAGTTATGGTTATATGTAATGACTAGTTAAGAAAGTAAGTCAGTGTGATGGTGAGTTGAGATGAAGGCTAGTAAAGCGTGTATGTTAGTTATGGTTATATGTAATGACTAGTTAAGAAAGTAAGTCAGTGGGATGGTGAGTTGAGATGAAGACTAGTAAAGCGTGTATGTTAGTTATGGTTATATGTAATGACTAGTTAAGAAAGTAAGTCAGTGTGATGGAGAGTTGAGATGAAGGCTAGTAAAGCGTGTATGTTAGTTATGGTTATATGTAATGACTAGATAAGAAAGTAAGTCAGTGTGCTGGTGAGTTGAGATGAAGGCTAGTAAAGTGTGTATGTTAGTTATGGTTATATGTAATGACTAGTTAAGAAAGTAAGTCAGTCTGATGGTGAGTTGAGATGAAGGCTAGTAAAGCATGTATGTTAGTTATGGTTATATGTAATGACTAGTTAGGAAAGTAAGTCAGTGTGATGGTGAGTTGAGATGAAGGCTAGTAAAGCGTGTATGTTAGTTATGGTTATATGTAATGGCTATAAGAAAGTAAGTCAGTGTGATGGTTAGTTGAGATGGAGGCTAGTAAAGCGTGTATGTTAGTTATGGTTATATGTAATGAGTAGTTAAGAAAGTAAGTCAGTGGGATGGTGAGTTGAGATGAAGACTAGTAAAGTGTGTATGTTAGTTATGGTTATATGTAATGACTAGTTAAGAAAGTAAGTCAGTGTGATGGTGAGTTGAGATGGAGGCTAGTAAAGTGTGTATGTTAGTTATGGTTATATGTAATGAGTAGTTAAGAAAGTAAGTCAGTGGGATGGTGAGTTGAGATGAAGACTAGTAAAGTGTGTATGTTAGTTATGGTTATATGTAATGACTAGTTAAGAAAGTAAGTCAGTGTGATGGTGAGTTGAGATGAAGGCTAGTAAAGCGTGTATGTTAGTTATGGTTATATGTAATGGCTATAAGAAAGTAAGTCAGTGTGATGGTGAGTTGAGATGAAGGCTAGTAAAGTGTGTATGTTAGTTATGGTTATATGTAATGACTAGTTAAGAAAGTAAGTCAGTGTGATGGTGAGTTGAGATGAAGGCTAGTAAAGCGTGTATGTTAGTTATGGTTATATGTAATGACTAGTTAAGAAAGTTAGTCAGTGTGATGGTGAGTTGAGATGAAGGCTAGTAAGGCATGTATGTTAGTTATGGTTATATGTAATGACTAGTTAAGAAAGTAAGTCTGTGTGATGGTGAGTCTTTGCTTAAGAACAAAACCACAGCAAATAAAAGCCTGACCTTCATTCACATTACTGTTTTGATCATAGTTATAAACAAACACACACTCACAAGAACATACACCCCTCACACACACTTTTCCCTCACAGTGATGCAAAAAATACACAGTAAACTAAATATCAGGTGGTGTTTGTAGCAATTTGGAGCCTAAAATGCACCAAATCAAATACATTAAGAATATTCAGTTCAGTTTGTTTACAGTAAGTGGATCAGCAAGTGTAGGACAAGCTTCAGCATATTAAATGAGTGTACAGTAGGCAGTCTTGTGAACTTATAGTGTGATACATAGATGTAGTAATAAATTTCAATAATATTAATTATTAAAATGTTTTTTTTTAAACTGTTCTATATCCAATTTAAGCAATAAAATGTTAAGAAACCTGTTTTATTTTATCTTATACATTTACTATTGCTCTTTATTTAAAAAATATCTATTTTATCTGATTACTAAAGTAATCAATAGCTGCAGCCCCACTTGAATTTTTCCATAATGGGACAAATAAAACTTTTGTGTAGACCACATTTTATATATTATATGTACTGCAAATTCAAATGTTAAATTTAGCATGTAAACAAGTACAAGTTATATACCTAAAAAGTGCAGGGGTGTATTCTCTGAAGAGGATGTGTTTCACTTGCGAAATCAAAACTTTATGAATTACATGTTTTTAATATATGATTTAAGCAAAAACCTGATTAGATCTCAGAACCATCACAAAGCAATGCATTAGGTGTCAGACAGTGTATTCATAATAATAACTGTGAGGCAGATTTTAAAGCGATTCAACTCCACTGGGAGCAATTCCTTCTCATTTTCATTTTTCTTTAAGGAGTGATATGTAACATGATATAACATGATAAAGGTTGTTCCTTTAAACCACTCCTAATTAAGCTAAAATTATCAACAGTATTTGAAGGAATAAAAGGTTTGATGGTACGCTGTAGCATCATGTCTGCACGGATGAAATACAGTATTTGGTTACTACAGTATTCTAGCAGCAGATTTTGTTTCAAATGTAAGTAGTCTGATATATAAATTATATTAAGTTCATATAACAATATAATATATTGTCACTGCATCTCCAAAGTAGTAACTTTACAGAAGAGCCCAAAACATTCTTTACTTTTAATGTAAGTTAATGCAAAGAGGTTTTATTCCAAGTGATTTTGGAGCATTTCTATTGGTCCATTCATCATGAAACATTCTCTGGAAATAAAGACCAACTGTCTTGTTTAATTGATATAGTAAAATGAAAATAAACAAAAATGAAGATACATGTTTTTCCTGGGACGGAGACAATAATCTCAGTGTGAAGAACAATAATTATATTTACATACAGTGTCTTAAACATTAATGTGGAATTACAAGACATGGGGAGTGAGATGTGTGTGTATGAAAATGTCTGTCAGTGCAGAATTTCTAATGGGCTGTGGTAAGAAACTGCTGGGGGATTTTTTTTGATGCAATGTGTGGTGTAAATATCTGCGATGCAGGGAAGCGCAGATTAACTAGCTAACACATTTAGCTGTTTATTGATTAATTAGCCCTCTCTCGTTCTCTAATAGGTTCACAACGCAGTGATTATTGCCTTTTAAGCATCGCTATCGGGTTACTCGTCAATCATCACTGTTAACCGACTGCATCTCCCTGTTGTCCAGGCCTAGATCACAGTGTATATAGATCAACATTCAGCAGCCTTTTTATCTTTATGTTCTATAGTTCTTATTGCTTGGTAGTCTATCAAAGGATGAATAACATGATTCTAAAATCTAGTCAAAGCAGGGGACTGTATCTTGCAGGAGACCAACACCACAAAGAAGTGGCTTTTGATCACTGTTGCATTTAACAGTACTTTATTTTGATGCTCCACTGTGGAGGCTTTGTAAACACTCTGTATGTATTTAAGTAACATTTAATTAAATGTCTATTAAATGCAACAGAACTTGAAGATCTGCATAAAACCCAACCTACACCTACTCTCAAACATTAACCCTAACCAAATCATGGTTGATAGTCAAAGGAAACCAGAAATTAACGATTTAGGTATCTGTAGATCATCAATAAGGGACCATTCAAATAACAGTTTGCATGTTCTCCCCATGCTTTAGTGGCTTTCCTCCCACAGTCTAAACACATGCATGTTAGGGTGATCGATCACTCTAAATTGCTGTAGAATGAAAAATTGTATTTACATTGTCGTGCAAACCCAGTGAGCTGTCTAAGTAGGCAGCGTTTTATCTGACATCTCTCCTCAAAAGACTATTGAGAGATTAAGATTATTGAGATGCTCTAGTTAGAAAGCAACTGCATCATGGCTTGTTCCCGCACACTGCACTCGAACAGTGTTTTAACTTATCTTAGCTACTGGGTATCTTGTTAAGCTTCCAGCTGGCTATCCACAAACAATAGCCTGAGGCTTCAAAATCTGCTAGCATAAATGCTAACCCCTTCAGTATAAAACTGTAAAAGGGTCAAAGACTGGTTGCAAAGTTGCAAATAAACTGCTATTTTGTGTGATAAAATGACAAGAAACTAATAAAGACACCAGAGAGAACTGGCATAATTTACATTGGAAAATTACTTCTCTGTTCGTAGCTTCGCTTTTGTCTGCCATGCTGTAAAAAAAGTGCATCGTGGCATTGTGGCTAAGGAACCGGTCGATGCTTGCTTACAATTCAGCCAAAATAAAGTGCCTCAGTAGATAGCATATTCAAGTTATCTAAGAATTGGGACAGCCTACATTTCGGGAGCAGCATACTAAACATAAAATTCTGTCTATGTAGACATCTCACTAGGTTTTAAGACCAACCCAATTTAAAATGTTCAATAACTGCATTTTATGGCACCTTGCTGAATGCTGAAAAACTACAAAAGCTATTCAATGACGGTTGCTGGAGACTGTCGATTTTTGGGATGTGTTGGTATTGTGGCGTGGCTTTATACAGCTGGATACATCACCAGTACAGGCATAAACAACAATGCTCCTGGTAGAGATTCTATATAATATTTGTGTTTAAATACTAGAATCACTGGTGAGCTGAGCTTTTTGACTGAGAATAACTGCAGATATAAATTACTTGATAGTAAAATATAGAGATGGAAAGATTGATCGGCCATGTATCGGTATCAGCCGATTTTGAATCAAAATATGTGATCAGCGATCGGCCGATCTCGAGAGCCGATCGATGGCGCTAAACAAATGAGCCTTATTTCTGTATTTCCAGCTAGCGTTCCATCCAGGAAGAGAAGCCCTGCAGGAAAACCCCCTCCGGGCTGGTTCCCTGCAATTCCTATGTGAACCACTAGGTGGAAACACATACCGTTTCTTTTTTTGTCAGATTGACTAAAGCAGCGGCTTCGCGAGAACCATTAAAGTGTTCACCGCGCGTGCGGAAAGAAAACATCGTCCATCTGGCAGTTTGTTACCGTATGTGACTCAGACTCATCCAGGATGTTCTGTAACATCCATAAAATTAGTAACATCAGCATCTCTCACGGGGAACCAAGACAAAGACATTTAACTCTACTAATCTGATACAGCACTTCAGAGAACACCACGCAGCTGAATACAGTGATTATCAGTAAACAGCAGAGCTAGCACGCACAGCCCAGAGAACCGTACAGACCAGATCTGACCGGTACGAACAGAACAGCAGCAGAAACAGAGAGCTAAAAGAAACCACAGCCAGAGTGATTAAGTTTATAGTTCTATATAAGCAGCTCTTCTCGGCTGTAGAAGACGTTCATTGTGCTGCTTAATATTCCACCTAGATCCACGCTCTGTTGTTCCTAGTAGAAATACTTTTTAGATGTCGCTCTTCCGGAGCTGTATCAAGCGGTTTACTCCCACATAGACCAACTTCTAATTTAGTTAAAAATATTAATCTGTTTTACATGAGCTTGTTAAGAATGACAATAAACCAGTTTTCACCTTGTTTCATGACTTGCTTGTGCTAATAAAATGCATTCAAAATTTCTTTCGCAATCAATCAGCAACAGTTTTCAGGATACTAAAGTATATTTCCAGTTCTCCCTCTGCTCTCACTTACAGTAGTGGGCAGCTCTGAACCGCTAAACCTATTTGCAAATCTGAGGCTTTGAGTAACACGAGGCTGTCTTCCATTTGTTGGCTAGCAGACATTATCCGAGTTTAATTCAGAGGTGTGACCACAGGCCGATTCTGGAAGAGCAAACCTGAAAAGAGGATTCTTTCACTGGGAACAAATGTAGATGGAACAGGGAGAAGGTGTGCCATTTAAAGACCTGACACATGGGCTGATTTACACACCTGAGCCATTGTAAATGCCAGCTCAGTGACAGCCACAGAACAACACAATATCTTCACAGCACTGGCCACAAAGGACCTAGAAGACAGAACGGCTGAAATAGCAAAAGACAGGCAGACAGGCTTTCTCCTGAAGGCAGATAAGGCATCTACTCATTGAAGAACACAGAATCCATTAGACCCTCAAGATGCACCTCCACTGTGCAGCTGTCTTCTTCTGTTGTGGCTTTTATCTATGGCTTTGCTCCTATTTATAGATCCCTGTAAAGAGCTGCGCCGTAGCCCAACTGGTCATTGTTTGTAGTGAGCAAGGTCAGATTATGAGATAAAATTTGGAAATTATCGTTCCCAGTAAAATGGACTTGTCTTAAGATATCACTCTCTAGCTACCTCCCTGACGAACTGCAAACGGTTTCTGTAACCTGTAAAGGAAGTAATCATTTTGGTTGGTCTGAAGTGTCTAAGGCAAACACAATGGCCTGAACACTGAAGGCCAGATGAGACCTATGTATATATATATTCACCACCGCTCAAAAGTTTAGGATCACTTTAGAATTTCATTTCATGAAATTTTCATGCAATTCACAAACAATATTGTCCATTTCACAATGAATTTAAGTGTATCAGACAGATGATTTTTAAAGAATCATATAGTCCTGTTATCAGCAATTCTCAGTCCTCTGTCTAAATCTCCTGGTACGGCCGCCAATCCAAGTTAAGGATGTTATTGGACTAATTGGTTGTTAGGACACTCTTGATCAATTGTGATGCACAGCTGAAAAACATTCTACTAATAAGTGAGTATAAAAGGGAGAACAACATTCTAGGTTAGTTTAGTATCTGAAGCATCAGCAGTTGATGGCTTGCTGACAGACTTAAAATGGCCAGAAAGAAACAACTTAATATGAACTCCATGAACTGTTGTCCTTTACATTGTATATGAACATAATGATTGGACCAATAAAATGCTTCACAAGTGATTTGGAAAAAAATACCTTTCTATTACCTAACATTGAAAGTAATAAGTGTTTTTGTCTTTTTTTGTAAAGTTAACATTTTGGAGATGTCAGTGGACAGCGGTTATACTCACTTATTCATTTCCACATTTACTACTCACATTGTAATTTACCTCACCTTATATCATATATTTCTTATTTGGTCTAAACAGTCAAGAACCTCTGAGCAACACATAAGAGCCAGGTTCTACAGGGCTCTCAGGTGGAGGACAGTTTGCAGATATCTCCTGATTCTTAAACATGAGTCAATATATGTCAATTTCTATGTCTCTTAATTCTCATAACTACTTGGACACTTAAGAAAACTTCAGTGGTATAGAAGACACTGTATCAATACCCAGATGTTAGATATACATTTTTTATCATTAAAATACAAACAGCTTTTAGTAAAGGAAAAAAGTATTGTACCAACTTATGATTTTATTGTATTAATGTATTAAAACAGTGGATTCCTGTGTGACTTCAACAGTGCAAAGCTTTGGGTATATCATTTTCTGTTGAACGGTATTAATAACCGCTTTAAGGATGTTTGTCACAAGCTTCATCTAAAACAAGAAATGGTTCTAGAATCCCCAGATGTTTGTAGGAATCAGCATTAGTTTAGTGCTAATAACACATCAGACATTAGCATTAGCAAAGAGGTGGCTTTCCCCAGTAGATGGCCTAATTTTTTGTTTTGACCAGGTCTGGCATTTATGGCTTGATCTGAGGGCCAAGTCACTGTTCCCCACTAGGCATGAATTTTCCTTCTATAGAAGGGAGTCTTGAAGCTAGCTGAGTGTTTTACCTCAATAACAGGTTAGGGTGGTGGAGGAGGAGATGATAAATTATGGTTAATATTATTTTACCCACCTCCTGGTGCCTGGTGACCTATTCATAATTCAGATATTTCCGATGTGGGCAAAAGTCATTTCAACAGAAGATGACAGGAAAGCAAGAATTTGTACATAAAGATCTGCACCTTGAAAGCACATCACAGTCAGCAGGCATTCCTGTGTGCTGTTTGTATGATTAGCTACAACCTTAGTTAATTTCAGTGCATACTGAGATATTTGGCATAGTGCCTTCTCAAGCATATGCATCTGGAACATCAATATGAGCTGATGCTGCAGTGATTATCTCAATGGCAATTAGGAAAATGTATTTTCATTTTGTGTATTGAGAACTAGATGTCAGTAAATTTCAGCCCACTTAAGTAAATTTAGATAAATGACTTGTTTGGACCAACTTAATGAATGACTTAACGAATGAAAATCAGTGCACAAGTAAGGAAGAAAAACACATAATTTACAGTTCAGAGCAACAGCCAACGAAGCTAAATCTGCCTAAATATTCCCCCAAAAACGCTGAGAAAACACGGCTCTGGCCTCCTTCAACCTTCACAAAACAAAAATCCACTATCACCCTTGAAGTGCCTCGACATCCGTGACAGCACTGGAATAGTATTATGGAAATTTGCCGCTAAGTGTGGGTACTGAGTAAGTGCATTACGTTCTATTTTAAAACTTTTTAACTGAAACCTTTCAGCCCAAAAAATGATAATTCATTACTTAATACATTAGTTTGCCTTAGAAAAACAAAGTGGGGCAAACTTATTTAAAACACTCATCAATGTAATATATATATATATATATATATATATATATATATATATATATATATATATATATATATATTATATATTCCATTGTTGAGAAACCAATAGTACATTCATTATCAGTTATCTCATTATACATGAGATCATGTAAACAGCATACTCCTATTTTTAGATCAAATTAAGACTACAGTTAGATTTCTGGAAATTCAATAATAGTTTTTCTTTAGGACTTAATACTCTTATTACAGTCATTACAGGAAAGAAGCATCATTCAGCAATTATCTGTGGTGTACCCCACCTCTGCCCGATGGCGCTGGGATTGGCTCCAGCCCCCCTGTGACCCCGACTAGCAGGATAAAGCAGAAGATGATGGATGGGTGGATGGTTTGTTAAATCGGCAGGTGTTTGTCCCCTTCAAGATACATCATCAGAAGGGTTTTTTCCTGGTCTTTAATCTGAAAACACATGCTCCAGAGCAGGGCTCACTAATAGGTAGACCACGGTCCGGATCCGGACCCAGACGTTGTCCAATGCGGACCCAAACTGATAAACTATTGAGAATGATTTCATTTTGACTGTGTTTATTTTTTAAGCTTTTCTTGTCTTTACGGTATACAGGCTTTATGGCACAGTGAACGCAGAGACCTATCGCGTGCGCTGTAAGATCACCAAAGTCGCTCCTCAGCCAATAAAATCTGAGGACATTGGGATGTGCGGCGCACGGACACAGGCGAGGTACGAAGCGAGGAGCAGCAGCCAGAGACTAAAGCGAGTCAGAAAGAATAACGAGCTCTAAAAACAGAAAAGTGAACAGAGAAACTGACTATTTAACCAGGAAGGGTTCTGGAATGGAGCTGCACGTCTAGTTTTGGAGAATACTGCTCTGTAAAACCAACATGTCAATCTGTGGAGCTGAGTTAACAAGAAGATGAATGTTTTATCTCTATAATATATAACACTTTAAGATGCACTTTTTTAAAAAAGCATTCTGTTTTTCACAATGTAGCCCTTGTTTTTACTTAAAGTGAGGACAAAAAATATATTTGTAGCTTTATAAAAAATTCATTCAGTTCAGCATTTAAACAGTAAATATACTGAAATATACGGAAAGGTAGTCATAATTTGTTTGTCTTTCAGGTGCTGATGATATAAGATGCAGAAACTATGTAACATAAATATACAGGCAACATAACACAAGTTAGAAATGATGACGGTCCGGACTTTGGCCTGAGGAAATCTCCACTAACTGGACCATAATGAATTTTAATACATACCCCTGCTCTATAGTCTACTGTAGCATCACTGCAGGAGGTGAGTGGGCATGCTTACAGGTGAAGATACAGCAGCAGTTACATTTCTACAGAGCACCTCTTTAAAATAAGGTGATTACACACTGGACTGACCTCCAATCAGAAATTGGAGTCTTGTTGTTGGTATAAATCAGCCTTTTTACGACGCACTGATCCTTCTCGTGGTATACCCAGTGAAGCACATCACAACTTACTTTATTACAATAACAATAAAATATCATCACACTGCCCAACCCTAACGGAAAGCACCGCAACGAGGCAATTTCTGCACTAATGTCATAAAACCTCAAATGTTAAAACGAGAAGGTGTGAAAATGGTCTCATGCCAGGTCCTCCGAGGTGCAGCTGTGCTAAACGTGCCACAGTCTAGCAAGGTGAGAAGACGAGTCTTGCTTTGAGAGTTTCAAAGAAAGCCCCTCTGCGCAATAAGCACTAAAAATTGCGTTCCTATTTCAGGGACCCTCGGTTGAGATGGAGTGTCTACTTATGATTTGTGGGTGACTGGAATAACAAGTACAGCGCCAGGGAGATGAATAAAATATGAATTCATAATTATTTGAATTGTGTTATGCTGTTATGCTCTTGCTGCGTGGCTTCCCTGTGATCTTTAGAGCCGCTAAGGAGGAAATAAAAAAACAGTCCCTTGGCAGCCGCACTCACCATACTGCCAATTCTGGGTTACTTCTGAGATCAAATGTGTCTGCGTGCATGCAGTCTTTAGGATGCCTCTTAACCACAGATGGCACAGATCCACTCACGTCTTTCCGACTCAAGCAGCTGCCTCTAGCTGCTAGTCAATTAAATTCAGAGGCGCTCTAAAACACGGAGCCAAGCCCGTAACGCTGCAGTGCAAATCACTGTCACTGATGCAAATGGAAATCTATGCATTAACGAGGCTTTTGTGATCCATATGCAAATGAGGCCGTTCCTACCTTTTGTTTATCCGAGCGATTTTTACCTCGGCGGCCTCGACAGAAACATGTCGGAGAGAAAGAGAGAGACCTCTCAGTATGTAGGAGGAATGCATGAATGACAATGGAGTTCATGGAAAAAAAATAGAGTTCTCAAATCACACAAAAAGGTGTACCAATTCACTCCAGGTGCCAACGGTACCCGTTCCATTAAGGGTGACTGGCTGGCGAATTTTAATAACACAGGCAGCTTGCCTTAAGTGGCACCTGATGGGACAAATGAGAAATATTAGTCTAATCAAACTGCAAGAACACTCCTGCCTGCACTTTAATGGATCTCTTGGGTGGCTCGTGCTCTGCTAAGCTACCGCTGCCCTGATTAAACCTTGGCCAGAACCACGCGGCATGACGGATCACGGCGCACGCAGCAGTTAGGCCAACCAGCAGGGGTGTGAAAACTCTGGGTCAGTAAGCATGTTGGGCCACAATATGGGGCAGATGGCCTCACAGAGCAAATATACGCTTCAGAAACACCTTCAATCACGCAACCCACTGTGCAAAACCAATGAGATCACTCACTCCGTGAGAAAGCTGGGAGCCAGGAGCAAGCAATATGGCAAAAACATAATATCACAATACCTGAGATTATTATGTGGCCCTCGCTGATTTGAATAGTGCTGCAGTTTTTGAAATGTGTACTGTTTGCAAACATTGGGCTGAAGTCATTCAGAGGGTTTGATGCAAAATGGTTCACTGTAGTGGGAATGTTGATTGAAACCAGGGGTCACAATGTCTACTACGCAAAAATAGCCATTGATCCTATATGTGTCTTCTGATTAAACAACATTTAATGTAATAACTTCCTGGGAGGGAGTCATTAAACTCTTTGCATGTCTGGTTCCCATCACCACCACTGTGAACAGAACTGTATACTTAAAACCACATTTTTTTGGATATATTTTAATGATTAAATTAGGCTGAACTGTTAAAAGGCTGCTTAAAGCTATGGCTGCAATGATGTAATAGCTTAGCTTAGCTTTATTTTATATTATTTGAATATGTTACTGAATATTACTTCAAAATTGCAAAGCCTCTATAAGAATCAGTAATGCTTAGGACGGTGTTTAATGTTTATGACAGATTTATTTTGTTAGTTAGCTTAAAACCATATTATTAAAATTATTAATAAATGTTTTTTTCTTAGCAAGCAGCAAAAAATTCCAACACCGAACATGACACTTGCTCTTTTAGACAATGTTAGCATCAAGAACAGAATAGAGCACTATCAATTCATTGTCTTCCTAACTGCACAGTTAGGAAGGTTGTATAGTACTGGTGTGGTGCTGGTTCAGCTGTTCAGCATAGACCAGCATACTAGCATCCAAAACACAAGCTGGTTTTGCTGGTGAGCAGCCATGCTGGTTTTTGGTACAGTGAAAGGAGGAGTGATTATATTTAATAATCCACATAATCAAAGCTTTTAAGTCACTAAATTAAGCCATCTCTAGGTGCAGAATACTGCTGCAGACAGCTTGCTAGCATGCAAAGCTAGTATTTATTCTCAGACATGAATGCGACGAGAGCAGGCTAGCAATCTGGAACGTTCAAAAACGTATTATCTCTTCCAATTAGAGTCCTACAACAGCTATGAACTGACTCACAAGCCTTGCTTATGAATATCGCCAGAGGCTGATGGGTTTATGTTTGTAGCACTGGTTGTCAAACCACTGCTACAGTAAAACTAGGCCTGTGGTGGCTCAGCAATGTTCTGTTGACATTAAAGAGAAGAACTGTGTGTTATAATCGTAAAGGTGACTACAGCTTGCTCTGACTAGCTCAACAAATAGCTAGCTACTATGTGACTAGGTAGCACTTAGCTTATTAAAGATAAGTTTGTTTCTCCTCTGATTGATAATTTCATGCATTAGTAAGTAGTAACCAGGTATTCATGTTTTTTTTCTGTAAATTAAATATAGATTACATTTTGTATGTATTGAAGATTTATGATAGATAAAGAGAATAGCTTGAGAATAACATTTATTAGCATATATATTATTATATATGTAAAAGTTATATCCAGGCTTAAAACTTCTGGGATGCTGTTTGAAGGCATTTATTATACATTGGTTGAACTTTTATGTTTTTATTGAAGAGATGTATTGAATATTTGACCAATATATGTTCCAACCTGTTAATGCAACATGCAGTTGTTCAGTGTTCTAGAAGTGTTGCTCATCCCCGCTGTGAGCAGAGTGAGGAGCTGAAATCAGCCTGGAATCTTCACTTAGCATTTTAAAGTTAAAAACCCAGGAGCTTAATGAGATGCTGTGAGTGTGGATGCTTGGGGGTTTTACACTGGCTCTCATGACATTTTGACTTTGCCTAGGTGCTAAAAGACTTGCATTAAGGCTTTTTAGGTATCCTCCCAGAGGGAGAAAAAAACTGCAGCCATTTATCCATCACACATGGATGCCTTCACTAAATATAGCATATATAATTGAGCTTCACGTTTGCCCTGCCTCAATAAACCCCACCGCTAGCCTGACCTCAAACAAACTCTCAAATCATCTGCTGGTAATTTGAGGTCATTTAAATTCTGCCACTTCATTTCAAATAACTGTTAACAACCCGCGAATGTGTATAGTAATTAATTCAGTGATTAACAGAAAACAAACAGTGTGATAATAAAGTACAGTCGTTTTTTTTGGTCTTTTTTTTCTTTTAGCGATAACATTCCTCAGTAAAAGGATGCTGAACCAGCTCTGTGAGAAATGACTGGAGTGAAATTTTAATGACAACCTGTTGTAGTAGAACAGAACACTGGAGCCACGAGGCTAACTGAGGATAATGGCGCTTTGTGGAGCACTTCATATATCATATGAATTCACATATCTTGTGAATTAAATTAGATGCATGGGAGACAGTGCCAACTTTATAAAGATAACGGTTGTTTCGGCTGGGGCTTTCTTGGAAAATTGCCACTCTTAAATCGATAAATTTGTTCATAATTAGCAATTTAATTGGACTATATATTCTACGCCCACAAATGCACTCTTTCAAAGCAACCGTTGCCGGGTCGGACAAGCACTACAGAAGGCTGGCTAAACAGGCTACAGGCTTTCTTGGCTGTCTCTGGGTGGGTAAAATGGCCCTCCGTACCACCACATCACTCACCACCTAGGACAGGTGTCTGTTGGTTGATATAAGAGAAATGCGTTGAGCTGTGTGTGGAACTGAACTAAATTGGGAAGAAGACTGGACATTAGGCAGAAAAAAGGGAAATCATCAATCTTTTGGTTTTTGTGTTTGTGTAATAGAGGCTGCTTTAAAAAAGCTCATGAGTTAACTCTAAAACTAGAACTAACCAGCACAGCGGTAGATGTAGATAGCTGAAGTTAAAAGTTAATAGCATGAGCAGTTGCATGTTCTTGGTTTGTTAATTGGGTAACCTGCATATTTTCGTAGTTGCCATGAAGGACACATATACCTAAAGAGTGATTTCTAGGCTTGCACTGCTACTTTTTATGCGTAAAGTTAAACCAAGGCTAAAGGCTATCGCTGCCTCCAGCACTGGTCTGATCAGTGGTTGAAACAGGTGGGTGCATTAATAACCATGCCCATGAAGTCTAGAGTGAGTGAAGCTAGCACCATTTTTACCTTTAGGCAATGCTTGAACTCCTCGTTAACTCTTCCCTGTGTATGGAGAAATTCGCTACCCTGCTGTGCGATGTGCCAGCACAAGACCTTATAACTTGTCCCTGTTAACAGAACCTTCACAAACCCAGACGCACAAATGCACGTTTCAGTGTTGCAACACGGAAGTAAATGTTGTTGAGTTTTTTGTATGGTTACGCACCGCACCACGTGATGTCACTGGCAACAAGTGTGCAGCAACGCAGCCCAGCAAAAAAAAAAAGTAGTACCAGCTTAATCTTGCTACTAATTTTTTTTTTTTTGTGTGTCAGCAGTACATCTTTAGGTAATTACCCTACAAGAAGTCTGCATGGGTAAAGTTAAACCTGTGTTAAAACACTAAGGCCTCTTCACACAGGTTAAGAAGCTAAAACAACTGCTGTAAAGTTCTTTACTAGACGTTATCTAGCTTTATGCCTGCGTGTGAATCCTTTCGTGTTTTTCTCTGCAGCTCATTTGCAGCTCATTTGTTTCTTGCCTGTCCGCTTCTACAAGCAGCCAATAATTGTCTAAGCACGCCCCAACCAGACAGCCATAATATCTGCTCTCATGAGCCTGCAAACTGTTTATCGCCTGCAAATTATTTAGCAGACCACGGCAGAGCCATGTGTAAACCCACCTTGTGCAAGACTTCTAACCTCTAGAGACTGGTTGGTCCTTTCATCTAGCGTTCACTCCTTCAATAACAACCAGGACTATACCTGACTACACAGCAGGAGATAAGTGAGTTCTGAAAGATGACTTCCAGGCAAAGGGCTCCCATTAGCATATTACGTGCTGTTTGCACACTGTTAGCAGGTGTATTTGTAGCATACCAGTGAATCTGATATCTAAGGAAGAATTCCAACTAGTATATCATCCACTATGCTTTCATCCCTCAAAAAGCATTACAGACATTGCCCTGAACTCCTAGAATGGCTAACTGAGCACTTGAGTACCCAGGTACATCCCCACTGGCTGAAAACAACCAAAAACATTCTGTAAACCAATCTAAAAATGAAAGGGTCTGTTGGTTTTAGATGTACTGGGGCTATTACTATTATAATATATGACTAGTTTAGTCATTAAAATGATCAAAGTAATGGTTCTTTAATACTGCTTTACTGCTGTCCTTCATCTGCATTTATGAGGTCAAACATAGCTGAACAACCAGTTTTTCTATGTGGCCAGCAATTTTTTTATCACAGCTCATTCAAAGCAAATTTGCATTTGACTCCCAGTGGAACAACAAATGAAACGACTAAACTGTGATTTCATGAGTGAGGCTGAAATTAAAACTCCACGCATCATGTAAACAGAAACTCTGCCTATATTTGGGTTAAGCAGTCGCTCCAAGAAAAGCTGTCAGTTACAGGCAATTAGCTTTTGAGGCACTACAGAGCAGTAGATCATTTACAGTGAAGCCAATTTCGAGTTTGGGGGAAAACAGGGAACGCTTAAGAAAATGGATTTATCTGAAATCGTTCTCCAGTTTAACATGTCGGATCGTAATGCGTCACTGCGATCAATCGGCATGGAATATTTTGCCCAAAACATAAACCCTTAATCCTGTTGAAGGCATTGTGTTTCAGGGGGGAGAGATTATCCATAGCAGATTCTATTTAGATTATCACATGCTAAGAGATGTGACAAACAGAGTTGGGCATGGAGAAACCAGAACTAGATAATTCTCTTTGTTTGTCATACCATCCTTATCTTTTAGCATGCATTTTTAGCTCAGCATAATTACAAAGCTTCTACACAACATCAGAAAAAGTGGCTCCTCGGAGCTGGAGAGGGGCCTGAAACAGACTTTTCTGATAAAACAGCCTTAGCCATGAGCACCCCATAAATTTCATTTGACTTCTACAAAGCTCTCTTATAAGGCTCCACCATGCTCTCACCCCTAAGCGTCGAACATCTACGCACAGCTCTGCCACTAGTGTCCAGCCTACAGCAGTTATGTCCTTATTCGGTCTGCTCCCAGCACAGTAAACGGCAGATATCATGAAGGTTTGTATTTGTTAGCAGATGTAGTGGTACGCACTATTAGTCACTCTGACAGCTACTTATACCCACTGGGCCCTTTGAGAAGGCACGGCGTCTGTCTTTGCTACACTTACTCACAGACATTATGGCCCTAGTCCATTTTCCACTTTGCATCACATAACAATAAGAGGCATTTACCACTCAGCAGCTAAACATGCAATAATGTGACCAAATGAATTACTGATCATATCGCGTGCTGTTTATGCTTTAAGCCTGAGGTTTTGAACTCCCTGTGAAGAATCTGACTCCTGTTTTTATCATGGTACAGCACATTGTACCCTTGACTTTCATTAAACATTCCAAATGATGATGCATTCCTCCAGTTAATCGGAAAGCACTTACTGAAAAACCTTGTCGACTTGTGATGTAAAGAAATATTTAGATAAAATGACCTTGAGCTTAAGATCCATCTTTATGCTTTTCATTAGTTTTCTAATTACCAATTAGCAATGAATCAGCTATTTCGGTCTCTGGGACACTCATCTAGCTGAAGAGCCATTTCTGTCATGAAATGAAGAGCCTTTTCACTCACACACCAACTCACTCTTTTGTGTAAGGAAGGAAGGACTGCAAGATTCTTCTCTCCTTTGACAGTGATCAGTTAATTTCAGTACATACGGGCATCAGACTGGCACCAATACAGGCCGTATAACCAGTATAAAGAAAACTGGGCAATAATGGCAGTTAAATCAGGACAAATTTATCTTTAAATACTGATATTCATTATTTAAATCCACCGATTTTAGAGTACCATTTAGTGTATCTAAGATGCCCCGTCATCCTTCCCATCAGAGGTCATGATTGCTCCTGTGGTTAGTCGCTTTCTTGATTTATGCATAATTAAGATGTAAACGAAGTCATTCAGAGTGATTTGATGTGAAATGTGCCATTCCTGATTAACTTAGCAAGTCAGAATTGTTCACAGTGATGGTGATAGGAACCAGACGTGTGAAGCTTTTAATGCCTCGAACGCTGCCTCTCAGAAAGTTATTGTATTAAATGGTTACAAACACAGCCTGATCTGTGCATTATGACAGGTTTGGCAGGGTTTGGGCTTTTTATTTCTATTCTAATCTTGAGGCAGATGTTAATGCACAGTGAAATTGTACCTAAAGACATCTTATTGTTGCAAATTTAGCATGTAGGTTCACTCGTCGTTTGGAAAGTAAGTACAATTACAACCTCTGGTTTCCATCAACACCACTGTAAAGCTGCACCGGTTATCTATAATTAACCATTTCACACCAAACCATTCCAGTCTTTATATTTCACTTTAATGAAGGCAAATTTGGAAAAATCTGCCCGAGCTGTAGTAGAGCCTTAAACTTCCTGACAGCGCTGCAGCAGAGCTTGTCTCTGAGTCGGAGATGCACCTTATTGAGTTGTTACCCTGCGTTTTCAGCTTTTGCATTAGCTATTGGAAAACATGTTGACTTTGTAATCTTTTTTTTTTTTATTAAAAATGCACCAGAATGAATGTAGTTTGTTAAAGGCAGTATTGTGTTAAATCATTTTTTTTTTTCATCTTGAAAATTAAAAAAGACCTCATCCCATACACTATAAGCATCACTATACATACACTAAAAACAAGAATGCCAAAGAGCTCAGAAGAGTTCAGCCAGTAACCGGAAGTTCGTAGGTTCAAAATCCATGCCTGGCTACAACTGGATGTTCTTAGTGGTTTAACTCCATCCTGCCTGAGCTGCAACACTTTGATGCTCCTGGACTGGGCAAAAAAATTGTGTAGGAATTTTTGATTATCATTGGTGTAACAGGGGTACTGACTGCTACATGTGTAAAAGAAGTAAAACCAAAAGTTTACTTCACTAGTCGGAGCACCAAATGCTCATTTATTAAAATTAAAAGAAAAAAATCAATTTTACAGTTTTTATGTCGACACAATATGATCGGTCGGTCCCAGCCCACGAAGCCAGTAATTTTAAACATTGCAATAGTTCCCACACATACAGACATGGCATGTATATGGGTTTAGCTCCCCAGCACTAGGTGGCACTGTTAACCAACAGGAGAGAAACCTGTAACAATGTGAACTGGTTACAACAGTTCAGAAAGTTCACAGAGATTCAACTACCAATCCCTGATATCCTTCACTGCAGTGACAGAGCCAATCTATAGGTAAACTGAGAGCTGCACTTACCCCAGCGTGGTCATTGTAACGATGGTGTACCAGAAGGAGGCGGGAATACTAGTGAACTTGCTAGAGCTGGATCCCTTCTCCGCGTAGAACATAACCGTAGCGAAAATGATGATGGCCATAGTGAGGGAAAAGAGGAGGAAACCCAGCTCTGAAGCGCAGCTCTTCAGCGTGTATCCCAGGATGCGAAGGCCTTGCGAGTGGCGCGAGAACTTGAAGATGCGGAAAACGCGGAAGACTCGCAAGGTGACAAACGCGCCGCTCACGTCCTCGTTGTTGGTCATGACCAGGCCGATGTAGTAGGGCAGGATGGCCACCACATCGATGATGCTCATCACGCTCCGCATGAAGCGGTAGCGGCTTGGTGCCGCAAACAGGCGCAGGAGGTACTCCACAGTGAAGATCATGACGCAGGCCGTGTCCATGCAGAAGAAGGCTACGGTGTAACGCTCGCCGCAGGGCACGTCCTTCTGGTTGGGAGTGGAGCCACACGGAACCGTCTCGACCACATTGGTGATGACTGAAACTGCGATAAAGAAGCCAGTCACGTAGTAGAACACCAGGGCCATGGTGCTAGTGTGGGGGTTCTCGAAGGCCCTCCACATGGTCTCTCGGAAGTTCATGTTGGGCATCTTGCTGTCTTTGTTCTCCTCCTGGTCGTCCATGAGGCGCTCCGCGTTCTCCCGCTTGCGATCTTTGTATTCTTCGTAGCAGCAGTCGCCGATGATTTCCGGGATGATCCCGAAGAAAGCCAGCTCCTCATCGTATGCCGAGATGCACTCGTACCTCGGGTAGTGCAGCTTGCCCGTGCGATAGAAGTTGAGGACGCTGCGGAATGCATCCGGATCCCGGTCGAAGAAGTACTCTTTTGTTTCCTCGTTGTAAAAGAATTCTTTCTCTGTGCTGCCGAGCAGCGTGTCCGGATACCGGTCCAGCGTGGTCCTCCAGGTTTGAAAGCGGCGCCCGCTGACGTTCAGAATGATGAGCTCGTCCTGCTTCTTGCTGTGATCCCTGGGAGCAGGGGGCATGGGGCAATTTGCCACTGGCATCCAGCCGATGGCAGCTGCCCGGGCAAAAGGGAGCCATGCTGCTACTCCAGTTGCCATGCTGACTCCAACACAGGATCCTAAGGACAGGTGTGCCTCCTTCAAATACAGCTTGCTCTAAAATCAGCCATCACCTTTGAGAGGGGGGAGTAAAAATAGACAGTACAATCAGGCTGTGTGACAGTTTGGAAATAGAGTACCTCTACAGCAAAATGATCAATCTGTACCACCAACATGAAAATAGGTTGTTTTCCAACAAATTCTATACTAGATTCAACAAGAGAAGAGACAAGAGACAACAGTGACCCCCTTACAAAACCTGTTCCCAAATCTGGCTGAATATATATCTACATATATATATTTATGCCGCATTCCAGGCAGCAATACATTGTGTTCATCATAATTAGCAGTATATTACACTGTTCTCTCTTTGCCAGGACAAGCAATGCTATAAACTATATTGAATTTGGTGTGAAATAAAGCTAGTAAAGGTGTGAGATATACTGCTTTGGCAGTATATGAAACACCTCATGATATTAATATTACTATATTGGGGTCAACCACAAACAGTACTGTCACCAAGACTAAAGAAGGTACCGGTCCATTATCATTTACTGGTTTTGGGCCAATATCAGCATAAAATGCTGATCAGACAGTAAAAAAAAGTTTGAGGAGCTTGCCTCTTACATACACATTTAATATGCTATTTGTAATGTTATGCAGTCTTCTATGGTGCATCCCCCAGTCGTACGGAGTTCGGCAGCTCCAAGCATTTATTACCTTTTCCTAGTATTTAAATCAGGAATTCTCATTTCAGAAACTACAGTGTCACCACTCTAGAAGGCAAGTGAGGATGTTTACAACACATATAGTGATGGTATATTTTACAAGCTCAGTAGTTAAAGGTGCCATAGAATAAACTGTGAGTTCGATAAATATCATGAACTTTAAACACTGTTCAAATACAATTCCCACATATGTAAAAGAGGACAGTCCTGCCTTATTAATATTTGAAGGCTGTGATGGGGTTGTTGGCACTTTTCATTCCAAAGAACTGAAGTCCGTGTGGTACATGGTTGAAACCGTCAACAATATCAAGCAGCTTTATTCAGTGTGTAACACTGAGGAAACCAAGTAGAGGAGCAGTTCCACCTTTATTACCATCACAACCCCAACAGTAACCTGTAAGTAGCAGCCATGCTGTGTGGCTTCATCACTGTTTGCCGATTAAAGCAGATCATCATAAACTGAAAGTTTCATACCGAGTAAAAACTTTTTGTTATGTTGTTAAGCTTGAAATCAGCTAGTATAGGTTACGTTCACTACTAGTGAGCTCCACCTAATTAACGTAAGCATATATAACAAAAAGTATGACGACTGAGCTTATTTACACGGAGGTTCATTTTAATCTGTGAGATCATCCTAGTGTCTCCCTGTAAACCAACCAGTCAGAGCAGAGCTCATCAAAATATGTATAAGGTCACTAAATAAAGCAAGAACAGCTCATTTCATTCTAGGATCAAAACAGGCGTGTAAAATTGCATGTGGGTATTTTGTACCCAGATTAAAGTCACATACCTTCTATGACAACATCAGAGAACAATGTAAGTATTGGATAAATACGTGGCACCTTTTAAGAAAATATACTGAAGCATTATCAGTACTTTAATAGACTTTAAGTGAATACATGCTGTTGTGCCATCTGTACCCAGCACAGATTAAACACAATTAAACTTAAATATACACAGTTTTAACATTTACACAACCATTTACAAAGGTGCCGCAGCTTATGTGTTTCCTTACAATTGAGTATTTAACCTCTTTCACTTTAATTATTATTATTATTATTATTATTAATAATAATAATAATAATAATAATAATAATAATAATAATAATAATAATAATAATATATGAATATAGCTTCATATACATACTCCTATATCGATACTCCTAATAGATAGTCTGGACAGTTAAATGTGAGTCCACTCAGAAAGAAGTGGACTACGTGCAGGTACCTGTTGAGCCAAGAGCCGGACTGAGACGTTGCTCGGTTTCCGTTTATTAACAATTAATAAAACTATCAGTGAGATATTAAAAAAGACTAAAGCTGGAACGAGTCTAGTGCTCAGACAGATAACCGGACAGATGCTAGCTGGCAAATGTTAACTAACTAAAGTGCGGCTAAAGACGAGTGTGGTAAAGTGGAGCAGCTGCAAACACGCTTAATACGCAGTACAACTATAACGCAGTGACGAGAGAAGTCGTGTCGCTGCTTCACACCGGCTGGAAAACGGAGGAAAAGCTGGACTTACCTAAAGTAAGACAGGCACTGGAACGGAAGGAAACGGCTCGGTTCTTTGGCAGATCAACTCTGTTATGGAGTCTTTGGTCATGAAGCAGCTGCGGGACGCGGATCGAACAGAAACAAGTGAAAATGAGCGGAAACGAGAGAAACAGAGGAGGATTCACACCGACTCACTTTATCCCTCCATCAGTCCATCTCTCCATCTCTACAGCCTTTAGCTCAGCCTCCCTCCATCGGCGCGGACAGACGAGAGCTGCGTGGAGGACAAGAACAATCCACTTCTCCCCATCTCTCTCTCTCTCTCTCACTCGCTCCTTATACTATCCCCTCGCTCTCTCTCTCTCTCTCTCTCTCTCTCTCTCTCTCTCTCTCTTACTCGCTCCTTAAACTATCCCCTCTCTCTCTCTCTCTCTCTCTCTCTCACTCGCTCCTTATACTATCCTCTCTCTCTCACTCTTGCTCCTTGTGCTATCCTCCCTCTCTCTCTCTCTCTCTCTCTCTCTCTCTCTCTCTTTCTCTCTCTTTCTTTCTCTCACTTTCACTCGCTCCTTATACTATCCTCTCTCTCTCTCTTTCTCTCTCTCACTCCCTCTTTATACTACCCCCCCTCTCTCGCTCCTTACACTATCCTCTATCTCTCTCTCTCGCTCCTTATACTACCCCCCCCCTCTCTCTCTCTCACGCCCCTTATACTATCATCTTTCTCTCGCTCCTTATACTGTTTTCTCTCTTCTTCTACTATCCTCTCTCGCTTGCTCGCTCTCTCTCTCTTCCACGTTATACTTTTATCTCTCTCTTTTTCTCTCTCTTATACTATCCTGTCTCTTTCTCTTTATGCTCTGTTCTTTATGCTATCCCCTTTCTGTCTCTGTAGCTCTCCACTCTGCACTCTCTCTTTTATACTATCCTCTCTCTCTCTCTCTCGCTCTGTCTCTCTCTTTCTCTCTCTCTCTTTACAATATCCTCCTGTCCTTTCTTACTCTATCCTCCTCTCCTTCTCTCTGTTCTTATTCTATCCACCCCCCCCCTCTCTCTCTATTACACACTGTTTTACTCTTTCACTCAGTTTTTATTGTCTTTTCTGTATGCTGGTGTCTCTCTTGGCTCTTCCTTCTATCTTTCTATCACTCCTCCTCCAGTCTGTTCTTTCTGTATTTTCCCTCAGCCTTTTCTTTTCTATTTAACTTCTTTTTACCTCTCTCACTCTCTCACACACAGTCTCTGTTTCTCTCACTCTCTGCTCTTCTCTGTGCCTGTCAGTCTCTCTCTTCTTTTTACTTTGTCCCTCTTCTCTTCTTCCCATTATTATTGTACTTATGATTTTTCTTCTTTCTCTTTTTTCCATCTCTCTCTCTCTCTCTGTCTCTCTCTTCACTGTTTCCCTGTTTTATGGTTTTCTTTTGTTTTCATTTCAGTCTTATTTAACCTCTCTCTCTCTCTCTCTCTCTCTCTCTCTCTCTCTCTATCTATCTATCTATCTATCTTTCTCTCTCTACTCCCTTTTCCTTCTCAGGCACCCTCAGGTAGAATGGATTTTTATTCTATGTGTTTTATTTAGTATTTGATGAAGGAGTGAACGAGAAATGTGTAGGGAGAACCGGTGAAGGGAGAACCAGCAAACAAAACGAAAACAGAAAAGTTATTACCAAAATTATAAAATAATGCCTTCATATGTATTTTATAATGAGTTATTAATTTTTAAAGGGCTCATATCCTACATTTTTCTAATATTTAACTTTTTTTTCCCCAAGGCCATATCGTTTGTGAACCCGGGATGCTGTGCAAAATGTGAATAAGAACTGAACACAATAATGTGCAGATAATTTATATGTTGTATTTAATTGAAAAGAGTACAAAGACAACATATGGAATTCTTAATCAGTTGCTGGCAACAGAGTTTGATTCTCGATGTAAAAAAGCAAAGAACCTGGGTATTTAATTATCTACAGTATGTAATATCATTAAAAGATTTAAGGAATCCGGAGAATTCTCTATATCCAAGGAACACAGTTGAAAATCAATATCGGATGGCCGTGATCTTCAGGTGCTGCTAGAGCTTTGAACTTAAGCAGCTTATTGGTAGGATATATGAGTTTCTCATTTTGTATAATTCGACAGCCATAGGCGATCTTAAAGCTAGCTGAGAAGAGGACTTGGATGAACAAATTCTAAAAGAAACCTGGCATAAAATGAATGTGCACCTCTTCCATCTATCAACAGCCTTCAGTTATACAACTCAAGGTAGTACATCGTCTTTATTGGTGGAAAGTTAGTATAACTCTGCATAACTACATAACTGTTGGCAGCCTTTTTTAACCCCCTCTCTAGAATCCTTGAAAAAGCCATTTAGTGTTGTACCACCAGATATCCAATTAAATAAATATGCTGTATGTTGTCTTTGTACTTTTTTTAATTGAATATAAAATAAAGTTTAAAGCATTTGCACATCTCTGCATTCTGTTCATATATACATTTTGCACAGCCTCCCAACTTTTTTGGAAACAGGCTTGTATTAAAAACACCCACAATTTATTTATACATGACCGACCTCTCTTTATCCCTCAGAACTGTTACTGGGCCTTCAGTGTCTCCTGATTGCATCTACTGTATTTTGCCTCATACAAAAAGCCCTGAGCCCCAAATCCCAGACAAGTCGGGAGTAAAGGACTCCCTAAAACTTCAGTATTTATGGGTGGGGCTAGGCTGTTGTAGGCTGGTATAAGTAAATGGGTTGTTTGTGATATTTCAAAAGAAATTAATTTAAAACGAAGACTGTTTTCGCAGATTAGTTTCCACTTTGTATGGAACTGTTAACGTATACCAGCAAACTCCTTTATTCCAGAAAAGCAAAGAATATTTGATTTTCCATGAAATGGGCCCTTTAATAACCTCAGCATAATGGATCAGGATTTGACAGAGTAGGTAAAAAATATAATAAGTCAACACTGTGAGAAAATAAGCTGTTCTTTTAAAGCAAAATCACAAAATAAGTCATTTATTTATTTTCTTCTAAGAAAATGTAATTATCTCGACATTTAAATCAAAATCTCAAGACTGTAATTTGCCATAATACATTGAACTGTAAAGACAACCCAATAAATCAAATTTTGACATACTGCTTCCAGTAAAGCATTCTTTTTCTTCCAGCTGGTAGAAATGGGCCTTCATAGAATTATACACTGAGCAGAAAACCAGAGTACGAAATGAGATTAGCCCATCTATCCAGGAAACACCTAGATTTTTTCCTAATCCCCCAATCCTAGGAACTGGATACACCACTGACTTTTCTCTTTATAATGAAGGCATCAAAGCGGCATCCCATTTAAACACACATATTGAATTAATTTCCATTTGAACATAATTTTCCCATTTTCTGCTACTTACTGTCACATAAAAGTGAGCCTGCAAGCCTGGATATTAATGCCCTAGTAAAAAGTATACACGTGGACAGATCTGGGTTCAGTTCTTTTTAAAATGTAATTTTCTATGTCACCATATTTTAAAAAAGAGTCCTTGGTTTACTTGCAAATTGGGCAAAGAGCCTTTGTATAGCATTCGAAAGCAGCTCTTTAATGACCCAGTGCAAGAAAGGCAGCTTTTCTGAGGCAGCAAAGAACAAGACAGAAAGGATGTGGAGCTAGGTTAAGGTGACATTACACTTTAAATCTCATTTATTTCTCTGTAAGCTCCTGGGAGCCAGAAGCGCACGACTACAGGGATCTGTTGTTGTCTAGGTTTGGGCCCAGAGATGCTGAAATCTTTGGGTAACACTTTCCTCGACGTATGCTTATACTTGTCACTGCAAAGGCAACAAAAGATTTTTTCTTGTGTAGGAAGCTGTAGTCCTGCACACTAAGCACTGTTCAAAAGGAAAAGGAGCCAATTCATTAAAAGATAGTGTCAGATTGATGCGCTTCGTTAGTCACATCTACACTTACAAACAATTCCTTTGGGTACACGAGGGCTGTAGCTTAAGCGGGCGCTTTCTGTGAAAAGCAGTGACATTTGTTTCAGTGTTTAAACGAGCTAAATGTACATTTTCTCTCCTCGTTATAGCACTTTGCAAACACACGGCCAAACTATACACATTAGCTGTGAGTTAACGTACACTTACAGCCATAACGTTAGAACCGCCTCCTTGTATCTACACTCATTGTTCCTTTTATCAGCGCCGCTTACCATATAGCACATTGTAGCTCTGCAGTTACAGATCATAGTCCATCTGTTTCTCTGCATGCTTTGTTATTATAGTATTGGCAAGAACCCGGTGATACAATACGATATTGCAAGCAAAGTGATATATTGTGATTTTTCAAATCCTACTATTAAAACACACCACTGTATGAACAGGTTTGCCAATAATTACAATAGCATTGCGTCCTTGTGCTGCTTGTTAATGTTGGAGTGGAGCTGAAAATGGATTACAACACTGCCATCTAGTGGTCAGAGGTTTAAACACAACACACAATGATTCACTGTCTGCCAAGAATCTGTGTATGGATGCTGTGTGTTTGAGAATCGATACAGTATCACAAAATATAATATCCCGATATTGGATATTTCAATATTTTCTTACACCCCTATTTGTTATGCTGTTTTTCAATAGTCATGAACCCCACAAGACCACCACAGAGCAGGTATGATTTGGGCGGTGGATCGTTCTCAGCCCTGCAGTGACACTAATGTGGTGGTGTGGTGTTAATGCGTGTTTTGCTGGTACGAGTGGATCAAACACAGCAGTACTGATGTAGTTTAACACTGTGTCCACTGACTCACTGTCCACTCTATTAGGCATTCTTACCTTGTTGGTCCAACTTGTAGATGTAAAGTCAGAGACACAAGCTCATCTGTGGCTGCACAGTTTGTGTTCTCTAGTCCTTCATAAGTGCCCACAGTATGCTGCCCACAGAAACTGCTGTGTCTGATCCACTCACACCAGCACAACACACACTAACACACGACCACCATGTCAGTGTCACTGCAGTGCTTTGCCACCCCTACTATACCTGACTTGTGGTGGTCCTGTGGGCATCCTGACCATTGAAGAACAGAGTAAATGGGGGCTAACGAAGCAGAGAAATGGACAGCAGATGATAAAATGACAGGAGATGATAAAATAGACGGTGTGTGTAGATATAAGGAGGTGGTTTTAAAGTTATGGCTAATATTTCTTTACAAGCTGTAGTTTTTGCAGCTGCACAACTGAACCTCTAGGGCTGCGCTGGACTTTAACTGAACCCCTAAGGCTGCGCTGGACTTTAACTGAACCCCTAGGGCTACGCTGGATACTTAGCAGCTGCACAAGCAACAGTGTTTATACTCTCTTCTATCTCAAATCTCACACTGCTAGGCCTGGTCGGTATCTAAAAATAATTAAATAATTAAAAATAAATAGCAAGCTCATGATTACTAGTTATATCTTTTATGAAATGAATAATTTTATCAGATATAATAATATATTATATAATAAGCACTGAGTTACCCAAAGTTGTTTGAAAACTACTTCACCTGTTGTTTTAATAGATGCTACTGCAAATGTGGAAAGAGAGAGTAGAATATAGAAACTATTGTGGAAAACACTGCACGCTTTTAAAGGAACATGGACGTCAGTTTCATATTTTGCATATTAATAAGTTTTCTGTAATTCTCTGTCACTTTTGGGGATTATCACATTTTCATTCCTTGTCAGTCACCAAGATTACATCACTCTACAACCATGGCCTTCATACTACTATACTTAATAGTTTGTCTCAAATATCGCACCACCATAAGCATGTCATGATCATAGTTTGTATAGGGTAACAGCATATGTTTTGAGACAGAGGCAATGTTTTTATATAACGTGTGGTATACTGTCGTCTGTTGGTATTGCATTTTGTAGACAGGTTGTTATGTTAATCCATAAATACACCCACAATTATGGAAAGCTGAATGATTCACACAAACCTTCAACATGTCCTTACTGTAAAGAATGACAATTTGATTAGATTTTTGATTTTCATGCCATTTTCTCCCCAGCTTAAGCCATCACCATTTCCACCTGCTGTCTAGGTCTCACCTACTCACAGAATGGTACCACACTGGAGAGGGGGAAAGCTAACACATGCTTTTTCCAAGTCATGTGTAGCTCCACTGCATCTTTTAGAGAAGAACAATAACTGCCAACTCTGCTGGGTTAGCTAACAGACACCTAGTTTAGAATGTAAGGAGTTTCTACAATAATGTGTTGCATTCAAGTCAGTATTATACTTCTAATATAAAATATAAAAGATTTATACAGCACCCATTTTGAACATATACATACTGCATTAAGCAACTTATTGTATGGCTACTGCAATATTGTCACAATATTGCAACAATACATCAAACATACAGAATCACTACATAAATCATGTAGCAGGAAGCAGTAAAAGACCATCATCCTCATTGCAATTTAATAATACTTTTTCATTATTGAAATATTTAAGATTTAGCTGCATTAATATTTCTGGACCTAAAAGTAGGAAGTTTATACTTGACCAGTAGTAAAGTTAGTTAACATAAGCCATGATATCTAATGCTATTCCCATTTTGGTTTACCTACTAAATTCTGCCCATGGGTGATCAGCTAAACTGGGACCAGACCAGCAGTAGGCTAGCATAGAACAGCATGGACTGAGTTTTTTTTAGTGTGGATCTCTGAGATTTGATTATCACTAGATAACAGTCTCTGTGGGACTTGCAGTGTCATGTTAGCACTAAGCCAACAGTGGTGTACTTTTAATGACCTACGTCCCACATTATACCATTCTGGCTTAAACACTGACATTTGAAACTTGTAAGACATGCGTGTAACATACTGTAGTGACCTGCTCTCGCTTTTGAGGTGTGGCCTTGCTGATAACCACAGAAGGAGAATGTTGTTCTATGTTGTTCACGTGTATACATGTTGTTTGCATCATCCTGTGTGGGGTAGTCAGGTGGGTTAAGTGTTTACCTTGCTTTGTGGTCAGTTGTGTAGTCAGAGGTGTGGTCAGGGCTCTCCTTGCTGCCTGCTCTCTAAAAGCACACTTGCCACAAGGTGTTCCGCATTCTTTGGTGATGTCACAATCCAATGCATTTAAAAGTATGTCATTATGACATATGAAGACATGTTAGTCAACAGGAATTACAGTCTGACCAACTATGCTGCCAGTGTACTTACTGTAAAGTTACAGATATTTAGTTACAGTGCTTGTTCACTAAATATAAATGCACATAATACAATAAAAGTAACTATGCATGACATATGTGCCAAAAGAAACTAATATATACACATTTAAAATAATCAATATATCAAACACATCCAGAAAACAAGCCATCCACTGTATGTAAACGGTGCTTGCAAATTACATCGATAAGGTCAAATAGACAAGATGTCTCATTAGAGCGTTTATTAAACAAGAATGTCATGAAGGCTATAACTGTCATGGAAACATGACTCCTTGTTTACGCATCTGCTTGTGTTCAATAATTAATAACAATAATATCTTTATTTATAGAGCACATTTCATACCGCTGGCAGCTCCAAGTGCTTCACAGACAGTTGTACAGACAGTACTAGAAGAAACTTGGATTATTATCATATGAGTCAATGACACATCAAAATTCAAAGTAGCAAGAAGATGAACAGCTTTAATTAAACGGCAAGTTAAAGAGATGCATTTCCAAAGGTTTCTTAAAAGTGAGTCTGATTGTCTAATGAAAGCATAATAATCAAACGAGTCTCTATGTTTTATGTATATTACGGAAGAGATATGCAGAAGCATCTGCAGATTTGAGACCACATGCTGGAACAGAGACAGAAAGACATTCTGTGATGTAAGCTGGTGCTTTAAGGTCATTATAGCGTTAAAAACAAGTAGTTTAAAGTCTAAAAGTTACAGGCAGTCAGCTCTTGTACAACAGGAGTGCTCTAAGCTCTATTTTTGGTTTTAGTTGTTAGAATCTGTGCTGCTGCAGTTTGTGTGAGTTGTAGAGGATGGATTGTTTTCATGGGAATCCCAATAAGAAGAGCATTACAGTAATTAACACTGCTTGTAACAAACGCATGAGCGAGTTTCTCTGCAGCGTTCTGGGATGGGAAAGGCTGAACTACTTAAAAAAACTACATTTTCTTCAATGATAAAAAGTTACTTCAGTGACAGTAAGTGCAGCTGGTCATCTAGTCAGGACATATAAAGCTATCTAGTGTTGTTTTTTTATTGCATGTGTATGAAGTAGCTTTGTCGCCGAGGCTCCACATCTTGCCAACTATCCAATGCAGTCCAATGCCATTCAATGCAATACAATAAGATGCAATTCAATATGGTACAGGCTAGATTTCTTCTTGAGTGCACAGCAAATCATGAATTTATTAAAAAGTGCCGTTTTATATCACACATTTGTTTCGCTACTGCTGCAACACTGTAAGCATCTCATATATTCTGTTTCTTTTTTACTTCTAAAAACACTCGGCCCACAAGCACTCGGGCCTGAAAAACAAAACTAGAACACTCCCTTTGCAACACTAAGGCTGAATAAATGCATAAGGCGTTGGAATCGGTTACCTTAGAACAAGCAGATCTATAAACCAGAGACCATGAAAAAAATTGAGTTGGATCATGTGGATATTCGTTTGATTAGTAGCTGATCTTTTTTCATTATGTGATGCAGATATTATTATATATCTATAACAGGGGGTAACAGGGGGGCTGGAGCCAATCCTAGCGTCATCGGGCAAAGGCAGGGTACACCATGGACAGTTCGCCAGTCCATTGCATGGCTAACACTCACTCACTCATTCACACCTATTAACCCAATTAACCTAACATGCATGTCTTTGGACTGTGGGAGGAAACCCACAGGAAACCAGAGTACCTGGAGGAAGCCCACTCAAGCACGGGGAGAACATGCAAACTCCACACAGAACGGCCCGGACCGGGAATTGGACCCGGATCGTCTTGCTGTGAGGCAACAGTGCTAACCACTACACAATTAAATTTTTAATTTTAATTTTTAATTTGCTGAAAAAAGTTCTAATATCTAAAAACACAACCTTTTTCTCTACTCAGGAAAACCCACCACCCCACCTTTGGTTAATCTCATGCATTCTTTCTGCAAGTACCCCCCCAGCCTGTGCCTAAGAGAGGCCAGCGGGCCAGTGAGATCGAGCACAGCCACTCTGTGAGTGCCACTGCGATCTGCGAAGACAACAGCTACTTGTGTATTACAGAGGATGAAGGTGCGGATTAGCCACTGACAGCAGTGGAGATGAAAGAGTTTACAGTTTAGAGAGGATGAAGTAATCTAAGTGTATCTAAGTGTAATAGTATTGATGCATTTTGTAAATAATAAAGGCATTAGACATAATATATCATATTTTTCAGATACAAAGTTTTTTGTAATCCAGGCAATTACACTCTAACCTTTTATACAAAAGCAGGAAAAATGCAAGATGCGCAGGACATGTTTTTGGTATGCATTGCCTAAACAAAGTTGAAAATAACACTTCTCAACACGTGTAGTTACTTGTCATTAAAAGAGTAGAAAAGGTTTGTTTATTATGATTTGAATTTGTTTAAAAGTTATTGTCTAATTTACTTACTTCAACATTTTTGCCATTCTTGTGATCTAAACCACGAATTACATAACTACCTTACTTATAGTAGTATAGCATAAGGACCACACCAACACCAGATGTTTTAGGGCTACCGAGAGAAGTGGACAAATGGTCAAAAACCATTTTTTTTTCACCCCTTTAATAAACCATCCCTTTACCTGAGTGGCTCAAACCCATGCTGCTTCCACACTAATTAATTATTGACACCTAAAAGAGGTCCGTCCTCTAAGGGGATGCGGGGGCATGCTGATAAAGTCATTATTAAGTGTTGGGCTCAGTGGTAAATCTGTGCTTGGTTCTCTGAGAATAATCTCTCAGCACAAGCCTTTTCATCCCACCACACACATAGGCAGGCATACCAATGTGTGTCATTCAAGATACAATAAAGGCAATATGTAGGGACGGCCGTAGTACACCAAAGCTCCCGGAATAGATCAGTCAAAGGCCCAGTGTTATGATTCATGTCCCACGGCTAGAAAAATGGCTTAAATTATACACGAGCAATTAGATAAAGAAATCTATGTTATCTATGCGTACGATATGCTTCCAGGATCATGTCTCAGAGTCTGGCGAGGATATTAATGAGGAACCATGAGTCATTTCACAGAAGGAACAAATTCCTCCATTCCGCGCCAGTGAAGGGTCTCTTATCATGGCTTTGCTCTAAGTGCTTCTCTGATTTTCAAGGGGTACTGGCATAGGGCTCTCAGAAACAAATAGGGTTCGAGCCATCGAAAGGGCCATGCCGAAAATAGAAGGCTAGCATGACACAACATAAATTATCATTTCCTGCATACGAGCAACAAACGAGAGTTCATTACTGACCGTCACCTGAATCAATGCCTCCTGCTGTTTTATCTTTATGTTTTGTCACAAACCACAAAATTCTAAATCACTGAGAGGAGGCATTCAGGGGGGTTTCATGTGAAATTGTTTCCTGTAGACAGTGTGCAAAATATCCCCAGTATGTGTCCTCTTCTGTCTTCAGTTCGAGAAATGAGTAACAATTCAGTCTTTCCTCCAAACTTTTGGGAAATTGGTTTTCATATTTGCAAATGTTCTATAGCAGGGTAAAGTTTTTCAAAGGTATCCTGGGTGTAGATACTATAGACCAAACTATGACGAACCAACTCATTCAACCACATTTTTGCAGCGCCACCCTGAGGCAGACCAGTCCTGCAGCTTTAAATAGTCAGAACTGCCAAAGACAAACGCTGGCTGATTATGGGTAAAGCAGCTAAGCAGTGACCTTTCCCCAAATTTGTACCAAGGTTTATTTTCAGGGGCTCCTAGAATTTTGATCCAACAGGTTACTTATGTTAATTAAATGTGTTCTTCTTTCCTTCATGAGATTCCTGCTTCCTGCATCCATTGCCAGCCGGTCTATGCTGGTCTAACTGCTGGTCTGGTTTAGCTGGTCAGCCAGCATAGTCATACCGGTTGACTGGCATCCAAAACGCAACATAAGATGGTTCTGCTAGCGATTAGCATAATAACTGATAAAAATGTATCAACAAAGAAAAACAAATAGCAACTTTACAGCCAAAACATCTTTATCTTTCAAGTTATTGTGGTGATGTTTTATTCCAAGTGATTTTGAAGCATTTCTATTGGTTCATTCATCATGAGTCGTGTTCAAATGATGCAGATAAATGAAAATTAAATGGCCTAACATGCAGGTCTCTGCTTGTTTTTGTAGTATGGAGCGGGGTGCCATGGTCAGTAATTTTCTGTGAACTAATGTATAAACTCATACATATCAACGCTCCAAACTATAAATGTTATGTTAAAGTGTATGCTTGAAATATTTTAAGGTTAAAACAAAAGACTCCCACCTCAAGTGCTCCAGCTCTAGCTCAAAAAGCAATTGAAGTAGTTTTAACTCAAAAATAACGTTGATTAAAAGAATCCTTAGTCAGACTTTTAGCTTAGTTCAGTAAAACTAATTTTAATTCTTTTTACCACATATAATTATCTGAGGTTGTACCATTTAACAGTGTACAGTGGATCAAGATCAAAAGCTTTCCCATTCATCTTTATTCTGATGGCTTGTACAGGTACAGGCTACAGCATAACTGCTGCACTAGTAAAGGTGGAACAGAATATTTTTTTAAGTACCTAAAATCAGAGATTAGTGTATCAACTTCAGCATGAATGGTGTGAATCTGGTACTCGCTGACACAACAAATTACAAATGTGTGTCAATTTTCATACATGATTCATGAAACCATGAACAACCCTTTAATTTGTTACAAGGTGATGTCATCTCATAAAACAATGCTTATTGCCCACCTACTGACAAACCTGACGTGTTCCACACAACACACAACGCTAAAAGAGTAACCCTGCATTCACACCAACAGCGACTAAACTCAAGCTGACATTTGGCAAAATGTCGCCAAGCAAAATTCAGACGCCTTAGTGCCCAGTTTTCTTTTCTTTTTTTTTTGGTACCACAAATCAGACATGTTCCTGCTAAAAATTAAAATCCTGAAATGAAATAGCTGTAAATTCCATCCCTGTGTGGTGCATCACTGTCTGTGTAGTCAGTAGCACAAAAAAATGTGTTTATTGTTTGCATCAATGAGTTCCTCTTCCATCTCTAGTAGGACCAATTATCCAGGAACCATAAAAGTGGCTGAGATAAAAGGGGAGCCACCCTGCTTAATGCTGTATTGCTATTGGTGATCACCAAGTCGCTTCACTCCTAATTTGCAAAAAGTTAAACCTGATCTGCCCACTTCACATTGCTAACATTCGCGATGCAGGCTAGCTTGTGAAGGTGGGTCTACCAACTTGTTCTGCCTGACTTTCAGGATCGGTATCTGACTCAGATATGGCAGAACATTATGGAAGCTTAGCTGTGGGGATTGGGGTGGGTTGGAACTTGTAACGGGATGCTGCTTTTGCACATGAGCAATCAGAACAAAGTGGCCGAGCTATCCTCTCAGAGTACACTGAGCTCGGGCGGGGGTTAAAAAAACTGGGGTTCTAACAAAACATTTCAGACAGAGTATGAATATATAAATCATATAAAGAGTAAGAAAAAATTAAAAAAATAAACTTATTTTAGTAGACATCAAAAATACAATTATGAACACTGAATATGTGCATAAAAGGTCTCTCTTACATAATGTGGAGTGAGTTTTTTCCCACTTGCACAGCTCCTGTTTAAGAGCCATCCATTAAAATATTTTTTAAGCAACCAAAAAGGTCTTTTCTATGGCATCGCTATTAAGACCCTTTTTGGTAGCCTTTTGTACATTTGTACATTTTGTACAAGTTGTCGTCATGATTTTCTGCAGTGTGTCAGTAGGGTTTGGAAAGAGTCTATTTCCCAGGTGAAGCCTCCACTGATAAACAATAATCTTTCACACTGCAATGACACGCTTTAGTACTCTAATGGTCAACTGTTAAAGATTTTAATATGCTAACTGAATTTTAATGAATGCTAATTGTGGCAATGGCCACATTAGAGCTAGATAATTATAGTCACACCTCTGCTCTATGACTGGATGATAAAGTCTAGTTCTAGGTAGAAGCTCAGGTTCATTTAACACTTTCTAGACCAGTGGTTCTCAAAGTGGTCCTCAGGGACCCCAGAGAGTCTATATTTTCCTCTATCCGTATGTGCTGTTGGTTGGAATAGAGCAGAAATGTGGCCTTGAAGAAACATTTAAAAACCATTGTCCTATACTAGAAATGCAGTATAAACATGCTACAATAATAACACTACTACTACTACTACTACTACTACTACTACTAATAATAATAATAATAATAATAATAATAATAATAATAATAATAATATAAATAATAATATAGTAGTAGTAGTAAAATTATTGTTCTTATCTCGTATTCTGTTCCGTGGTCAACAAAGAGAAATGCTGATACAAATGTAATCTGCTTTTGTTGAAAGGTTATCAAAGTGTAAGACTACTGATGAAAAATACAGGATTTTAACACGCCCTTTGCCCTTCTTATCACTAAGAGAGATTGCGGTGTATCTTTTGTAGTCTAGACAGTTGAACAGTTCATCTGCAGTTCACCATCATAAAATAAAATCTGCCAAAAATGTTATATCCATGTCCATCAATCTACATGGATATAAAAACAGAAAGCTGAGACTTCACTTTGTCCTGCATGACCAGCTGATCAGTGGCGGTTTAAGACTAGCAAAGTTGTAAAAGGCTGTTTTTAAAAACATCTTTTGCAAAGTAGAACATTTCTGGGTTCAAGCTCATCAGAAACATCGTGACGAGTCCAGATAATTTATGAAATCTTTATAAAAATAATTATCTTCATGTTTTCTGGACCAAGGTAGAAACTGAGTAGATTCTATACTGCTCCAAGCATAAAGCTGTAATTCTTGGGGGAGGGAGTATTAGTGTCTAGAACATGAGAAACAATTTTCATCTCTGAAGGCACCATTAATGCTAAAGGTATCTGTACATTTTGCAGCACCATATGCTGCCCTCCAAATGATGTCTTTTTTTTAGGGACGTCCATACTTGTTTCAACACGACAACCCTTAGCCACATTCTGCATGTTACACTAGCATGGGCATGCCTGCAGTCCTGTCACCCAAAGATCTGGTGCATTATGAGGCACAAAATATGACAATAAAGGCCCAGTATGGCTAGACAGTAGATTTCTGTCTATGAACTGTTAAGTGTTGTTAAAAGGAAAGGGGGAAGGTGATGTAACAAAGTAGTAAATATTCTCTTGTTATATAATGTGTTGTGAAATCTTTTTTTCATGACAAAAACGAGACAAAAACTAACTAAAATCTACAGAAAGGATAACACCTATGACGAAATTGATTGACACTAGTCAACAAATAAAAACGAAACGAACATGCTTGGCAGGGACGACATCCAATCAGAACTGATTTAGTTTTGTGAAAGGCGGGGACAAGTTAGGAAAACATCCAATCATAACTACTTCAGCGTATATGGAGAGGCGGGACAGGCAGAGTAGCCTTCAATCAAACGCACATTTACACAAGTTTGGTCTAAATCTGGGAAGACCATACGAGCCTGTGAACTGCCGCTATTCTTATGATAATTAGTCGACTAAAACTAGACTAAAACTAAAAACAATTCAGATGACTAAAATGTGACTAAAACTAAGTGACATTTTAGTCAAAAGACTACAACTAAGATATATATATATATATATATATATATATATATATATATATATCCATTATCTGCTGCTTAATCCCGCTAGTCGGGGTCACGGCGGGGCTGGAGTCAATCCCAGTGTCATCCGCCGAAGGCAGGGTACACCATGGACAGTTCGCCAGTCCATCGCATGGCCAACACTCACTCACACACTCCCACCTACGGGCAATTCAGAGTGACCAATCCACCTATCATGCATGTGTTTGGACTGTGGGAGGAAACCGGAGTACCCAGAGGAAACCCACTCAAGCATGAGGAGAAAATGCAAACTCCACACAGAACGACCCGGACCCGGATCGTCTTGCTGATGAGGCAACAGTGCTAACCAATACACCACTGTGTTGCTTATATATATTTATTTTATTTATAAATTTGCTATAATGCATTTGCCAATAAGAAATGAGGGTTGATTAGCTGGAACAGGTGTGGCTGACCACTGTTCAGCTCTGCTTCTTGGGCTCCCTATAGTGGCAGGGCCCCAAAAGCTTTTCCCTTTTTTTCTCCCTTAATGTGCTGGACCACCAGCAAGACCAACTACTACACATAAAAAAGGGCAGTAAAATGTCTAGTACAATATGCAGTACACCATTTCTTCAGTTGTATATATGTATACTTACATGTAAGTTAAATGCAGGGCAAGAAATACATCTGATGTTTCTCATGTTTGATCCTATGTGTTTTCTGGATTTTGTAAATTTTTGCATTTGTGTAACTGTTTACCTGTAAATTCCACCTATTTGAAATATATCCTGCACAATTTTAGTGTTTGAAAATAGTTGTTTGATGTGACATGCACTATTCTAGGGGTAATAGGCAGACAGAGTGGCTCTTGATGGTGGTGAAGAGACGTTTAAAGCTCTTAAAGCAAGTTGGTGATAATTATGTTGCCTGATGATATTATTATAAAAGGTTATGTCCTAAAATGTCTTCTGCTCATGTAGGCCACTGTAAATCACCACCACTGTAAAGAGTAACAGTAATTACATCCCAACCACTGAACTATACAGATATTTTGAAAAAATCAGTGGAATGGTCCTCTAATAAAACCACACATGAACAGAGGTGTCAAGTAACAAAGTACAAATACTTTACCATACTTTAGTAGAAATATTGGTGATTTATACTTTACTGGAGTAATTATTTTTTAGATGACATTTTACTTCTACTCCTTACATTTACACTCCGTTATCAGTACTTTCTACTCCTTACATTTACACTTCATTATCAGTACTTTCTACTCCTTACATTTACACTCCATTATCAGTACTTTCTACTCCTTACATTTACACTCCATTATCAGTACTTTCTACTCCTTACATTTACACTCCATTATCAGTACTTTCTACTCCTTACACTTTCACTCCATTATCAGTACTTTCTACTCCTTACATTTACACTCCATTATCAGTACTTTCTACTCTTTACATTTACACTCCATTATCAGTACTTTCTACTCCTTACATTTACACTTCATTATCAGTACTTTCTACTCCTTACATTTACACTCCATTATCAGTACTTTCTACTCCTTACATTTACACTCCATTATCAGTACTTTCTACTCCTTACATTTACACTCCATTATCAGTACTTTCTACTCCTTACACTTTCACTCCATTATCAGTACTTTCTACTCCTTACATTTACACTCCATTATCAGTACTTTCTACTCCTTACATTTACACTGCATTATCAGTACTTTCTACTCCTTACATTTACACTCCATTATCAGTACTTTCTACTCCTTACATTTACACTCCATTATCAGTACTTTCTACTCTTTACATTTACACTCCATTATCAGTACTTTCTACTCCTTACATTTACACTCCATTATCAGTACTTTCTACTCCTTACATTTACACTCCATTATCAGTACTTTCTACTCCTTACATTTACACTCCATTATCAGTACTTTCTACTCCTTACGTTTACACTCCATTATCAGTACTCTCTACTCCTTACGTTTACACTCCATTATCTGTACTTTCTACTCCTTACATTTACACTCCATTATCAGTACTTTCTACTCTTTACATTTACACTCCATTATCAGTACTTTCTACTCCTTACATTTAAATTCCATTATCAGTACTTTCTACTCCCTACATTTACACCATTATCAGTACTTTCTACTCCTTACATTTACCCTCCATTATCTGTACTTTCTACTCCTTACATTTACACCATTATCAGTACTTTCTACTCCTTACATTTACACTCCATTATCTGTACTTTCTGCTCCTTACATTTACACTCCGTTATCAGTACTTTCTACTCCTTATATTTACACTCCATTATCAGTACTTTCTACTCCTTACATTTACACCATTATCAGTACTTTCTACTCCTTACATTTACAATCCATTATCAGTACTTTCTACTCCTTACATTTACACCATTATCAGTACTTTCTACTCCTTACATTTACACTCCATTATCTGTACTTTCTGCTCCTTACATTTACACTCCGTTATCAGTACTTTCTACTCCTTATATTTACACTCCATTATCAGTACTTTCTACTCCTTACATTTACACTCCATTATCAGTACTTTCTACTCATTACATTGTACTAAAATACAGTCATTTTTTTATGGGCATATATATATGCGACTGAAACAGGAAGCCTAGCGCATCCCAAATTTATCAACATTAACATTTTAATATAACATTATAGTCATTATGGCTTTTAGAAGAACGAGGTTTTTAGAGAGGTGGGCTAGTGCACCATTGACCCCTGTGGTGCAGCCTAAGCTTTGGTCCTTAATGGCATTTTTTTCCCCCTTAGACTACTTTTACTTTTATACGTTCAGTAGTTCTGAAAGCAGTACTTTTACACTTTTACTGGAGTAAAAAGCTTGAGTTAATACTTCAACTTCTACAGAAGTATTTTTAAACCCTAGTATCCATACTTCTACCTGAGTAATGAATGTAAATACTTTTGACACCTTTGCACAAAAATCATGCCAGCCATGTACGCATACATCCTATATCACCTTTCTTTACTTAACCCGCCAGTCTGGAGTCAGCAAACACATCTGACCTTGTAATTGCTGTGAGTTTTGAGTCTTAAATGAATCCAGTGCAGAAATCATTTGACTGCATAAGAAGTGTGCTTTTGCAGAAGAATTGAGGTTAAGAATCCAATCCATCCCGAACAATGGATGAGCAATCAGGGCAAGGCAGACCTTTGAAAAGAGCTCAGCATAATGATGGGGGGCTGGTATCAGCGCAATAGTACAAAAATACAAAATCTCATTATTTGTATGCTTGAATGTAGTTACCAAGGTTGCCATTTATTAGGACTTTCGGTTTGCAGCGTATTTTTCTAACCTTAACCCTTCTATACTGAAGCACCATATGAACAATTCATAATTTATAAAATGTTGAAAAAGGACATTATTTTCATAAATGGTTCAAGTTTAAGTATGTTTGAGCTGTTTGAATGGTTCTGATGTATGAATCACAGTACAGTTATTATTTTAAAGGGTTCACTTTGCGGCCAATAGAAACCATTGGAGTGCAGCTCGCATTAAAGCCGTGCTAGTAAACAGCATAATTGAGGGCACAGAAGAAGGTCACTTTGAGCTGGAACCCTTACTGAGAGATTATCATGGTTATTACAATTTCCAAGTAGGGGGTCTCCACTGTCTGACTATAATCACAGAAAATTACGGACGGCACAGCGAGATGGTGGCGATGTATTTACAGGAAATGTCAATCATAGACATGCGTTTCTGATTCTTGCATAACTGTTATCAATGGGCTAATGCATACTTGTTCAAGAATTGTTCCCACACAGGACCGGATCTGTGGGTGGGTTTGGGGGGTGGGTGGCTAAAAGCATGCACCCTCATTTGGAATTTTTGCATCTCTTTAAAGCTTTAAAGGGCCCATATCCTACATTTTTCTTTTCTTTTTTCCTCCAGGTCCACCTATGGTGGTGTGTGTGTGTGTGTGTGTTTGTGGTTTATTTTATATGAATGTAAATATTCATATATATATATATATATATATATATATATATATATATATATATATATATATATATATATATATATATATATAACTGAGCCTGTTCTCAGTTGAATTTACCATTAAAGTCACAGACAACATAAAACAAAAAGTCACAGTAAAAAAAACTTCATTCAGTTAATGGAAAAGTTTTTCATTGCAACATATCAATAATAAAAGAGAAGGTGACAAAAGCAAGGTTAAAATAACGCAGGTGCTAGTCCTGTGTGTTCTCTTAAGTCAGAGGGATTTATATCCAATAGCATGCGGATTTAGAGAAGGAGGCCAAGCGCTTTGTTTATTTGGTTTCATTTCAACAAGCACAGCGTTAGCTGGCCTTTTGCTTCATTCTGATTTGCTATGGAAATTATCTGTAGTGAATTATAGCGTACACAACCTGCATGATGGATTCCTTCTTAATTAATAAGCAATTGAGTGCACTCATCTGACACTGGTGACTTGGATTCAAATGAAAAATTAAGCCTTTGAATTAGCTATCGACTGCCACTGAACATTATAAACACATGGAATATCAGTAAACATAGATCTCCTTATGCCTACCCGCAAACAAGCATGTATTACGCCAAAGGGCTTTACAAACTGCAGCCCACCACTTTGTCCACCAGGGGGTCCTGCAAGAATCACTGTGAATGGAATATTTGCAACTCGAGAACATGCTTTTTAGATTATCTATAGCTTTGCGGGAAATTTTGTTTCACCTGCACTTGATGTCATTGCCATTTTCTGATGTTCTAACCTATAGAATTCAGGTATCTAACTAAAAATTGCTTATCGCAGCACTGTGAGTCAATTCTGGGCCATTCCTTTTTGGCAGACTATCTTCCATGCCCAAGTTACGAGGGTCTCTCTGATGGCCTCAATAAATAAATCCTCTCTAAATTTTCAGTGGTCTTGATGAAAAGACAGTCTCATCTCTGGGCCTGGAGAGATTCAATTCGCCCCTAACTTATGTGTTAGTATGATGCTCCGTTCATGTTTCCTTTAGCGTTGTGTGATGCCCCAGTATTGTTTGCAGAGAAGCCACCCCATAACACAATGCTCCCACCTTCATACTTCACTGTGTGTATGGTTTTATTGTTATGATGTAAAATCATTTTTCATGACAAACATGACAAACTGAATTACTGCCAAAAAGTTTCATCTGTCCAGGAAATATTTGACCTAAAGAGTTCTGATTTAAAACAATACTTTGGGGTAAGTGTTTAGGGGAAGCTGCTTAGGGCCTCCATTAGCCAAAGCCCCATGATACTACTTATTAGGCACTCTGTGTGTGTTGATGTTCAATATTCTAAATAAATAATGTAATAATTAAAAATAAACTTGGCACAAAAAGAAAAGGAAATTTGTGTTTGCTAAATTATTTCTTTGTTGTTACAATGCTCCTCGGCAATAAATCTTGGAAAAGCTGTTGGAAAGCCTGTTTATTTCTCTTTTAAATGGCACCACATTTGTAAGGAATATGCATTTGTGGGATGAGCAGTAGAGCTGAGTATGCGGGTTCTTCTTTGCCAATGCCAAACAGCTTATTTTGTTGTTGCTATTGACACATGTTTTGAGCTTCTGGTATGCCCTGGTGTGAGCATGGGGCCTGCTACTTTGGTCAGTGGGTTTCTGACCAAAGTGGCTTCCAAGAATCAGCATGCCATGTTTGACTGATCTGGATAGGGTCTAAGCGATAGGGCAACTTCAAGCTGATGTTCCGCAAAACCAAGTTGCAGCATTATTTGGAGTGAGCCCTAGTACCACCTCCAAACTGAAGGCCAAGTTCCATATAACAAGGGATGTCAGAGAACTGGGTGTCCCAAAAAGACGACACCCCAAGAAGATTGTTTCCTTACCCAGTAAGCTGTCTTTTACAGATGTGCATTCAAGGTTCTCTGCCAGGCATTCCAGAATTATTCCAATCTCCGGTCTATTATTATATTATATATATTCATATAGTAGAAGAATAGCTCATTTCAATTGTAGGGATTTTTATTTACATTTTTTTATTTTTATATTGGTCATTTACATGCGCCCCCCCCCTCCCCTCAAGCATCCCACGCAGGTAAAGTTCCTTAGTGAGAATTTTCTGGGTGTTGAGAAGGAAATTCAAATAATAGTTGTCCAAAGACCTGCACAGTGGTCAGAGGGATTTTAAACCATTCTTCTTGCAGGATAGTGGCCAGGTCACTACGTGATGCTGGTGGAGGAAAACGTTCCTCCAAAACACCCCAAAGTGGCTCAATAATATTTAGATCTGGTGACTGTGCAGGCCATGGGAGATGTTCAACTTCACTTTCATGTTCATCAAACCATCAACTATCAACTATAGCACACCAGAGAAACGCAAAAACAACAGCAAGGTATCGTTGTAGTATCTCAAGGTTTCTGGATGTTAACAATGGAAACAGCAAAGGTTCAAATGTAAACAAACCACAGACCTATCAGACAACAGCTCAGGACTTCAGCTGAAGCACATGAGTTTTATTGCTATTGTGCTGGGCCGCATCTAACATGTATCTAACGTGTCATAGTCAGTCAGTAACTAATTTACCTGCAAATTTTATCACTGGAAACAGAGACCCCTACTCTTCTTCACTTCATGGAAGAGTCTATCCTCCATTTAGAGCTTGAATGGCAAAAATACTAATTAATCAAATTATTGCATGTAACCAAGTAACTAAACTAGTAACAACTAGGGATTGCATGACCTCAACTAATCACTGATGACATCATGAATAAAGAGGTCCAGAAAAAAGGAATGAATTTGCAACACGCAACTTTAAAAATTTGTGACAAAGCTAAACTCCACAAGACAGTAGAATGTGATGTGCCCTTTCCAACATGCCCAAGATTGCACTGCCAGCTTTCAGGGAAGCAGAAATACAGACCTCAAAATCTCACAAGTTTGTATACGGACTCTTGCTGAGACACTTGCTCATGGCAGAGGTCCCAGTAGCCAAAGAAACACAGAGCACAGTAACTCAGCAAGAACAGGAGCAGGCTACCTTAAAGTCGAATATAGGTGGTTTTGCACCCTCTTCAACAATGCATCAGCTTTATTGTAATCTAGAGGAAACCAGAGATCCTTGAAGACCTGTAGATCAGCAGAGAAATATTAAAACAAAGACAAACTCCACTGGTCAGGAAACCACAATGCCCTTTTCATTAAACCAAAGATATGGACCCTCAAATCATCTGGCTCCTCACAGCATTCTCTGTGCCACCCATGTTGTTAATGTCATAATAACGTGATTAGTGATCGTGACTAGTTGACATGAAGCTCACAGCTGAGCAGGAAAGTCAAGAAGTCGACTAGTCTGCGCAACCCATAGTTACTACACTCCTCTGTGTAGGTCCCCTGGTGTGATAAGGATATAGTAGGGGCTCAAAGGTAGAGTTAGCCAAGGGCCTTAATACAGCACTGCACGCACATGGAGAAAGAGAGGCGTGTAAGCAGTCTTTGGAGTGCTGCGTGTCAAAATGACAATATCGATGTGCCAAATGTTCTAGTGCTGTTACTGCAGGGAAAGCAAAGGCAATTTCATTTTCTCCAGAACCGCTGTGGATCAAAGGCAGCCGCTGGAGAGAGAGAAAGAGAGGTAAAGGGGAACACGGGGGTCACTGAGGCTTCAGAAGAGTGGGAGGAAATGAAGAGGATGGAGTTCAGGGGAAGCTCGCGCAAGTCTCTAGTGAAGGAAAAGGGGTTGGCAAGTCAGTCAACAGCAACAGTGCAGCACATTCGAAAAGACCATGCAGGCCAAGAACGTGGATGAAAGCTCAAAACACCCTAATCCATTTTTATTACTCTTAGACAGACAAGCCATTTTAATGCAAGATGTCTGGGCATTAACTCTATCATGTTTTTATTTGTCACTGACTGCTTCCTTGATGTAGTACAGGTTGATTTACTAGCATGCTTTCCACTTATAACTCCTCTTTACAAATTTCATGCAACTTTAGCTGCTTGAAACCAGCATGAAATTAAATTGCTCTTAAGTTGCATAACATAAAGTTTCCTGCTACTCACTTGAAACTAAGCTGCAACAAGAATCATGTGATCATATTAAACATTATTGTTTCAAGTGATTGATTTGACTAGGTTGATGTACAAGCAAATAAACAGGAGATGTTTACTGGAAAACTGAAAATGAGCAGTGGAGTAATCAAATGTGTTGGGTGTTACTTTGTTGTTTAATTGTTTCATAATAACTGATAACTGATATAGAGGTCTGGAGTATAACAGTGTCAGTGTATATAATATTATACAGTCTGATAACTGATATAGAGGTCTGGAGAATAACAGTGTCAGTGTATATAATATTATACAGTCTGATAACTGATATAGAGGTCTGGAGAATAACAGTGTCAGTGTATATAATATTATACAGTCTGATAACTGATATAGAGGTCTGGAGTATAACAGTGTCAGTGTATATAATATAATACAGTCTGATAACTGATATAGAGGTCTGGAGTATAACAGTGTCAGTGTATATAATATTATACAGTCTGATAACTGATATAGAGGTCTGGAGAATAACAGTGTCAGTGTATATAATATTATACAGTCTGATAACTGATATAGAGGTCTGGAGTATAACAGTGTCAGTGTATATAATATAATACAGTCTGATAACTGATATAGAGGTCTGGAGTATAACAGTGTCAGTGTATATAATATTATACAGTCTGATAACTGATATAGAGGTCTGGAGTATAACAGTGTCAGTGTATATAATATAATACAGTCTGATAACTGATATAGAGGTCTGGAGTATAACAGTGTCAGTGTATATAATATTATACAGTCTGATAACTGATATAGAGGTCTGGAGTATAACAGTGTCAGTGTATATAATATTATACAGTCTGATAACTGATATAGAGGTCTGGAGTATAACAGTGTCAGTGTATATAATATGATACAGTCTGATAACTGATAACTGATATAGAGGTCTGGAGTATAACAGTGTCAGTGTATATAATATGATACAGTCTGATAACTGATAACTGATATAGAGGTCTGGAGTATAACAGTGTCAGTGTATATAATATTATACAGTCTGATAACTGATATAGAGGTCTGGAGTATAACAGTGTCAGTGTATATAATATGATACAGTCTGATAACTGATATAGAGGTCTGGAGTATAACAGTGTCAGTGTATATAATATTATACAGTCTGATAACTGATAACTGATATAGAGGTCTGGAGTATAACAGTGTCAGTGTATATAATATGATACAGTCTGATAACTGATAAAGGGGTCTGGAGTATAACAGTGTCAGTGTTTATAATATGATACAGTCTGATAACTGATAAAGGGGTCTGGACTATAACGGTGTCTGATAACTAATATAGAGGATCAGAGTATAACAGTGTTACAGGATTATCTTTTACTAGGCTGGGATGAGTTAAACAGTGGTAGTTTAATCCAAGTGTAATGGTCTAGCTCTAATAGGCCAGAGCTCATGTGTAATCTGGAATGTGTTAGCTTAGTCTTATCAAACTATAGGATTCCCATGGGGTGCTAGCAGAAATGAACTTTTATGTCCTGATGTTTTTTCATGATTCTCCACAACAAATTATGCAGTTATGAGATTCAAAGAGTTAAGGTATTAATTAGGAGCCATTCATGCAGAAATCTAGCATTCATCTATTCATCCAAATATTTTTCTGGTCCTTCAGCACTACATCTTCCAAAATCTCCCCGGCGATGGAACAGCCATTTTGGTTTGGTGTCCCTCTCCCCTCCTTAATTAGTCACATTATCCCCGTCAATGTTTTAATTAAAACTCAAATGAGCACACTGCGTGGTCCAGGCTCAAACAGGGCCACGTCAAAATAATGAAGCACCTGCAATAATTAACATCCCCGGTTAAAAACGACCTCACAGAAAGAAAAAAAAAACGTTTTCAAGACAAAAAACATTTAAGCATGAAAAAAAGACGTCCTGCTTATAGACCCGAAATCTTCTTCTTATTATAATTATTTTTTTTAATCCAATCAATGCTGAGTAGATGTGTATTAGATTTGCCACTATGAAGATAAAGTGTTTGTATTGTCGTCACACTTTGCCTTTCTTCTGTCTGTTTCTACTTTTATTATCACCTTACTGTCATAATCCATGTGCTTATGTTTGTTTTGCTCATGTGCTCCTTTTTGTCTCTGCCCTCTTGTTTCACCCCTCACCTGGTCTTAGTTTGTGTCCCCTCCCTGTCCCAGGTGTTCCCTGCCTCTACCTCTTGTTTGCTCCGTGTGTTTGTCTGGCATTGTGGTCTCTGTTTGAGTAGTTAGTTTGTGATTCTGTTAGTTTGTATCTATGTATCTTAATACCATGGACTACAATAAAGGATGTTTGCATGTATATCCGCATGCCAGGGGTGGTGGCTGGAGCAGGCGAAGGCGGCGGACACACTCCCAAGCTTTTAAACGAAAACAGGTTTTAATAAACAAACAGACGGGCACGAACAACAGTCACAGCAACAGCTTACAACTACCACACCATACAAACACACAATGACCGACCCCAAAGGGACAGAGAGGGGAGGCTTTAAACAAAAGCACAAAACACCAAACACAGGACACCTGGTGAACAGGCAGGGCGTGACACTGCCCCGTTCACCTACCTCAATGTTACAGTTGTCAACGTTGTGAGTCAGTACGTTTCTCCACAAGGAACCTCAGAAAGATAAAAAAAAGTTTTCAATGGGAGGAAGTTTTTATAACAAAAACATGACAGCATGAAAAAGACATCATCTCATAGGGCTGAAGTTTGAAGCAGCTGCCTGTATTTTATAAAAGCAGTTCTAATATTTCCAGGGATCAACAAATAGCGCCTTGATAAATCAATAAAAGCCTTGTTTTGTACTGTCACTCCTCTTAGCTGCTGTCAAGGTCCAAAGCATCTGTGGGCCGATTGCTGAGTCTGGGAGATAAAACAGTGGCATTGTCTCAACAGCTTAATTGAATGGTTGTAAACTGGCCAGTGGTGCGGACAGATATGCAATCATGAGGACATTTAGAAGGCAGTTAGTTTTAGTGGGACAGAAGTTATCAAAGTTGTCTCATTATTTCTTTCTTTCCATTTGACTTGCATAGTAAGTTGCTTTTCAAGGAGGGAAACAAATACACACATGTTTACAGAGATATAGGGTTTATCATGTACTGGGCGATATGCCCATACAAGGAACTCCAGTAAATGAAAGTTGAGAATTGGTTCCAAATATGTTTTTGGTTCCAAAGCTCATATGTTTTGTCCTGTGTAAATTTTTCCCCTGTAGGTTGTGCATCTCTGAATTATGAGGTCAAAAAGGAGTTAAAAAAAATAATTTTGTTACAGACAAGCTTACACTGCTGCACACTAACATCATAAGACTGGAAACATCACTAAAAAAACAAACAAGCAAGGTTTATTATCTTTGGTAGTTTACAGGCTTTGACAGTAGTAACAGTTTAAGTTGCTGATGTTATGTAATAGTGTTATATTACAGTTGTAGACCGTGTCAGTGTTAACCTGTTTGTTGATGTAATTGAAAATATACACTGGTATTCAGTGAAAAAATGTATGTAACTTTTCCAACTTTTAATTTTTTGTTCATCATGAAGTGCGACGGCAGCAATTTTGAAGAGCTTATTAATTTTTTCCATTGATAAATTAGAGTAGACATCACTTTCCAATGAGTTGGCTCATTCTTTGTGGCTATATCTATTGTTCTGGGAAGGCTTTCCACAAGATTTTGGAGTGTGTCTTTTGGTATTTGGTTCTCCAAAAAAAAGGGGGGCCAAAATATTCTTAAATTTCAATGTAAGTTAAAGTAAAGAGATTCTATTTCAAGTGATATAGAAAAATGAACAAAAATTGAGATGCGTGTCTTAATTGGACAGCGACAGTTTGTTTAAGATGTTCAGTTTCAGTTAATCCCAATGGAGTTCACTAGGGTTGAATGCAGGGCTCTGGGCAGGCCACTGGAGTTCCTCCACACCAGTCTCATCTAATTATGCCCTTTGTGAATTGTGATGGCGATTTTGAGTTTTCCACATCATTTGAACACGCCAATGGTCGTTTACATTGGGTGGGAATTTCTTGATGGATGGACCAATAGAAGCACTCCAAAATAGCTTGGAAAAGATTGTGATTCTATTGACTTACATTGAAAGTAAAGACAGCTTCTGGCGTCTCCTGTAACGTTGCAATTTAGGAGATACCTGTTTTTCATTGGACAGCGATGATATTCTGTCCACAAAAATTTAGACAACTTTACCTTACTTTGCCTTTATCTTGCTGAATCTACATCATTAATTGGTTAAGAATGTAAACAAAGTCATTCGGAGTAGCTTGATGTGGAAACTGAGTCAGAATTGTGTAGAATGGTAGTGATGTGAACCAGATGTCTAAAACGGTTAATGCTTCTAAAACCTACATTAAAGTGGAATTCTTTTATTGTTGTTAAACTTGCATACAACTGAATTTGGTGTGACATTCTCCAAGAAAAGATTAAACAAAAGAATAAATAGATTAAAATAGAAATAATCAAATAAAAAAGGAATGAGCAGCAGTATACAGGCTAAATTGCAACTAACTTGCATTATAAATTAAATTAGGAATGAAAAGTGGCTGTGCATAGATGTGCAAAACGTAATGTTTATAAGAGGTAACAGTCTGCATAGCAATATAAGTTATGAGTGAAGTGTCTGTGCATGGCTATAAGCTGTAGTAACTTGTAGTCTATAATGAGTGACTGAGGTGTGATGGAGGCCACATTGAGGCTTTTGGATAAAAGCTGTTCTTCAGTCTGAGCGGATGGCCCGGTACCTCTTGCCATACAGTAGCTGGTAAAACAGGTAGTGACCAGGGTGTGTTGTGTCTCTGCTAATGCAGCCTTCCTCTCTGAGACTGTGCAGCTGGAATAAGAAGAGAAGATGCTCTCAATGGTGCTGCAGTAGAAGTTGAGTCTGTTCCTCCTTTCTCAGAAAGTACAGTCTCTGTTGGTCTTCTAACCCCCTATTCCTCACCAGGAGGACACATGTTAGGTGTTTGTTCATTTTAAATAGGTGTATATGCGGCTGAAACAGGAAGCCTAGCGCATCCCAAATTTATCAACATTAACAGTTTAATATAATATTATAGTCATTATGACTTTTAGAAGAATGGGGTTTTGGGGGAAGGTGGGCAAGTGCACTATAGACCCCTGTTGTGCGGCCTAAGCTTTTGCCCTTAATGGCATTTTTCCCCCTTACGTTACTTTTACTTTTATAGTAGTCCTGAAAGCAGTACATTTACACTTTTACTGGAGTAAAAAGCTTGAGTTGATACTTCAACTTCTACAGAAGTTTTTAAACCCTAGAATCTACACTTCTACCTGAGTAATGACTGTGAATACTTTTGACACCTTCAGTTTTAATCTTACAATACCAGCTTCAAAATCATGCTGATTTATAAAAGTGTCTTTGTCATCGCCAACTGGGCCTCTTTTATGCTTATTTCATCTTGCTTGCATAAACATTGCTTAATATTTCAGACACTATACTATCTTATTGTTTTATGTGAGTTGTCAAAGCATTTTAATGCTGGATGTACTGTGTATGACTATGTTTGTGACAAATAAATTTTAATTTGATTTGGAAAGCCTACTAAAGCACTATGCAACATTGGAATACTTGGACACGAGACGTCTTACGAGAACTTGGAATGGCACCATATAACACGGCAACAACTATGGGTCTTTAGCTAGCCATAAGAAGAAGCTAGCTCGGTATTCCCAGCATGGACATCATGACAGAGACTGCGAAGAGACAGAGGATCAGAGGAAGAGAAAAAGAGAAAATGAGCAAGCAAGAGACCAGAGTAAATCTCGGACTGGCTTTCACTCGTTGGTAAGAGCTAAACCTGACAAAAGGATGCAAAACGCTGTCACAGCTAAGAGCTATACATCAACATACATCCCCATCACTGCCAGTGTGATTTATGAAAGATTGAGATGTAGGCTGTAACCCTCTGTGTGATCCCTGTCTTATGGAATTTTGTAGTTTCTCCAGATGCCAGAAGTCATTTAACCTCTGTCCCATTTCAGACTCGCATGCCAGAAATAAGTTCAGCTCACAGCAAAACTTTTGCTCAGTCTTTGTCAATCCTATACCACATAAGCCTTGAAAGTTTGAACCTCCTGTAATCAGATCCTGTAATGGTATTCTACTTTGGAAGTTGATGTGGTTGCTTCTCCTCTGATATGATCTTTGCTGATGTTGTGCCGCAATCCCGACACCCATTCGAGTGTCTGCAGGTTACACAAGTATATAGACCCTACAGATCACACTTGCAAGTTCTGTTATTAAGACAACAGATATTTCATTAGCACCCATATGCCTGCATGACATGTGTGCATGTGAAAGGAAGTTGGATTCTGTATCACATATACAGCTGTATATTTGGGGGGCTCAAAACCTAATTTGTATTTACATCAGTGTTGTAAAGTCAATTACTTTCTGCAACTGTAGGGGGATCCCACGAGTAGAAAATATTTATTACATACATAAAATGCAGCTTCAATGAATAAGACAAGGACACATTTTCTTTCTATCCATATATTTTTTCTGTCTTGTCTGTTCATTGGGAGCACTTAAATGTTCCCTACTAAAGGATAATACAGTTTACCTTGACTTTGACCGCCTTCCAGAGCAACGGGAGGCCTTATTTTCAATTGCTTTCAGTAGTTATTGAGTAAATGTATAGGTACATTTGAACCTCACTCATCCTGAACGATTGCTGCTTCTCTCTCATTGTGATTCATCGTGCTCCGTTATTATTATCAATTCACCGATCTCAAGAGCAAATAACTCAAAAATGGCTTCGACCTCCATACACCTACCTTTATTACAGGTTTGAACAGTAGCGGCCCAATGGGAAAGGTAAGTGATGAAACCGTCTCCATACTGATGACACAGGCCGTCGTTGTGTAAATAGATTGGCTGCTCTAGTTCATGGATCTTCCATTCTGTCATTAGATAGAAGCTCATCATAGACAAATTGCTATGGGCAATTGGCTCAGCCAGGCCCCTGGAGTTTGGAATTATTCAAAAGTAAGGCTCTCAAATGAGTTTAACAATGAAACAGTGAATATAAAAAGCTTCTGTGATGTGACGGCAAAATAGAATCTATTACACACTTACGGAAAGTATTAAAGCGGAGGTTCGGAGGACGAGGCCCAGCTCCGAATGAGAATGTTCCATGAGAATGACTTTGGTTCAACCAGTCTGGACTTATCAAAATGCTAATGCAAAGCTATATTCGAGCCACGTATTCCAAATCCAATTTACGCCTTCCGTCCATCTTCTTATCAAGACCAGAGTCTCGGCGTTGAACGTTACTTTAGACCCCGTCCTCCAGTTGTTGTTCCCAGATAGCGAGTGGTTTCAAAAACTCTAAGAGTCATTAAATATGAATGGGTTTGATCATCATCTCTCCAATTCACACTCCAACAGCTATTACTCATTTAATTAGATTATCTGTCAGCCTGCTAATTCTGGATTTCTTAATGTTGTAGTTATAAACCATGCTTGCTAAGAATGGCTGGGTCTGGAGAGAATTCAGACTCCATATGCTACATGAATCTGGCAAAATGTTCCAAAAATGTATTGCATGAAAGAGGGAAAAAAGAGGGTTGGGCTGGAGGAACACAAGACGTGTGTTTATGAATAATTGCTCACTGCAGGAATTGGCCATGACAATTCCAATGTACACAGTGTGATCAACAATGGTAATTAACTGCGAAAGTGATTTTGTGTTTGGATCAGTGTGCCTCGCTGTGTCTGATATAGGGGGAAAAATCCCAGGCACATGAGCCGCCACACTGTTTTTGCAGGTTTCTAAAGATAGGCTTTCATTTGTTACTTTAATGGCTTCCTTCCACTGAAATGTTGAGTTACTGTACAGCTTTGTCTTACTGAATATGTAATCTCATGAAAGGCCATGATGCCATATCCATTAAAAATAGAAGAAAAAAAACGACCTCAGTGGAAACTCCAACATGTTTCAACCTAGTCTTCACCTGCTGTATGTATAGTGTATGTCTGATTACCACACTGCACAAAACATTGCTGAAATGAGTCTGGTGTGGATCTGTTCCAGATACAGACCTCATCTTGTGGTCAGCTTCTGGTTTGCAATGTGCTCTCAAACGTGTGGCCCTAATCGGGAGCATATGTGGCCCACATCTTGCAACCGGGAGTGGTTCTCCCAAGTGCCGTCAATCCATGTAGCAAGTGGGCCGGATGAAAATGTAGGAAGTGGGCCAGATCTGGGGCAGAATAAGTTTGCTGTCTGGAGGTCTACTTTACTAGTAGAGTAGAAGTAGAGGCAGCTGTTATAACACTTGGGAGAAATTCTCTATTAATACTTTTTTTTACATTTTTTATGTATTAATACATTTTAACCCTCTTATTAAGATTCAAGATTCAAGAGTTTTATTGTCATGTGTACAGCAGAACAGACAGTTACACTGTACAATGAAATTCTTACTTTGCTGTTCCTCCAATCACCAATAGATAAAAATAACAAAAAAACAAATAATAAAAATATACACAAAATATACAAAGTATAATAATACAAGTTGAAATAAATAAAAGTATTTTTATAGTTAAAGAATAAAAAATAAAAGTTATGTGTACTTTTATGTGCAAGTATGAAGAGCAGGTCTATTTGACTGATTTCCACTTTGAGTTGTTTCAAATACTGCTTACCAAGTCAAGTCAAGTCAAGTGGGTTTTATTGTCATTTCAACTACATACAGAGTACACAGTGAAACGAAACAACGTTCCTCCAGGACCATGGTGCAACATAGACAGTGCATACAAGACACAAGTGCAACACAAACAACAAGTGCGGACAGACAACACAACACAGTACAGACAAATAATTGCCGGTAGTGTGCAAATTGTGCAATGTGTAATAAATAGAGTCCAGTGAGGTAGTAGAGTTATTAGTGCAATGCTTTGTGCAAAAATGCTTCCCTTTTTTATCGGGGGTAAATGGTTGGGGGGAGAGAGAGAGAGAGAGAGAGAGAGAGAGAGAGAGAGATAGAGTGTACATGTACAGAAAGATATCAGTTCAGACGTTGAGTTGTGTTGAGAAGTCTGATGGCTTGGGGGAAGAAGCTGTTGCAGAGTCTGGTCGTGTTGGACCGGATGCTGCGGTACCTTCTTCCTGATGGCAGGAGGGAGAACAGTCTGTGTGAAGGGTGGGTGGGGTCATCCACGGTGCTGGTTGCTTTGCGGATGCAGCGGGTGGTGTAAATGTCCAAGACGGAGGGGAGAGAGACTCCGATGATCCTCTCAGCTGTCCTCACAATGCGTTGGAGGGACTTGCGGTCAGAGGCTGTGCAGGTCCCAAACCAGGCAGTGGTGCAGCTGCTTAGGATGCACTCTATGGTTCCCCTATAGAAGAGGGTGAGGATGGGTGGAGGGAGACGGGCCTTTCTCAGCTTCCGGAGGAAGTAGAGACGCTGCTGGGCTTTCTTGGCTGTAGAGCTGGTGTTCAGGGACCAGGTGAGGTTCTCCGCTAGGTGGACACCAAGGAACTTGGTGCTCTTAACGATCTCCACAGAGGAGCCGTTGATGTTAAGCGTAGAGTGGACCGGTCTTGATTTCCTGAAGTCAACAACCATTTCCTTGGTCTTCTCTACCCACCCTGAGGAAAAGTTATATATACCATGTCATCATATTTGATATTTAAAATTTTTTTGAGAATTTATAATAAAAGTTTTACTGTTTTGACTTGACCCTTTGCTTGTTCCCGGCAAATTTATACTGTGCAGGTCAATTTGACCCTTAACATTATGAATAAACACAATATGAGAAATGTCGGACAAGCAAGTGTCTACACACTTTTGGATTTGTAGGTGCAGGATTAATAAGAGAGGCACTGTTTATTTATAGTCTACTGATAATTTAGCATAAAGGCCTTTTTAACCAGGTATGTGATGTTTCAGCTCCAAACTATACTGAATCATGTACTGGAGACTTTGATGTAGTATATAAAAATAACGACAAAGTGTAAAAAAAAGAGATATTGTCCTTAGAGAATGCATGTGATAATTTAAATGTTTCCATTAATAATGGTTATTATTTATTTGAGAATATAAGACAATATTTCAAAATAATAGGTCCAAAGAATTGAGAACAATCATTTTTTTAAAATGGCATTTAATATATGTTATATTTCTGAAGCCATATTCTATGAATTAATGTTTCACAATATGTTAAAGCAGCATGATACAAGAACAGTTATTTTTGTTCTCTTAGGGTCCCCCTATAATTGCAGTGCACACATGACACACGGGCGTACAGTTTAATCCCCGTAATTTTGATTATTTTCAATATGTAGATATAAACGAAACCTCAAGTGTAATCCACAGTGTTCATAGGCGTGCATGACGTGTGTGCACACTCAAAGGCGTGTCAAATCCTGCCAGGGAGTTGGAATTCGGCACAACAGAGCGCAACACAGCAAATACAGCATCAGAAGAGAAGGAGCTGCGTTAGTCTACAGGACTTTATTAGAGGAGGTTTAAACTTTCAAGACTCATTTAGAGTGAGATTGGCAAAGACTGACAAAATCTTCTTGCGTTTCTTGTATTTCTTTGCATGCTAGCCTGAAACAGGAATGAGGTTCAGTGACATCTGACTACAAAGCTCTGTTAGATGGGGATGACACAGATGAGGTTACAGCCCACATTGCAATCTTTTTTTATGATTAACGTTGGCAGTGATGTAACAGTTACATCCTGCCGACAGATATTTCGTTGTTGAGACTGACCTTTTGATTTCTTTCCGCTCTCACAAACAAGTAAAAGCCTGGTCTCTTAAGCACTCTCTCTCTTCCTTACTTCCACTGACAACAAGTGCTTTTGCCTCTTTATATGACGTCAATGCATGGAATACTGAGGTAGCTTCTTATAGCTGCTGAAGAACCATAGTTGGTGTGCAACGTTCTCTTAACTGCCCTTCCAAGGTTACGTAGAACTATAGCAGGTGTTCCGTGCCCCGATTGGCAATGATAGAGATGCAGTCCCCAGTTTTAAATCAGTGTAGCAACACAATGATTTTGAGGTTGTTATTTCAAAATCATTACATAATATTGCTTTAAATTCAACAAATGAACAGTAATTGTGCATAAAAGTGTGAAAACAATTAAAACTAGTTTAGAAATGAAGGAAAACATGGCAAGATCATTTTACCCTGAGCACAAACGGCAATGGCAACCTTTTTTTTTTTTTTTTTTAAGAAAACTTCGCGAAGCAGTCTGTATTTTACACTAAGAACAATGTCTAAGACAAAAGCCTCAGGCCAAATGACGTTGTGTTGTCTGAGTTCAGTACCGCTGTTCTCCACTTACAGCCACTTTCCAGAAAATCCTCTCAAAGAAAGCCTTGATGTGGAATGGATAGGGTGTGGCTTTGAAAGCCCCGAGATTTGAGGCTCTGGATCGATACGCTAGCCTTTTCAACTCCAAAGGATGTGTGAAGGCTGCCACACTCCCCCGTGTAGAAGAAGTTCTGAATTTCCAGCATCCTATAGGAGAGGCTATTTCTGACAAAGGTGGCAACCCGTCTTCAAAACTATATATAGATTTAAAGAAAGGATATTTGTAAGTAGAAGAAAAGCACTACCCTGCATCAGTCCTTTGGATCAAGAGACCTGATAACTCACAGTATAGCTCCACAATCTACTCAGCTGCTGCAGGGTGTTGGTACAGGTTTGTAGACACTTGCCTATTCAACATTTCCTCTGAAATGAAGAGTATTTACTGAAGTAACTGCCTTTATTCTGAGAAGGCTTTACACTAGATGTTGGTATTCAGTGGAGCTCCATTGCCTTCAGAGAATGCAACAGTGCCCCCAGCCCAATACATCTCTGACCGGAGATGTTCACAAGGCAATTAATATGAGTCTGAGTCCCTGGTGTGCAAGTGCGGGCCGAGTCTTGAGTATTTGGCAAAGAACTGTAGTCTTGTTATTAGTAGCATTGCACATACAAAGTGCACCCTACTAAAATCCCCTCAAGCTTCAGCAAAGCTTCAAACAATGAGCCTTTAAATATAGAAAACCTTTACAGCTAAAGGACAACAAAACAGTTAAAGGACTGCATCTGTAGTTTATATGGCATGTGTGATAGCTAGCTGGCTAGCGCAGTGGCTAAACTGTCTGAAGTGTTGGTAGGTTTTAAAGAAATGTGGTCTTAAAAAAATGTAAAACCTTCAACAATGCAAGCTAGGTAGCAGACGTTTTGTCTAAACTACCGGCTAGCCACTATTTCAAGTCATCTTTTACTTTGTATTACATGTAGTGCTTTATTCTGTCTGTGAGACTGAAGGTTCTTCTGTAATGAACAACTCCATATTGGAGGCCTGAACCTGACCAGGCTGCAGGAGAATGGTGTTGCAGTAATGACTGAGCTTGACCCTGGCAAAACTGACTGGCAAGGTTGAAATAGAAAGGTTCATTCAGTTACTTCATTTACTACTTAAGTTATCAGTTCTTTATTTCTATTTTTTCTCTGCACATTGTTCTGGGTTTTTTCTCAGGCCAAATTTTCAGAAGTTCTAAGTCCGAGTCAGAGCTCTCTCAACATGCAGCTCAAGTCCAGGTTGACTCAAGCCCCATCTCTCCCTCTAGCCAACCCTTGGCATAGGACAATGGTGATCTTAGGCTCATGTGCAGAGTCCCATTCTTTTCTCCAAGCTTTTCCCCACACTAGAGACTATACAAGCTATGCATGCACATCTGACCACCCATGTCAGCAATGGAAGCCCCTTTAAATTTAGCTCTGCGCTATTATTTTCTCACTGGCAAGGCAAGTAAATGAAACTTGGAGTAAAATACAGACAATACTAACTTAGACACGAACAGTAATCTGTCATGGTTGGTCTTTATCAGTGATGCATAAAACTTTTAATAAGCAAGCTTGTGATTGATTAAGTTAATATAGCTCATTTTTGAACAAAGATTTTTTGGAAAGGTACATTTGCTTGTTTTTGTATTAATATTGATCAGATCCACAACTTAAGCCTGACAAATGGGTGCCTGGAAGAAAGCATACTATAAAATATGCCTTTTTTCATGTAGTTATTAAAGTTGGTTACTCAGCAACTAGGGCCTTGTGTGAAAAATGACTGCTCCCCTTGCTTAGTAACTGATTAGACCTTTTCTAGCAGTGATCCAACTGTCTTAATATTTGCCTATGTTATATTCAAGTTCCATTTTGTAAAGACAAACAAAAATAACCATATATACCATATATACCATCATCAACTACCATCAAAACTTGCGCCTGTGAAGCTTCTTCTAGAGCCTGAGTAATGCTAATCTTTTTTTTTTTTTTGAGAGAGATGGTCAAAGTTCTTAAAGTAATAAGTTCAGCATCTGTGTTGTACTAGACTTGTGCATGTGTTTGAGCAAGTTACATTCATAGAGTTTTATTATCTGAATTACATAGCAACCCATTTTATAGTCAGATTATGTTATTGAGATATAGCAAAAAGCTTGATCCTTATCACAATTTGTTATTGTTACAATAATAGACAAACACAATATTACGTTTCATGTCTATTATTGAGCACATTGAGTAACAACCACAGTACAGGGTAGAAAAAGCAAGTACTAAGCCCTTTTATTTGTTCAACCTCTGAACAACCTCCTTTAACAGCAATCACCTCCACTGAACATGCTCTGCTGCTGCAAATGAGATTTGCACAGTGCTGTGGAAGAATCTTGGGCCATTCCTTCCTGTAAATATGTTTCAGTTCCTGAATATGTATGGCATCCCTTGCACGGCCCTCTTCAGGTCTTACAACAGCATCTCAATTGGGTCAGTCCTGTTTTAACAATTCATCTGTTGATTTACTTGTGTGCTTTGAGTTCTTGCGTTATTGCATCACCCAGCTCTTGACATTAACCTCTTCAGCTTGATGTCATGGACTTTGGCCCTTACATTTTCCAATGAAACATTTTAATGCACCTTCGCATTCATTGTTCTCTGCAGGATGGCACGGCATCCAGGCACTGAAGCAAACCATGATGGATGGTTTTTATGTTGATGTTCTTTTGTTTCCAGGCGTAACCACACTTCAAGTCTTGCCTCCTTAATTGAAACAGCTCTTGCTTTTGTTTACAAGGAGTATTCAATTAAACACATGAACAATGTGACTGTTAAATCGCCATATTTGTGACATAGATAACACACACAACAATTTTTAGTAGTCTAGCCAATCAGTCCAGATATCCAGGTTCTTCCAAAGGGTATTACTGCAACAGTAGAGAACCAAAATAATTTTGAGAGTTTTAAAAAAGAGAATTTACATGAAACATTACTGAAAGAATTACACATAGAAAACCACCAGCAATGAGAAACAGTATGAACTAAGTAAAACACCAGAGTTTAAATATATGTAGAAAAAATACCCTATCTATATGCAGGGGCATACCTAGCCCTAGAATGATAAGATATAAAGAGATGATACTATAACGTAACTTTGTGTGTGTGTGGTCAGCAAGTCAGCTATAGATATTCGATTCTTATATTTGAGTCAACAAGGCCAACATGATTTTGATCAAGCCCTGAATTTTTCTCATTCTCATCTGGTCACCCTAGCCCACAGAAGCTCAATATTCAATGAGAAAAATGTGTGTGTGCATATACTCTAGTTTACAGTTATTTTTTTTTTTGTTGACAAAACCTGAATATTACTGGAGAATCATATTGGTCTGTTAAGCTGGTTGCTAAACAAAACCCAACTGAGTACACTGTTAGGAGTTCAGAAGACTAGGTGCATATCTATGGCCATAACTGTAAGTTAAAAAAATAGCAACTTCAATGAAGCACAAGCTTATTTCACCATTTACTGTTGCAACTTTTCTGTGATTTTATGGAAATTAATCTCTGATGGTTTTCCCAAGGTTTTTGGACAGCAGGCTTTAATTTGTACCAGGATTGAAGCACTTTTTAAGACAAAGCCTGTATGCCTAATTACCTCCCACTGCCCACCCCAGAACTTTAGTGCCTTGTTGCTCTACTCAGAAAGAATATAAGAAATTTGCTGGAATGTGTGCAAAAATACAGCAAATCAAGCAACTAGTTTGTCACGGCAACCGCAGTCCGCTTAGCTTTTCACTTTCTGGAGTTAATGTAATATTAAAGGCAGCATCCTTTACTCATTCTTAAGCACTTTGTCATACAACAGAACCAGAGAGACCAGTGTAAAAAGAAAGGAAAGCATAAAACCCCATAATTCATCAAACTGAGTGCTAAACTGTTATGCAAGCCCCCCGAGAAACCCTCGGAGAGCAGACAGAGATGGAAAAAGAGGCATAACGTAGTGCCAACAGGGAGCCTCCCAGCAGTATAGAGAGACATAGAGCCCATTTGTTCCCCGAAGGTGTCATGAAAGCAGAGGGAGAAGCATGGGGGAAAAGAGATGCTAGATTGTTTTGGTGCCCAGGGACAACCATTACATTCTTATTAGTTGCTATTCCAAAGCAAAGAAAGGACTATTTTTCTTACTCTGGTAAAATGGACAGCCTAATTATTGGTGAAAGTGCAGCACAGCAGGGCGAGAAGGTTGTGATATAGTGGCAGCAGGAAGAATAATACAAGCAAAACTGTGTTTATCTCACATGATGGGTGAGCACGGGCGGAGGTGGCCACACCATAAGCTGCATGTGCACACGGTTCTGTGGCTTTTTCTCTGAATTTCTCATATTTATCGCTTATATAACATACACTGACTGCCTGCTTCATTGACTACACCTTCTTTTATCTACAGTCTTCGTCCATTTTATTAACTCCACTTACCACATAGGAGCACTTTGTAGTTTTATGATTACAGACTATAGTCTGTCTGTTTCTCTGTATACTATGGCTTCCCCCACAGGCTCTTAGAGCATATGGCTGTGCATAATTAGCACTCAACTTTTTTGTTGTTCTTTTTGATGCTGTGTTGTTGGTTGTAGAAAGTTGGTACTTCATGGAATTGTGTCCAAAGAAGGTAGGTTCTGTGTGTGTTTGTCTACACAGTGCAGATACGGAATATCCAATTTTTTATTTATTTATTTTTTTTTTTTTGAGGATGGGACCCCCAAAAGCAATTATGACAAAATCTAACAGCTGTTTAGACTCACAGTGGAACCTTTTCTAACCGCACAGTGGGAAATCTAACACTGTGTCCTAACAGCAAGTGAGGTGAGTGAGAACAATAAAATCATCACACTTTCATTCAGTCGATGATTCCTACGCCAGCTGCGAGTGGCACAGCGCAATGCAGTATATATTTCTGTTTTTGACGCGCCCGCATGGAAAATCTTCCAGGAATTAGAGAACAGACAGATTTTCATGAACCTTCCAGTAAAACGATTTGGAGAGGAACTGGGAAAGTTAAACACCATGTTTTGTATTAGTTAATTTAGCTAGTTCATCAAGCAGACTTTAAGAAGTTAACAAGCTGCCCAACACCCCATGGTATAACGCTTTACCGCTATGTTGTATTCCCGGTCCGGGCCGTTCTGTGTGGAGTTTGCGTGTTCTCCCCGTGCTTGAGTGTATTTCCTCCAAGTACTCCAGTTTCCCCCCACAGTCCAAACACATGCATGTTAGGTTGATCAATTGCCATACGATAGACTGGTAACCTCGCTATGGTGTACCCCACCTGACACTGGAATTAGCTTTTGACTGGACACTAAATAAAGTGTGGTCTCTGATTGTTGCTCAAAAGTGTAGAATTGGCAGAATATGTTTAAAAAATGTCTTTTCAGGTTCTGTTTATATGTGTCGGTTGATCAACGGTTTTTAAAAGTCCATTATCACTTTAACTGTGCAGCACCTGGGAGCCTGCTGATGGAAAAGCAAAACTTGTTCAACAAATAATGAAGAGAAATGCCAGAGAAAGACCTCCATTATCTCCTCTGTCAATTGAACGGATTTTGATTGAGGCCTTGTTCGTTCCCAAAGGAAGCAAAACCACATTTCGAGTATTGACATCTCCATCTGGAATGTCAGAATAGACATTGAAGATACACCGACAGCTTAATAGGAGCTATTTAAGCTTATTGGTGTGTTACCTGACATAATGTCTGAGTCTAAGGAGCTCTTTTTAGAATGTGAACTATCTGATCCTACCATGAGCGCTGGAAGAATGAAAAAATGCTGAAAAGTCAATTGTGCACAATTGGCAACTTACCTAAATTATAGTTGAACAGACAAGACTTGATTCCAGTGTGTCCTTCTTTAGTTTTGCACTGACACTGTAGAGCTAATATAACTAGAAAAAATAATGAATGCTTGTAGGCACCAGTTAACATGTATAACAATTAGCAAAAATACAAATTCCACATACTCAAACAGTGTTGGGTAATGCATATTCAACTTGCTTGTGTGATTTCTGACACTGTGTGACACATACTGCTATCAGTAAAAATAGCAATAAAACGTTTTGCGACATACTTTTGATCATTTTTATAGATAACATTGTGTCCATACAGCAGGGGTGTTTATTAGTATTCAGGAAGGTCCAGTTAGAGGAAACTTCCTGAGGCCAAGTTATGATTTAATATTATATCCTGTATACTGAAGTAGCCTAGTACCAGCATTTTATGTCATCAGCAACTGAAAGACCAAGACATTACACATATCCTACAGCGATTTCCTTTAACTGATCAGTTGGCCAGTAATCTGATTTTAATCTGAAGAAATGTTTAATGTCAAATAATGTCAAAAAACCTAAAGCAGTGATTTGGCCAAAGATCAGTTCAGTATATTTCGACAATGGCACATTAAAAATAAATAAAATATAATATTATATATTATATTATATAATAAAGAATATATAATATTCTTATAATATTCTTCTTCTTAACTCAGTTTCACAGCTTGACATGTTGGTATGGGGCTGCCTGTGGGAAGAATAAACATATATGTCTCTCCATTCCTGGTTAAAAAGTCTTTCTCCGACATGCTTTATGCTCCGACTGCTACTTCTCACTTCATACCTCGTCTGTGTGCACGGCACTCTTAAATCTGCACAGATCTGATTGGCTGAGGAATGCTTTTGGTGATCTTACAACGTACATGATTGGTCTGTGAGTTTACTGCGCTGTAAAGCCTGTATACTGCAAAGACAAGAAAAGTTCAGCCACTTAAAATAAATACAGTCAGATAATAAACATGTCTGCCCTGACCTGAATACATTAGGTATACGAGAGAAACTCTGCATAAGATGTTTAGATTAGATCTTTGGCCAAACCACTGCTTTAGGTATTTCTGATATTAAACATTTCTTAAGATTAAAGTCCGATTACTGGCCAACTGATCAGTAAAAGGAAATCACTGTAGAATATGCTGAAATCTCACCATATTCTACTGTGTTCTTTCCTTTTTGGAAAAGCATTACGATCTGAAATGCTCCTCATAACTTCAACAGGTGTGGGCGGAGCTAAACTGCTGCAGGCTGAATAGGCAGCTGTACGGTCATTTGTTAGAGATTTGTCTCATTAATATTTAGTACAGCCATTTGCAAATATTTGAACAACCCCATCTAATGTTGATTTTCTAAGTGAAAATGAATGAACACCTCGATAAAACGACCTCTATGGAGGACTACAGAACCCCTAAGGGGCCATGGTTGAAACAGGATATTGCATTCCCTTGCAAATGCAATGGATTTTGCAAGAGAATTTAAAACTAGTTCCTTTATATTATTCATGATTAGTTGTTAACGTAAAGCATTAGAAGCAGTGTTCACAACACGTTACATTGTTAGTGCCAAAGAAGTCAGTCCCAGCTTGTAGAGTGTGAGCAAAAGTTAAGTTAGTAGAGTGCTGTCATTGTAATTTGCCCTTGTAATCACTAGAAACATGTACTTCATTACATCACTTAATCTACACCAAAGTAATGTTTATTTCTCTTCTTGGTTGTGTAGTGCTGAGTGGTGTAGATTGAGTAGTAGTGTTGACTAATGTTGACTTTTCTGTGTTGAGTAAAATACATTACTAGTTCTGAGACATGATTTACTTAGTATGTTGCAGAGTTTCAGTAAATTCTTAAATAAATACTTAAATACAATATACAATATTGGAGGGGCCTTTAGCATAGCGTGCCTCACTTTACCTAGAGCTGACAAATGCATCTTATAAACAAGCTCTTATTATAGGTAATAAACACCACTTATAATGTGTTATGATTATGATGAACAATTCATAATGTAAAATCAACAAGTTTATAAAGAGAAATGCATTCTTATAAATATTAGTAGCCACATTTCTGATGCCTTATGAATTACAATGTGTAATGAAGGTGTTCATAGGTTCTTAAAGACGTGGTGTTATCTTTAATATGTGCAGTTCATGTTCCTTGCAGGTTTGGAGACATGAATGAATGTCCTGTTGCAATGCCTTTTTAATTCTAGATATGATTGACTGTGTTTACTATGGATTTGCTTAATGAGAAATAAAGCAGGTCATAGCACTCTTTCAGGCATACCTGTATATATATGTATGTACATACTAAGAGTAGTTTCTGCTCCAGGACTTTGTGACCCTTTGAGTTGTGAATGCTTCATCACAAAGAATAAAATACAGAAAAGAAAAGAGGCTGCACAAAACGTCCTTGCTATCGCTATAATGTTGGACAGATAGAACTGAGCAGAGCAATAATTCCTCAAAGACAGCTTTTGACCCTTTCCTTGAATTTTTTTCCCATAAAGTCCTAGCAAGGAATGAGATATGCCGGCCATAAACGGCACTAATTACATCTTTAAATACATCAACTAAAGGTCATAAGAGTTCAATTGTTCAACTTTTTCACAATTTAACTTGATTTACTGTCTATCTGTCCTTTCTATAATGTGCGACTATACACGTAATACTGTATAATTGACTGGGTGTCATTTCTTAGAGGTTCTGAATGTACATGGAATCCACAAGTGTCCACAAGAATGTAGAAATGGAGCACTTGCTGATATAGACATAGTATCATAGTATTCTGAAACACATACATATATATATATATATATATATATATATATATATATATATATATATATATATATATATATATATATATATATATATATATGGATTCTTTTTATTCCCATTTACACTCCCAGCATTTGGCAGATACCCTTATCCAAAGCAACTTACAGTTTTACATTTACACAGGTAGTCAAAAATAGTGTTAGGAGTCTTGCCCCCTTTTTCTTATTGTCATAGTACAGGGTGCTTGTGCAAATGGGTAATCAAACCCCAGTTTACAGAATTGGGGGCAGTGATGTAATGCACTACACTATACCCATCTCATTTTGTAAATCTGTACATGTGAACCTTTTATATATTACTGCCATATATAAATTGCCTGCCAATACAGGTGCACAATTGCAGACTGTAGCTCATCTGTTTCTCTGTGTACTTTACCATTACCCACTTTTAACCTGTTCTTCAATGATCCGGAGCCCCAAAGACCACCACAGATCAGATATTATTTGGGTGATGAGTCAGCAGCTGCTGCAGTTTTTAAACATTGTTTTCTCTCACTGTCCACTCTAATAGATACGCCTACCTTCCTGGTTTACCGTTTAGATGTAAAGCTAGAGACAGTAGCTCATCTGTTGCTGCACGCTTTGTGTTGGTCTTCCTCTAGTCCTTCATCAGTGGTCACAGAATGCTGCCCACAGGGCACTGTTGGCTTGATGTTGCTGGTAAGTGGACTATTCTATGTCCAGCAGTGACACTGAGGAGTTTAAAATCTCCAGCAGCGCTCTGTGTTTGATCCACTCACACCAGCTTATACCACTCTTACCTGCTCTGTGGTGGTCCAATGGGGGTATTGACCTGTAAAGATCAGGGGCAAAGGGGATAAACAGTGCATGCAGTGAATCAGATAAACTACAGTCTGTAATTGTTGAGCAATAAAACTTTTCTATATGGTAAGTGGATCAGATAAAACAGAGAATGTGTGTAGATATAAGGAAGTGGTTTTAGTGTCATGGCTGATCTGTGTCTATATTCAAGCTAATAGCCATGCAAATCTCCACAGACAAACACTGGCAGCAAATGAGTCGTAATTAAGAGCTCCATCATGCCACAGACCAGTTTGTAAACTTTCTGGCCTGCTGATTTTCCTGATTTGAAGTTTTGATGAAGTTGTTGTGAAATTAAAGTATATAATTGAAGTATATAAAGAAGCAACAACAGCTTAGAATGAAATAGTGAAACACATTTACGGAGCTGATCAGCAATATACTGAGTTGAGTAACATGTAAAATGCCTTTCCTCTTTTGTTCCAAACTGCATCTACAAGCACAGTTAGCCCAGACCATTATCCCTCCTACACCAAACTTCACTGTTGTTGCAATGCAGTTTGGTCGATAACGTTCTCCTGGCATATTTACCCAACCAGATTCATCCATCAGACTGTCTGATACAATAGAGAACAATAGTTTCCCCTGCTCCAGAGTCCAGTGGTGTCATTCTTAAAACCACTCTAGCCGGTGCTTGACATTGGGTGTGGTGATCTTAGGTTCATGTTCTACTGCTCAGTGCACAGTTCTTTTACTCATGTTGCTTTCAGTTTGGAACTGTTTGGAAGGAGTGGTGCAACAAAGGACATCAGCAATCAGCAGCCAGAAATCTGCAGCCACTCTTTGAGTTTGCATGGTCTACCGCTTTGTGGCTGTACTGTTGTTGCTTCCAGACACTTCTATTTCACAATAGCACTTACATTAGACCAAGGCAGATCAAGCCAGGCAGAATATCTGATATGTGGAAGGTCTAGCATCCTATTACAGCTCTTCACTATGACCCATTAAACTGTTAATGGTTGTCCATGAAGATTGCATGTGCTTGATATTCTACACCTGTTAGCAATGGACATGTTTTGAAGCTTCAAAATGTTTTTGTTTTTTTTTCCAAAAGACAAAAGACAGTTCTCTCTCCATATTTCATCACCATTTCTACCCACACTAAGGTAAACACAGTGATTTAAGGGTATTGGTTTGCATCCTTTTAATGTTTGGTCTATACGTGAAATATACATAAGACAGTATTGTACAATGTACAATGTAACCTATTCAAAAATTCTTCTCATATTAATTATTTTTCTCATGCAATAATAAGGCATGGGCTGGTCCACTGTAATTTACCATCAGTACCTCTTTGCTTTAAAATCCGTACACTGTCATTAATAGATGCCATTTACAAAGTAAACATCACTTTTCCATCCAAAAAAAGGCCCTGCTGAGATACAGTGAGCTTGTCATTGTGAATGTGTGTGTGTGTGTGTGTGTGATGCCTTTGTGTTCAGAATATGAAGCCTTTTGGAGCGACGAAGGCTTTTCAGCCCCACAGACATCTTTGTTGTCAGCCTGGTATTGAAACGCCTCCATAACAAGAGAGAGACAGAGTCATCATTAGGCACAATGAACTGTCACACATAATGAGCGAATAAATAATTGATTTTGAGGGCTTCCAAATTGAGTTGCGGCAGCATATGATAAAGCCAATCAGGCAGAATTGCCAGTGTTCAGCAAGCCCGGCATCCTTGAGAAGAGAGAGAGGAAGAAAGAATGGAGAGAGAGAGAGAGATGGAAAAAGAAGAGGGAATTTTTCAATCTAACTTTTTAAACGGCCTCCCTGGCAATCCAAATGTTTAGACAGCTTTTTTTTCGCGTCTTGCCTCACGCGGTGACCTTGCGGATGAGGAGAGGGTCTGAATAATAATGGGAAATTAATGTTGATGTACGAAGAAGCTCAAGGAGACACATTCCTTGCTTTTCTGGTGATGTACAATCATGACCCAATTAGACGAGGGGGCTTAAATACCTGCTGCTGTCCAGTTTGCAGCCACATATTAAACCCGCCCAGAGGCATCTTAAAGGGGAATTGTGCAGATTCTTCTGAATTTAAGTGGTAGAGTGGTTTAACGTGAAATGCTCTATTGTGGAGCAGTGTTAATTTCGTCAACGAACCTTTTTTTCATGACGAGAACGAGACGAAAACTAACTAAAATCTACAGAAAGGATAACACCTATGACGAAATTGATTGACACTTTAGTCAACGAATAAAAACAAGATGAACATGTTTGGCAGGGACGACATCCAATCAGAATGGATTTAGTTTTGTGAAAGGCAGGGACAAGTTAGGAAAACATCCAATCATAACTACTTCGGCGTATATGGAGAGGCGGGACAAGAAGAGTAGCCGTCAATCAAACACACACTTACACAAATTTTGTCTAAACCCGGGAAGAACGTACGAGTCTGTGAACTGTCGCTAATCATGATGGAACTAAGTTATCTAGACAATGTCAGCAGAGAGAAAGAGAGTTTAGTGTTTGTGTTTAGAGAAAATCATCACACCGCACTGGACATCAGCCCTCCAGCACCACTGTTAGCTAGCTTTACCACTGCTAACGCTAGTTTAGCCTTGCTTAATCGTAGTCCTGAAAGCACACTGCCCTGTACAGTTTAGAGCGTGTCCTGCTGTAAACGCTGTATTAACTCAGTAAGGTGGTGTTAATGGTCAGATTAGTTGGATCAGGTATGTGGGAAGCAGGTGAAGCGCTGTATTAACTCAGTAAGGTGGTGTTAATGATCAGATTAGTTGGATCAGGTATGTGGGAAGCAGGTGAAGCGCTGTATTAACTCAGTAAGGTGGTGTTAATGATCAGATTAGTTGATCAGGTATGTGGGAAGCAGGTGAAGCGCTGTATTAACTCAGTAAGGTGGTGTTAATGATCAGATTAGTTGATCAGGTATGTGGGAAGCAGGTGAAGCGCTGTATTAACTCAGTAAGGTGGTGTTAATGATCAGATTAGTTGATCAGGTATGTGGGAAGCAGGTGAAGCGCTGTATTAACTCAGTAAGGTGGTGTTAATGATCAGATTAGTTGATCAGGTATGTGGGAAGCAGGTGAAGCGCTGTATTAACTCAGTGAGGTGGTGTTAATGGTCAGATTAGTTGATCAGGTATGTGGGAAGCAGGTGAAGCGCTGTATTAACTTGCAAAGCAAAAAAAAGAGCTATCTAACATTAGCTGTTCACTGAACCACTGTATGCCCTTTAAAACCACATCACAGAATCATGGCTCATACTTGCAGTGCTGGGTGGAGAAAAACATTTAATTGAGGTAAAGTGTGGTGTGGCTTCTACTTTACACAAATATTGTGCAACATAACAATATCATGAATTGCACTTAGGTTCAACCAACAATATAACTTATTATTATTATGAATAATAATCACAATAAAATAGGCTGTTGATGGTGGTTGAGGTAATATTTGTAATCTAAGCTTATTTGTTTCTACAATGCTTCCAGCTTTTCGTCCTATTTTAGATGATTAAACAAAATTACAATACCAAAAGGCAAAAATATCCTTTTTTTAATAAGTTGTGAAATGCAAGTCTGTACAAGTCTCTGCGGGATGTGCGAGCTGTCATATAAGGACACGCTTCTGTAGGCCAAAATTACGACACTGGACAGATTATGAACTTGCTTGATTATATAAAGATAATTCAATTACCTAGAAGTGCACTCCACGTACTTGGAAAAGTCCAAGATGATTAAATTTTACGCTGGGAAGTTTTGCAAAGGGCCACTCGGGGCAGAGCTAAACGCTTGGGGTGAAAGACAAAATGAAGTTACTTTGTGATTCTCTAGTGCTTTGCAGTGGGCAACAGATGCTGCTTTACCAAAATGAAATAGTCCAAGAACCAGCAAACACAATAGGGGGGGTTTAATGGTGGATAAAATAGTATGTAGTGCTGTTCAAAGTTTGAAATCAGTTCTTAAAATGAGTATTATTGTAACATTTTGTGTACAACAATAGCTTACATAAATATATATATTATATAAGATATAATATCTGAATATCTGAAATATAAGATATTTTCAGATGGTGAAATGATGAATAATATAATGTCTTTAGAATAATTATTTGCAGTAATTTACATATATTATTTGCTTATAGTATTTGCTTATAGTAAAATGAGTATCATTTTAGATATTAATTTTAATCAGAGTAAGTTATATTCATGGGTAGAAAGTGACAAAGTACATTTACTGGAGTACAGACTTAATTACGGTTTTTGGTTATCTGCACTTTATGTATTAATTTTCAGACATGGGACCAAGTCACTAAGTTGCAAGTAACAAGTAAGTTTCAAGTCTTGACAATCAAGTCCCGAATCAAGTCCCAAGTCAATACAAGGAAGTCTCGAGTCAAGTCCCAAGTCAATACAAGGAAGTCTCGAGTCAAGTCCCACGTCTTAAAGTTTGAGGAGGTCTAATCACTAATCAGCTAATTACCAGTCCATTACCGTGTTAAAATAGGTGTTAAATCAGAAAAAAACACTAAAATGTGAGACAGTGGGCCTCGAAGGCCAAGGCTGAAAAACACTGCACTGTATGGAAGTATTAGTACTCATTACACCTACAGGAACTTTAATAACATCACATTCTAAACCCATAAGCATTAATATCTGGACGGGTCTTTCAGTTCTAACAGCATGTGTGACTCTGCAGTAGCTCTGCATGTACTGATCAGTGTTTGAGACATTTCTACACTACTTGAACACTTCCTGTCTGAGATGCTGTGGTTGCTAAAAGCTTTAATGTTTCAGTAAAGTTCTCAGTGGATGGTGGAATATCTAGGAGGGATGAACGGAGGGAGAGAGCTTCGTTCACATTAGCTGTTGTTTATCATGATGTCGCCAAGTTTGCTAGCTTGTTAGCCAGCTAGCTAGCTAACTGCTACATGTGAAAAATACATAGCAGAGACTTCCTGTTCTTTGTGCCTCAAAAGTGGAACAAAGCTTGAAGTGGATGCAGCTCCATCTGTGATCCTGACTCCACATGTCCTGCATGTCACAGTTCTTTTTTATGTACTACAGCAGAATCTTTGTAGTTGAATGGGATTATTTTTGGGTTGCTCCTCGTCTATGCACAAATTCAACACTGGTGCCCCCCAAAGCTTTCTGTGATTAAATGCAAAACTTGTTGCTAGGTTACAGATAAACTAAGCGGCGATGCTAAGCTCCTTACAGCACCATTTAATACTAATTGATCCAGTTATTTGATTAAGTTTCCTTATTTATTATGTTAAAATAGGGTGGCGAGTCTTTTCAAGTCTTAAAGCTCAAGTCCGATTCTAAGTCCAAGTCAGTAAGGGTAAAGTCTAAGTCAAGTCGCAAGTCTTTAGTGATATTGTCAAGTCAAGTCACAAGTCATCAGCTTAGTGACTCGAGTTGGACTTGAGTCTAAGTCATGTCCACACGTCTGTTAATTTTTAAATGACCTCATTAATTTTTTACCATTTAATGCTGGAACTACCATCATAACCGTTTCATGTAATAACTTGATGTGAGGGAGCTTAATGGTTGTGGGACATGCTTGCACAATGCATGCTGGGCACTGATGGACAAAATCATAAAAAGAATACAAAATCATGAATTTATGAACAGTTATTTAGGCTTTTGGTGGTAGTTGAGGAAATATATCTCTTATCTAAGGTACTGGCAGATAAAGGTTATAAAGATAAAGGTTCAGAGAGCCCATGGTCATATAGGGAGAGCATGCTGGAGGTTTTTTAGGCGAAGAAAGTTTCATATGGGTTTAAATGTTTGCTTCAATGATGCCACCCAATCTGAAAAAGCATGTCTGTAGTTGCAGTTTTTATGCTGTGGTTGGTTGAATTCCCTTTTATGGATTGTTATGGATTTGTATGCCTATTGGGGCTAATGTTTTGTTCAGCAACAACAAAACATTATTATGTTATTTTAAGGCAACAGGTTTCTGAATGTTTTCTGTAGGTGGCTGTGATGTAGCGATCGCTGCTCTCTTATACGATCACATTGGCCGCTGTAGGAATGAGATGCGACATAAGTAACATGTTTGTGGATGCGTGATGAATCTGGTGACAGAGACAGATCATAGCTCTGCTGTTAACACAGCATGTAAATGCGTACAGGAACCATTTAACTTGAACCAGTTTGTTCCTAATACCAGGTCCGGTGTGTATCCACTGTTGATGTATACTAATAGCTATCTAGAGTAAATGCAGAATTAATGTCACTGATTAATTTTTTTTTTTTTTTTTTTTGAAATAATCACACACACATAGTTAGAAATCTTAATCTTTTAATCTTGTCAAACAAACACAGCACTATTGGTGACATCACAGGAAGACCAGTTGTTCCAGTCCTTAATGTAGTGACAATAAAAGAATATTACATACTCCTATACTAGTTATGTTTTGTATAGGAGTAACATCTATACATATCATATTACTCCAGTAATGGTATATGGATGTCATGGGTATTATACAACTTTCTTATTTTGGAATAATCTACAGTGATATTCTATCACAAAAATATTCTACACACATCCAACATTTCTTTCAAAACTTACTGCTAATCATTTAAAACCTACAAACCAAATTATAATAATTTCATCACTTTAACATTATTGAAAGTCCAGGTAACCTGTTGAGTGTCAATGTACATGTGAGACAAACCAAAGAAGAAAAGTACAACTCAGTTTCAGCTTTAATGGTTTGTACTCATTCAGATACATGGACTAACGCAACAAGTTTGGTAAAACCACAAATGCTCCTTCTTTCTAGCTATGTTCTACAATGTTCTCTAAAGTCACGCTGCTCTAGATCGTTCTCTCTCACTGTTTAACAAATGTTTCATCTCCATCTATACTGTTCAAGAAAAAAAAACACATTAGAAGTGTTCTCCCCCATTCATATTGTTCTAGATCATTCATCCATTTTAAGCTATTCCACTGTGGGGTTTTTTTCCCCAATTTCTACTGCTCTAGAATATTCAGACATCGTTTTAGATTGTTCCCCTTCATTGTTCTTGAATATTCTCTGGATGCAGCCTCAGGTTTTTTCCTGGTAGTAGTGTTCTAGAAGGTTTTCCTCATTCACACTCTTCCAGGATAGTCATTCCATTTATGCTGTTCTAGAAAAATCAGACCAGTTTCAGTGTTCTGGTTATTCTGTAATGTTCTCCTGATTCACACTGTTGTATTTTTGTAGTGTTCTAGAATGTTTTTCCCCATTTATACAGTTCTTGAATATTCACTCCATTTATGCTGTTCTAGATTTTTCCCTGGCAGTAGTACAATATGTGTTTCACATTCATGTGTGGTCCGGAAGAGGATGGGTTCTGTATTTGAGTCTTGGTTCCACTAAGTGTTTCCTCCTCATGCTCCACTAAGGTTTTCCCTGCTGTGGATATTGACTTTATTCTAAACTACAGTTTGTACAGCAATGAAGATACATACAGGTCAGTTTTGTACAACTAAACACAGAAGAACGTGTCTGGAACACATTTGTCTTAAACAGAGCGGAGCTTGTGACCTTCAGGCTATAGTGTTAGCATTAAATGAGCTAACAAATGCAGTTCACAAACCGCATCACACCCATGACCCTGATGGATGAGAATGAACACTGAGCAGTGTGCACTGTAAATAAAAGAAAAAAAATCGGAAAATAGAAAATGTCCTTCAGCACGTCTGTCAGAGAGGAAAGGCTGTTATTTATCGACCTTTTTAAATAAATATTTCAATGGCTGAATTGTACAGTAGCCACCTGACATTTCCCAGCATTGATTAGCCTTCAGGTCCAGCTGTAATCAATCAGGGTAGCAACAGTTCAAAGAGAGAAAAACATGAAAAATCTAATGAAACGGTGGTAAAGTGCTTCACGGTAACTAATGACCAATGAGGTATTACTTCAAATCTTGTGTGTGGTCTGGACATGATTGCAAGTACTGCACTCTTCTTCATCAGGCTGGAATTGTTCCAAGTTGTTCCTGTTGTCACAGTTTCATCTCAAAATAAACAACAAATCATTCATAATTTGCATTCAAGAGCCCATATGGTAGGAAACAAAATTTTTGTGTGATAGGAATTTAAAAAATCTATCTAGTGTATAAACATTGCTTCAAAACCTGCCATTTATTGCGCAGTTCATATCATATATCGAACATTGGCTACAAAAAAAATCTTTATTAATCTATAAAATTATTATCAACTCAACAAGTAAAAGTTTCTCACCTTTTTTAAATAAAACATTATCTAATATTTAAACATTGGTTCAACACATACCACTCACTCCATACAGTCCATAAGCTGCACAAATTAATTAATTATATATTATATATTATTATACAATATCATGATGCACAAATATCATACTGGCAGACAGAGGAGGCTGAGTCATGTGCTTATGGCAAGTTATGAGGGCTGTTAGTCCCTATAGGCGTTGTGTCTTCTAGACACAGTTTAATCATGCTTGGGTTTGACTGGCTGAAAGGGAGGGCCCTCTCCAAAGACTGACCTTGCAATGTGCAAATTTTCTTACTGCCAGAAACGAAGACGTGAGAGCTGATCAGTTTACTAGTGGTTTATTATCAGGGCCTTTAGTCCACAAACACTTAAACACCAGTGAAAACGTAGTCTTATTCATTTCCTATGTCGTTTGATTCTTTGTAGATATCATGCCACCAAAAAGAGAAGCAACATCAGGAGCCTTTTTACCTCCCAGACCGTACGTCATAGCTAGTAAACTAACTGGCCAGTAAACAAAGACTAGTTTTTTTTCTTATAAGCAGCTTTTAATGGTCTATTGTTTTGAGAATGGTGTGATATCTGGTCACCCGGATCCACCCAGCTAATCCTATCTTCTGTCATATATAGGCTAGCAGTGAGATTGATAGCAGAAGCAAACACTAAGGACTTCAGGAGCATTTTCACCACTCAGAGTAAGACATAGGCAATAAACCAACTAGCCAGTTGCATCATTGACCTAATTAAAACCTACTACCCTTTCGTCACTTTCCACTTATAATGTATAATGATAAATAATGTCAACTGACATCAGTTAATCATATTAGCTAGCATTACTAACAAGCTAACCCTGGTCTCTGGCATCTGTAGGCTAAGCTGTCAGGTTGAAAAGTGGGATGTTGTGTCCCTATTAATGTTGAGACCATTGAGAACAATTGCCCTTAGCTACTAACAAACCTCAGATAACATAGCTGTTGTAACTTCTGCCATCAGAATGAAGAGGGAGACCAGTTTAAAGTAAGCTTTATTCTTAAGACACTGCGGTACAGACGTTCTGTGAGCTCTAGAAATGTGGTCTAACCTCAAACCAGCAAACCCACCGTATTTAAGTCCAGCTGACTACAGTTCAACTAGCCTCGACCCATATGGCCAGATCGCTATCCCCTGAGCTTGGGGTACATGTTCATTCTTGGGCAGGAGTTCCTGCCAAAAACCAGCAGGATCTGCTGAGCCATAAAACTATATGACAGAATTCACTGAACCATAGACTTCCCGCAACCCCTGTAGCATTTAGAGTGCCCATCTGTATTAACAAGCTTTTAACAGATGCCATAGCATATAAGAAATATTCACAACATAGCTACTCAGTAGTATGAAGACTGAGCTGATTTACACAGAGGGTTATTTTATTTTATATCTGCATCTGCTTTGACATTATTTCTATGCGATCTTCTATGAGATCACTGTAATTCTGCCAATCAGAGCAGAGCTCATCAAACTATTCTAGAGCTAAACAATAAGTAATTAACTAATTTCATTCTAGGTCCAAATCATATGGTGTAAATGGGCATGTAGAACTGGATCTGGGCCTTTCTCACTGACTACATATTGTCGCGTTTTCAGTTCTCTGTGGTTTATTATATTTTTCTGGAGTTTACTTGCGTGGGTGTAGAAGCAAGCCGCAACAAAGACACTTGAATGCAGGTAGCCGAGTTGTTTACTGAGAATCTTCGGGCAGTACAGGGCAATGAATAACCAACACTCACCAAAGTCTCAAAATCAATGGGAAGCTGTTACAGTCTCTGTGTGGTTATGGTTTGGCTACAGGTGACGAGGTACTCTTGCTCGGGCACAGAACGCTGTTACTTTTATCCATGCGTTGAGCTACGAGCTGCCTTCTTCGAAAAAACAACAGACTACCGTTTTTACTACTAACTTGCAATATAACTGAACACAGAAACAGCACAGCCAATGGCACAAAAGTAGCTTCACCTACAATATCAACCACAATTTAAAGTAAACTAAATGCTTTTAACCCACCTACACTACAATATCCTATATGTACATGTCAGAGAACAATTTAAGATGCTAAATAAATACATTCTGCGGCACCTTTAAGTTACTGTTTACAGGAGAGTTTGTGGAACACCTGCAGTGTGAGGAACTTTCTGCAAGTTGTACTGCAATGACACAGCAAAACGTGTGTCCTATCACACCCCACAACATGCCACAGTAATGCAGATTGTGCAAACAGCTGCCACGGTCCTGAAGGGCTGTCCATGGTGCTGAACTCTCCTGCATTATTCTCATTGCTGCCAAAAGCCTAGCGCTGTACATCAAACTCCAAGGTCAATGTTGTCTGTGTTGTCCAGCAGTGTCTGCCCTTGGCTACTGAAACGGGAGGCGTTAACATGCGAAGTTACCGCAGAACTTTCTGCTTTCTGACAGTCCGGGCAGGCGGTCAGTGCCCATTCATTTTACATTCTCAGAAGGGGAGCAATGTCAGCCGAAATAAGCTATAACCGAAAAGAGAAACACTCTCGGTGGAGCCGTTTCCGACTCCGGAAGAATGAAACGGAGGCTGGGAAAGATGGTAACTCAGACACAACTGGCCCTCAGGTTGATTAGGGGCAATTAAATCTTTGTTTCTGTTGCTTCGGTGGCCCCTGCAGCGGTGCTGTTGCGCCTTGCCGGTCTGCCATTATTCACAAGCAACATCATAAAAACTGATAGGGCAGATTTATTTGTATGAGCTCGGGTGCAGACCTTTTGTAATGCATTGGACAGAATTTTATGCCAGCAGCTCAAATGTGGCCCCAGGTTGCTACAAAAAAATAAAAAATGCAGCCCAGAAGCACCATTCGTCACAATTGTAATTTTCACACAGCTTCATCACAGAGTAGTTCTCTTAACAGACGTCTCGCGATGGAAGAAGATGGAGTGTTTAACAGGGAGGTAGAATGGGCAGTATAGGTGACCGCTTGACTGCTACTGAAGTAGATTTGGTTAGAGTCTGAATAGCTAGAGAGTGAATGTGTCTATATTTGAGTGCTGGTTTGTACAAAACTGAAAATATTTCACTCTGTAGTTGGGTAGATGATTTTCCTGTATGCTACTGTATAAGAATATAACAACTGAGTATAATAACATGAGTGATGTGAGCGATTGTTACTGTATGTTCAAATTAGCAGTCGACAGGCGTCCAGTCATTTCCTATGAGAGTTCATGATTTGTAGCGATTTAACATCAAGTGGCGAGATTAGTTGAAATGTTCTCAACCTCGTGAAAATAAATTCTCATGTAGTGAAGAGAGAGTCTGGTTAGGTCATAACCCTAAGACCAACCTATAAGTACGAGGACCCTGGCCTCTGCTCTCTGTCCTTTTTTGCTTCTAGCTGCATTTTCTTCCTTTTCCAAAAAGCATCACTCAAAAATGAGAGAGAAACTGATCTAAATTGGTGAACTTAACAGCAAGTCATATATTAAAATGAATGGAATATATATATATATATATATATATATATATATATATATATATATATATATATATATATATATATATATATATATATATATACCAAAATCATACTTTACTTTGAATGGAAGTCAATGGAACCAGTATTTTTCCCAAGCTATTTTCGAGCACTTCTATTGGTCCGTTCACACAATATAATTGCCCTCTGGCAGGTTCATATATATGAATTATACATATATACATAATCCATATTTTGGTAACATCTTATTTTAAGGTCTTCTTTCTAACAATTTATTAGCAGTTACTAATACCATAATTAATAGAACCATAATATTTGTAAGCAAGCTTATGAGTACTTATATTATGGGTTAAAAAGGTTTTCAAATAAAGGAAAAAAGCATCTGGGCTGAGGAGAATACTATGTAAACTTATTTTTTAACAAAACCATCACTTCAGTGGTCTTATCCTTTCCTCTGTAAAAAAAAAAAAAATGCAGGCTGTGAAATCCCTCTTGACAAACACCTCCCCAGCCTGTTATGTAAATTCCAATCAGGCAGGAGTCACTCCCTCCCCAGCCCCCAGAGGTCAACTGCCACCACAATTTTCCAGATCCAGGACAGCTAAGTGAATCTAATCAATCTAATCGCATCTGCGGGCTTGATTTCTCCAAGGTGGCTGCTAGAGTTCAAGTGCTAGCCTTCCGTGAGTGGCTCAGACCGGGTTGTGGATTTGAAGAGGTTACCCCGACCCCCTTGTTCTAACCCCCTGCTGCATCCCCACCACACTGCAGCCCTTTCTTCAGGGAATCCAGAGAGTGACAGACATGGAGCGCTAATGAATAGCGAAAGCCTCCTCAATGCGGGTGCCAGGCAACAGATGTGGTTAACAGCCGTAGATTACATTTGTTGATTGGCATTGGCTTCTACCAAGACAGTACTGTTTCTATTCTTATCCTCCGCCCATCCCCCACCCACCCCAATTCGTCTGACCAGCGATTGGCCACACACACATCACTGGAGCACTGCTGGAGCCATGTGCTGTGATCCAGGTGTGGAGCGGAGATGGAATATTCACTGAGCCGTAGGTGCAGGCTTTGAAGAACTGGGACAAGGTGAACTACAGTTTTCCTTTCAAGTTATACAATGTACAGAATCAGACTGACCTTCACACGGATTAGAGCTAGTGTTGTAATTATAATGCTATATATATATATATATATATATATATATATATATATATATATATATATAGGCAGGTTAAAATATATTCTATTTGCAAGCCATGTCTCGAGGTTTCAGGTGTAGTGAAATGTTTTGCAGTTTGGAAAAGCAAGGATATAATACTAACAGTTTTTATTATCACTAAACAAATTGACAATATCCAACCAGAACTGACAAACTAATAATTACCCATCTATCAGCCATGATGGCCTATCACATCGCTGGGGGCTGTTGCCAGTCCAGTCCTTCCCACTCAGGCCTCTGCCTTTACCAGCTTTTAATAATAAGGGCAAACTGTCTTTTGTGAATGGATGAACTGCTCTAGGGTTGAATATGTTGTGTAATTAAGCTAATGTTGGCAAACGGTAGTGTAGAATTTTCAACTTTACAGAACTACGGTGGCCGAGAAGACCCAACACGCTGCTGATTCACAAAACAAATGCTCACAAACGCGCCACTAATCTGTTCACAACACAACGGAAGTGTGTCATTTGAAATTAATAATTCACTCTAAATATAGCTACTGTAACATAACCTGTGAGTTCTACAGTTTGTCTACAACCTTGTGTAGTCTAGGAATATTAACTAACAGTTCTTTATATGACTGCAGGTGCGCAAAACAAAAAAATCTGTATTATTTTATTTTCTGAATATTGCGTTTGTGAATCTGCAGCGTGTTGAGTCTTCTCGGCCACCGTACAGAAGAGACCAAAAACAATCTTCACTTTTAATGTAAGTCAATGGAACCATTTTTTTCCCAAGCTATCTTGGAGCATTTCTATTGGTGTATTGATCATTACATTTTCACACAATGTAAACACCAGCTGCCGCGTTATATGTTGAAAAATAAAAATTGACAAATGTTTTTTTTGGACAGCGACATGCATGTTATACAGCAACTCTAAACAAAGATTGCTACAGTTTCTCATTGCAAGGCTGAAATTTGCTTCCTTTTTGGCAGCCTCTTTAAAGGCTCCATTCCAACTTAAATACAGCTTGTACAGGAGCCAGAATGTAAGTGTGACACTATTTCTGGTGTAGTGTTTAGACAAGCTGGTAGATAAGAACATGAACAACATCAAGCAGCTCAGCGTTTAACACTGAAAAGACTGAAGAGTAAAGCAGTTCCACTTTTATTGGCATCACAACCACAGCAGTAACCTGTAAGTAGCAGCCATGCTGTGATTTTATTACTATTTGCTGGTTGATGCAGATCATTTTAAAGTTTTATAGTAAGTAACAACATTAATTTATGATGTATTGAGGTTGAGATTGAAAGCAAGCAGCTATTATAGGTAATGTTAACTACTAGCAAGCTCCAAGTAACTAGTATAGCTAACTAAATAGTATGACAAACAAGCTGATGTACATAGGCTCACCTTATTTTCCTGTCTGTGTCTGTTTAAACATGTTTCTATCTCGCTGTGAACCAGCCAATCAGAGCAGAGCTAATCAAATTACCATCTAAACACAGCTTGTTCATTCTAGATCCAAATTATAGCGTGTAAATGGGCGTGCAAAACTGTATCCGGACATTTTTAACCCTGACCAATGTCACCAATGTCGACATCAGAGGACGATATAAAACGCTGAATAAAAACCAGCATGTAAAAAGTGAATTTCAGAAAGGACAGCGGTTTCATGGCGGTAGAGTCTCTTTTAGTAACATCACTGGGTACAGAACAAGCTCTGGGACTGCAAGAACGCTAATTTTAATACTGTGTGTGTGGTGATACGCTAAGTTTGGTATGATATGGGGTGTGAAGCTTCGTTTCCCAGCAGAGGCAGTTCACCTTAAAGCGGGATTGTTTATGAAGACAGAAAACAGCTCCCTCAGCATTTGTGTCAGAGCAGTGGAGCACTGAGAGTTCTACACAGAGCTGAGAAAGTTCCTCCAGAGAAGTCAAAGGCAATAACAATGCTGACTCGACTCTTTCTTTAAAGAGCCTTGACTCTGAATGGAGGCGCCCGCTTCCCATTCAGTATGTGTGATGATTAATATAGAAATGTCATATTATATGCTATTATATAATAATACAAGCATTATAAAAACACTCAGCATGCACTTACTGTATGTTATAGACTAACTGCTGGAGTTATGAGAGGATATTACATTATAATACTTCAAGGCATTTTCAAGATGCGCAACATGATGCCCAATATTTTTTTTTTTGCGTACATAAACAAAAAGAAATGGAGAAATACACTAGTAAAACAGCGATGCAACATTAAAAAGGTTTTAAAAACATTTTTACTCAAGAATACACAAAACCTTATAAACCTTACATATAAACCATATACAAAAACAGAAATAAAAATCTAATGATACTTTGGTAACTAAAATAAAGACATAGTGGGTTGGTATAGTGGCTGTATCCAGAGTTTAAACCATAGAGCCAGTCTTGTTACTTAGACCTTCCAAGCATATTGTTGATTAATTCATTTAATAGAGTTGCATGAAAAAGTAAGAATGATTTGTAACTAGCTAAATTTACACACTAATAATAAATAACACTTATCATTATCACACCACAATTACAGACAAACACAACTGCAAATAAAACTTGAAAGCAATAAGCAGGGATTTTGGATCATTCCTTCCTGCAAATTTGCTTTAGTTCCTCAATATTTCTGGGATGCCTTGCTTGCGCAGCCCTCTTCAGGTCATGACATAGCATTTTAATAGAGTTAACTTGACCAGTTTAGAACACAAATTGTTTTCTATTTCAGCCATTCTCAACCATCTACTTGTGAGCTTTGGGTCATTGCCTTGTTGTATCACCAACATGGACTGCTGCCCAGCTGCTCATTGTCCTCTGGGCCAGCAAAGCAGCTCCAAACCATGATGCTCCACCAGCACCACCATGCTTCAAAGTTGGTTTGAGGTTTTAGGGTTTTGTTTTTGGTGTGCAGTGTTTTTGTGCCTTGGTGCACAAAATGTTCCACGTTTTGTCTCACCTCCATGGAACACTTTCCCAGAATTGCTGTAGAGTGAGTGATTTTGGGCAAACTTGAGGTGGGCCATAATTTATTTATTCATTTATTTATTTTTGAACAGCAGCACTTCCTTCCCAGTGTCCTTCCATGAGCACTATAGACTCTTCTGTAGGTGTTTTGCTGTTAACCTTGGGTTCTTTCTCACCTCTTTCAGGATTGTCTGTTATGCTCTTGGAGTGATCTTAACAGGATGTCCACTCCTGGAAAGAGCACCAACGGTCCTGAAGTTCTACAATTTGTAGACCGTTTGTCAAACTGTAGACACTCAGATCTTTACAGTGTGTTCACAGACAGCACAGATTCTAAAAGTTGTTTGCAATGAGACACAATCCACAATAACCCCTTTTTTAAGAACAACTAATTTGTCAGTAAGCAGGCTTTGTATTTAACAGGTGAAGCACCTGTGAAACCCACATGTCCAAACTTATCTCCTTAACTAAAATATGTTTTACCAATTAGCTCTTGGAGAAGTCATTTACACTGAGGTTCACTTACTTTTTCTAGTCTGCACACTAGATGTTCACTCAGTGTTCAGTCTAGCCTGTGTTTATATTTAGTTAATGCACTGCAGTAACATGTTACGTGAATTCTGTTCCCACATCATAGTGATAAATGGATCTTAAAAAAGATAGAACAGTGAAGAAACATGAGCATGACATTTTATGAGCATTTAAGTTTTATGTTTCACATATTTGTTTCTTCCGTAACTTTTAAAACATTCAACTTCCATCCTTTTTTCAACTTTATGTAGAACATATTGTTCTGTTGGACGGCCGTACCCACTGTTGTCTATGAATTACACTGCAATTGGCAATCATCTGCACCAAGCACCACCAGTGTATGCCTAAATATAGGACTGAGCCTGTTGCTGACCTTTCCATCTTTTCCACTGCTCCCTAATTTTCATGTCTGATAGTAGCTGATTAGCCTCGAGATTAGATATTTTACAGTGTGTGAATGTGAGACCTTGAGTAATGTGTATAATGAGCTATACCAGTAGTTGCTTAATAAAGTGTCCTCTGTATAACAAATGTACGTAGAGATATTAGAGATATATTCAGATCATTAAGGCAGCACTTGGTCAGAATGGTCACTGGGTGGTTGATATCCAATCAGCTACTTGTTCAGTTGTACAGCTTACTTACTAGTTACTAGAGAGTGATTGTTGACATATGTGTCCAAAGAAAGGCATGTATTTCGAAAATAGCAACTTCACAGTAGAGGTCCAATTCCATTGACTTACACTGAAAGTCAATGAAACCAGAGTTATTTTGGAGGATTTCTATTGGTCCACACATCATGAAATTTTCAAATAAGGTTTAGGGCAGCTGTTGTGTTCAAATGAGGCAGAAAAATAAAAATCGACAAAATTGAGACGTGGTTTTCTTTGGACACGATATATGTTTTTGTTATGAGACACGTGGAAGCACTAAGAAAAGCATATCATGGTGTAATTATGCTACTGAGAATATGATGTTAACTTGTAAACAATAGTTATTCAATAACAACTTTGCATCCCACTAACACATTAGCATATATTTTTTATCCTTTGCATCTTTAATGTGTTGTGGATTCCTAGTGAATTACACCAGCTTCACTGTGTCGCTGTACTGTTAATAAATCTGCATAATGCCAGACTTTGCCTTGTTACAGCACATCTGGAATCAAATCGAAGCCTCTCCTTTACTCAGACGTTTCCTCCACACTTCCAAATCACGGCAGCTTAATTGAAGCGCCCGAAATAGAGATTCTCAATTAAAGCTGGATAGGTTCCGATCCACGGCAATCTGTTAGGCTCAGGCTTCACTCCGGCTCATGTGGCCCTCAGGCTAAAGAGGACATAATGACAAAACACAGCAGGCTGCAGTGCCTCTCTAAATCGAGACCTTCATCATTTATAAAGGTGTATAGTCGTATCCAGGCTTGTTTTGGTTATTTGCTGATGATTTATTTCAATTTGCTTTTGCTTTACAATTATAGAGGTGAGTTATGGCAACCTTATGGCTTCATGAAAGCTTTTTTTTTGGATAGGTCTGAGGTTTAATGAGGAAGTTCAGTGCTGCCATCTGCTGGCTATTGCTGGGTTTTGACCATGATGGTGAATATGGACATGCACATCTGAGTATATCACAAGTGCTTCTTTTCACAAGTGCAGACAGACTGAACTATTGTTCCCAACGATAAATGTAAGAGAATTGCTTTTGATCCAGATCCACACTTGCCAGGTGTCTTTTTTGCAAACTGGTCAGTTGATATTTTTTATAGATTTTGCCAAATTAAAAACCGACCCACTTGAGCAAAGAATAGAATCTGGCCATGTCTTGATGCAGGTCTAAATATTATCTTCATTTCTGGCCCAAATGTTGCATGGACCTTGTTCATGAGCCCCATTTGAGTCTAATTTGATACCTGCAGCTGTTTCTGGAACAGATGAGGTCCTTGTTGGACCTGCACAGGATTAATTTCATAGTCAACAACAGGTCCATATTTCACATACGTATTCACAAATAATGAATTATGGATGTAAGGAATTTAAAGAGGACAAAATAATACCAAATACCTTTAAAAACAATTGTTTATTAAACACAGTGCTCTAAACTAAAAGGGAATTGCTGCATGCTGTTGGAAGACTGACCATCAGGGCCTCTTCATCACCCATCACCAACCAGCTCTACTGTCCATTTGAGCCAACTGCAACACCCTCAGTTACATCACTGTGCCATCCAGATGTACCAGCATTGAGATAGGATGAGACGGTTTTATTTCACTCTCAATTAGAGACTACCTCTACCAGTGCAGTTTATAAAACTTCACCATCCAGATTTCAAACAGAGATTCTATTAGCTTTTCTTTGGTATTTAACTTATTAAACTGTAAATACTGTTTGACCAGAGGAGGAGGGGTCTCCTCTTGTGAGTCTGGTTCCTCCCAAGGTTTCTTCCTCCAGTCAGAAGGTTTTTCCTTGCCACTGTCGCCTCTGGCTTGCTTACAGGGGGATATATATGTTGTAACAGTCTGTTTTCAAACTTCTGTAAAGCTGCTTTGTGACAACATAGTTGTAAAAAGCGCTACACAAGTAAAGTTTAATTGAACTGAATTGAATGGAATTGAAAAACCTGAATTGTAGGTGTCTGCAAAGCCTGTTGATCTGAGACTACATACTGACTCCAATCCCCTTGTATATTTGTCTTGATCATTAGATTTTGTGACTGCGATCATCAAATACTCATGTACTGTGTCAAATATGCAGCAATTGCTGCCAAACTGATTATTGGCAAGTGTCCCATAATTATCATGTATTTTTACTGTCCCACATAAAATCTACCCATTAATTAAGATTGCTCTTCTCTGTCACTGAAGTTAAAGCAACAGTTCAAACAAAACAAATTTGCACAATTACACCAAGTGTGACCAATTAGCCAAGACATGTTTAGTGTCTAAAGTTGACTTCTTTACTTTATCACTGGAACTACGAGAACAGAAACATCGAAGGAAGGTCTGTTTGAACTGTAACCATTGATATGCATAAATGGGAGAATTTCTCTTCTGAATGAAAGAAAAACTGTTGTATGTGGTTCTTTAAGGCAGTGCAAATGCTCTGAATCCTCAGGGACACCCAGGCAGTGCACATTTTTGTTTTATGCCTATGCGTTGGGAGTTGAAATGTGGCAAAAATCTGGAGCATCTGGTCCATGAGGACCAGTATGAGAACCACTGCTTTAAAGGAGCGAAATGTCAACAGAACAGTTTTCAACAGAATATGTGGAAATAACCATTTTGATGGTATTTTGGTGATGTCTATGTATTGTGGAGGAAAGGCTTCTACTATAGAAAGCATGCTAACCAGCTAGCCCCTGTCCGGTCCTGTCTTGTAATACCACTTTATACCTCAGGTTTGTACCACATAGTTTGTCTAACTTGAGAGGATGAAGAAGTAGCACTGCTAACCTCTTGCCAGTCATGTTGAATGTGCTGCTCCCAGTTAGATAATTTACAGACAGGTAGCTAATGAAAGAAAGAGAAAACGCAAAAATGGCTGAAGCTCTTGCCAAGTAATCATCATAACCTACTTTTAGCATAGATCTATAGTCGTGGCTAAGTTTTGAGAATAGCACAGATTTTGCTTTTCAAAAAGTTTGCTGCCTCAGTTCTTATGGTGGTATTTTGTATTAACTCTAGATTGTGAAGAGTGTTCAGAGGAACTGCAATTAACTGCAAAGTCATTCTCTGCCATGAAAAATTACTGCATTTCAGCCCTACACAATGGCCTGCAAACATAATTCCAGTGATGATCTCGTTATCTTAGGAGAAAAGGTTAATGAGGACAAAACAGGTGATATCACACTGTCATGCTGAGTAGAAGAGCAGACTGGTTGCTTTCAAAGGGTAGTGGTGCTTTAAAGTTTTCTTCTGTTATCCATGGTTACCTCCAAGCAAACACGTGCAGTTGCATTGCATCAAAAGGGTTTCACAGGCAAGGACACTGGTGATTGTAAGATAAAACCCCAGTCAATCGACCATTTATCCAATCATCAAAAACTTCAAGGAGAGTGGTTCAGTTGCAGTGAAGAAGGCTTCAGGGCGCCCAAGAAAGTCAAGCAAGAGGATGCAGCTACGAGATTAGGTCACCACCAGTGCAGAGCTTGCTCAGGAATGGCAGAGGGCAGGTGTGAGTGCATCTGAACGCACAGTGAGACGAAAGCTTTTGGAGGACGCCTTGTGTAAATAAAAGCAGCAAAGAAGCCACATTCTGCAGAAAGTATAGGGATTAGACTGAAGAGGACTGGGCTAAAGTTATTTTCTCTGATGAAGCCCCTTCAAACTGTTTGGGACATCTGGAACAATGATTGTGCAGATAAGAAAAGATGAACGCTACCATAGGTCCTGTGTCATGCCAACCGTGAAGCATCCTGAGACCATTCATGAGCGGAATTGGTTTTTATTCAGGACAGTGGCTTCGCTCTAAATGTTGCCTAAGAACACTGCCATGAATAAGGAAAGCTTTCAAAACATCCTCCAAGAGCAACTTCTCCAAAAATCCAGAAGCAAGTTGGGGATGAACAATGCTTTTTCCAGCGTGATGGAGCTCCATGTCACACGGTTTCTGGCTGTGTCCAGAAACTTTCGTCCTCTTCCTCTCATCCACCTGTTTCTTTCTACCATGTAATCAAGGAAAAGAAAGTGAGGAATTTAACAGAAACTGGGGAAACAGGACAGCTGATTCAAGTTCCAGCTGCTGCACAGAGCCTGTTGGTTCACATTGGTGTGTTTTTCTAGTCCATGTCATTTATTTTATTTTACATGAAGAACAGATTTGATATATAGTTGGATTGGTACATGTTGTGCATCTTCCAGGCCTGTTTACAGTGATGTCACTGTAAAATCTCTAAAAAAGACTTCCTCTATAGCGTACAGCCATGCAGCCTATATTTGAAGCAGCTTCTCAGGTCTCTTTCAGCATTCAGACAGCCAGTAATAAGACATCACGAAACCAGGAAAAAGCAGTAAAGGTTTTGGATGTAGACCCTTCTATCTTCCTTCTAGACCCTTCTAGTAGCAGCTGAGTATGTTGATATATGTAAATGAAATATCACAAAAACAATTCCAAAGGCTGCTTTCACTGCTTTCTGAACATGAACTCTACTGGACTGAGGAGTGAATTTTTTTCATCTACAAGCTTAAACTCAGTTTGAGTTTCCCATGATAGGGGACCCTGAATTGAGGCGAGTACTTCAGTGCTTTGCATTATGATAAGAGTTGGTTATTGTTAGCTGCGTTAACCTTTGTAGCTCCAATGCAAACCCCCCCAAAAACATGATATTTAAATGAATGAAGAAGTTTTAGAGGGGCATTCGTTTTTTTGGCTGCTTCAGTAAGTAAAATGGTAAGAAAATATCCAGCTGTAATTGGACTAAGACATTTATTGATGTATTCATGTATTCCATTTAGACTTAATGCAAATACAGCAAAAAACACACCATCAAGCACTAGGTGACCATGAAAGAGTAGAGAAAGAGCGGTGTGACCTGAAGGGAGGAGGCCAGTAGTATTGGGAAGGCCAATGCTTCATGCCATGCACAGAGCATTAGATACTGAACTGGATCCAGTTCCTTTGGAGCAAAGGCTCGACTCTTATGTCGTTATCACGGGACCGGCTGCTGTATGTCCACACAGGGCCGATCAGCAGAGGATCATGCTATACGACCACGAAATCAACTCTGAATGACTCACTGCGCCTCGTACATCATGAGCTGTGACGAAAAACGGAGAGACTCTCTGTGCAAGTATATACAAGGCACTTTTGCCTTACTCCAGTGCAACAACGGTCATCTGCGTCCCCAGTATTTCAGTGGACCACACCTTTTTGTCCATTGCCTCGAGTGGCAGTGACTCTGACGGTAAGGCACCAAATATTGGTATGATGGTCCTCTCCCGTTTAGCGCTGTAACAGTCCTCGCGTGTGGAGTCTCAGCAATGATGCTATTTACATGTACATGTAACTCACATTACATGTAAACTGCATTTACATATGAACTAGATTGCACATTTTCCTTTTTTGCTTTTGTCCTGTTGTCGCAGCTGTCCAAACAAAACCTCTAATCTCTTAAATAAAACTTTACAGGAGAAAAAAACATACTTTACTTTTAATGTAAATCAATGGAGCCAGATTGTTTTCCATATATTGGGTCATTTCTTTTGGTCCAATCGTCATGAAATTGACATATAATGGACATCAGGGTTTTTCAAATTACACCAGAAACGGAAAGAAATGTTAAAATTGGTGACATGGGGTTTTGTTCCTACAGTAGTGCTATGCAACCACACCATCCTTCCCTTCAACACACCAAACCCAAAAAGATCTCACTCTTTTACAGCAGGTAAACAAAAACAAAACGCTTTTTTTTTAATCACCAAAACTGGATTCAGTACGAGCTTGTGTGTGAATACTTCTACACAGAACTCTTCCCAACAAACAAAAGTCTTAACAGTGATCAGGAACTCCAGTGACGTCAGACAAAAAAAATCTAGAATTTATAATCAAAAGGGCTTTTTTTCACAGATAAAAACAAAACAGCAGGTCCGACACACCAATAGGGTCTTCCCATTCTCTAGGGGGCTGCAGCCAGCAGGACAGAGAAAGCCGAGACAAAGCCGTGGCTACAGAGAGAGACAAATGCATATTTTTTTTTTAATTATTCAGTTAATAATGCTAATGTTGCCGCCAATAATAAATGGAACTGAATAGCCATCAATCAGGGTATATGGACTGCCACGCTGCTTATAATACTAATTTGAATCACAGCGTCTAATCAGCAGCCTGCCCAGTACACGCCCACTTACAGTATCAGACTTGGCCCTGTTTTCTAATGAGTGATTATCTAGCACACAGCTTACAGTTGCAGTCATGCATTGGGAGTAGCTCTGGAGTGAAACTGTGAATGAAGTTCAGCAGTAATCAATCAGGATGATACCATACATGATAAACGAGATGAGCTGGGCTGGTGGAAAGATCTCCAGCCTGCAGCAGTAGAGACGTGTAGACACTGTTTATTGCCAGATACAGAAGCCTGTAGTAACAAAGCACAGCACTGTACAGCTTGTGTGTGTCTGTTTAGTGTCTCAGAATAACTGCCGCACCATTTAGGCTGTAAAAGATATTTTAAAACCAACGCTGGTAAATAAGAAGTCAACTTCAGGCATCCATGTTCAGGTCAGGTTCAAGACTTATGTATTCCTTAGGCTAGATTGCTGCAGGTGGAGCTACGGTAAATACAGCCTGTCTTTTCAGCAGGCCAATTAAATGTCATCCTGCAGAGTTTGTTCTGAGCATGCATGTTAGATGGCCACTCGCTGGCTTCAAATTTTATGGCATAGTATAGGGGCCTTAGAAAAGCTTGGAATCAAGAGACTAATATCCAAATCCGTAAAGCAAACAGACCTGCCACCACTGACAATGCTAACTGATAGCTACTGGCTCACATTTGTTGTCAGCAACATTAGCATACAGTCATAACAAAACTTTGTATCTCTTAAGAAATTATCTTAATTTTAATCTGTATTAATATTTCAAGCTTTCATTCTCTATAATTTTGGACCATTTTATAGTGGTCCATTCATCATGAAGTGATCATATACAGTTAAAGGAAGCTGCCATTTTTAAATGGTGAGGAGTTTGTAGTTATTGGTATAACACGGACAACATAGTTTAGCTACTTTTAGATGGAGGATGTAGTTTTATTGTTACAGGTCACAGATGTTGTTGTCATCACTTTCATCTTAATCTCAGCCTATATATGCAAATAGTGCATAATGACAGTAGCATTTGGGGAGGTTTTTAAAAAATATGTCTAATATTCAATCCACAGGTTATATGTACACAGAGATAGAAGTTTTTCTGCGACTGTCATATTTTAGGCTCAAAGTCCAGCTCTTGTGAAAACTAAATAAATTAAAACATGTTGTCAGTATATTGCAAAATATATGCATAATATATTGTAATGTATGTTTATTATATGTAATGTATTTAGTTTTATCTGTTTTTTTTTTTTTACTTTTAATTCTCACGCTGTAAACCCAGGCTTTGTCTAAAAGTGACTAGGTCAGGAAGCCATACAGTAAAATATATGGGAAAGGAGGAAAAAAAAAATACAAACCCAACACTCACAATTCGTATAAATACATTTCATCAAAGTTACACACCATAACTTAAAATAGAACTCAAATAAAAATAAGAACATTCTCCCATGGAAATAATTTTTATATAAAACATTTATATTAAAATTCTTTTTCTAAATTCTCTTGTAATTCATATATAACGGTTTCTATGGCCCACCTTATTTAGAATAACAGCAATAGAATATCAGTTTGGGGGAGGGGGCATCAGTTAGGTTGGAAATAATACAATATTCTTAAACAAGCAGATGCAAAAAACAAATGGTAAAAAGGTAAGATGTTTTCTCTCATCTCACGTCCTAGACCTCATCCACACATATCAAAATATTTATAATGACACATTTTTTTAAGTAAGCCTGTCCACGCTAAGAGCTTGAGACACTGGAGCTGTCAAACAGTATGAGCATGTATAATAACCGCCTGAAATAGAAAAACAAAAGTAGAGTGGGTGTGGCTGTAACACGTTCAAGCCGCCTAAATGTTGATTTTCCCTAAATTTTTGTTTGAGCATTGATTTTACCCTAATGGACGACCCCATCATAGAGGCATGTTCTGGACACCCCCAGAACACTGATTCAGGGGTGGGTTCAGCAGGTTAATTAGGGGGGTGCCCTTGTATTTTGCACCCTGGTTACTTTATTAACACCTAACCAAAAATGATGATGTTCTATTTGTTAAACATTTTGATACAGAAACACTGCTTTACTATCATCGCTGTACCATGCTATCTTGGCGACCTCCTAAAAAAGAATGTGATAGGAAGAACCACCCCTCCTCCACACCACCCGTCACTCATAGCTTTCAACAACAGGAACATTGTTGAACCTCGCTATCACCAACCACACCGAAACCATGTGGTCATCAGCCATGTGAGGTACATCCTGACAATCATCTTAAGCAACAAAAACATCAGCGATCATAATGCTGTGATGTCAGCATTTTCAAAACAACTTGCTTTCAATAACCTGAAACCACTTTTCTTGTGAAAAATATCTCTACACGTGTGGATGAAGCCTTGTTCTACAAAGTGGAGTCCAATCCAATACAGTCCACTTCAGAAGCAGCTACTGGTTACTATCGTGAGACGCTCTCTGCAAATGCTGCCAGCTGATGCATTACATCTTTATCCATCCACACCAGCTATTCCAATCATGCATATGTAGGTGACAATCGCTAAATATGCTTTAACTGTAATTAACACGCAAACACCTTTTTTTTTTGATCGTGTATCGTTTTTAAAAATCTTTACAAAGCTAAAAAGACAGCGGTTGAGTATATATATGTCACATAGGTGACAGCAAGCAGTAAAAGCTGACCATCAGCCCATGCCTAAAGGGAGAAGTTTTCTGACCTCATATCTCCTCCATAGTCATGCATGAAGGAGAAACAGAAGGCAGAATCTTCAGGATGACCCTTTTAGAGGACAGAGCGAAAGAGTATTCCACAGTGAGCAGGTAGAACAGGGACACACAAAAAAAAAAAAACCTAAAACAAAACAGCGAGGCTCTTGCAGTGAGGGTTTGAACGAATATAAACTCAAACAGCGCTTGACTGGAGACTGATGCTGACCACACAGAATGGAGCTCTGCATACGAGATGGGCACTGGGTCACTTTTTCCCCCTCAGTCATTTCCGGAATTCAGTATCCACAGTTATAACAGGCTAAACTGGGCTAAACTCTATCAACATTTATACAATTCAAGAGCAACAACCTTTTTGAAGACAGCAACAAGTCATGCTAGTTGGAAATATGAGTAGTAGTATTAGACGAGCACTGTGTGCAGTAGTATACTTGGTTTAGACAGCTGATATGGAGGAGTGCATTGGTGGGGTGACGATATCTCAAGGTTGCAAAGTCTCACAGTCTGGGCTGAGAGCAGAGGGAGGACTTATAAACTGTACGTGTTCTGTAGTGGAGGAACTGTTGCTGGATGCAGGATTGGTCTGTATTGTATATTATTGGTCTTTATTGTTACAGTAGCATAGGTTAGCTTCTCACAGCTGGGCGTGGAAGGTGGCGCTGGACGTCAGGCTCCTCTCCTCACTTCACTGAGAGCTGTGATCAGGACTGTACACACACACACACAGAGACAGACATGCAAATACCATCAGTAGCACATTAACACTGGTGATTTGAATCCAACATTTCACACGCTGCATTGCATGAAGCCCAATTCATGACTTATTATGCTTTCTTTGTAATGAAACCTCCAGTTGGCAGGAGGCTGCGATCGAGAAGGAGTTGAATATGCAGCCAATCTACATATATATATATATATATATATATATATATATATATATATATATATATATATATATATATATATATATATATATATATATATAATCTTTAACACATATCCTTTCTAGAGATATGATTACAGTACAAAGGTCAATAGGCCAAAAGGCTGTACACCAAATATACAAATTCTAACATCCTTGCACTGGTCTATTCTATTTATGGGTATCTAATTATTATTTACAAATATCACCAATAATATTACATTGAGACTCATTCCTCTGCCTTAACCTGTTTCTCAAGTGCATTCTCTCATCTCCACTGCTGTCTGTGGCTAATTCTCATCTAGTCTCTTGGCCAAGTTTAAGAGTTGGAGGTGTGTGCATGAGACAGTTTGACAAGCATGCTGCTGCTAAGAAGTACACAGGTAGCACATGGCGACTGTCTCTTCTCCCTCCTCAGAGTCAGCTCTGGTTTATCCCAGCGGTACACCTAGCAAGACTGGTGAGCAATATACTGTAACTGTTTTTTATGTTCGCTGGCCAGCAGCTCTGTATGTTCTAAGACAATAAGCCTTAGTGTTATATGTTTTCATTTATCTAGTCATTTTGTATTGCACTATAAAGGCTTTGTTTGTAAAAGGGCCAAGAGTTGTTAGAAGCATAAATGAGATGCTTACTAGTGATGACGTACCAGAGTTATTAGAGAGCACTATTAGAGAAACAAGTATGTGAAGTAAAAGTGGCTCTTTTTTAGATAATTAATGATTTGTTGTCTAATTAAAAAGAACCGAAAAAATCATACTTATAATACTCGACTGGGCAACATCATATTATTTTGCTTTGCATCAAGTTAAATCATAATATATGTTGAATCCTAAAGTGTCGCAGTAGATCATAATGTATCATATTGTATTGCTTTAGTTGTTGCTTCATTTGTATCTTTAATGTATCAGTTTTTTGGCAATGCCACGAGGTGTGTTTTGCATTGGCCTCAGTACTGTTGACAATAAAAAAAAGCTGAGACAACATTCTGAGCATATCTTGAGTAGCACTGATCCTGTGTAGACTTTAATTAACCAAATGACTCACTCCTCTCAGAAACAGTGGACAGTTTCCTCTTAAACACGAGAAACGTTCACTGGATTATCTCTGTTCAGCATACCTCGGCTGTCCTGTGTTTCTCCTCAGAGGAAGATTCTGTTTCCCTGACGACCACCGCCTTTGTAACAAGCATGTCAGGATGCTGCTGTTTGGCCTCCTGTATTGCCATAGCAAGAGCCTGAAAGGTGTGCAAAACTTTAAATACCACTCAAATGAATTATTGAATGGTTAAATATACCGTTTTTTTTTCTTTCATTTTTTACCTGATGTTGGTCCACAGCATCATCTCCTGTAATAATGATCCTTTTCTCGATCCTCGTCTCTGAGTATCCCCCTTTAACTGTCTGCAAATGAAAAGCACTGGTATCATGGTTCACTCCTCATAGCCTAGAACGGCCCACATTGTCCACTGGTTGCACTCTTAATCACCCATTCTCTAATCTCTGCATAGACTTAACTGACCTTTAACTTTAGTACTGTTTTTAATATGTTCTAGCTGACTTCACGTCACACATCAGAAGTGAATTAATAGCAAAGTACAGAGGTGCAGGCCTATGATCAGTAGTGCTTTTAGTGTTCTGTATTCCTCTTTTTACAACTGACACAGCTGTTTCTGGATAAATTATAAATGATAAATTGAGAGAAAGAATGAATCTAAGTGGCCACTCAAAGGACAAGAGATAACAGGAGATAACACTTTTTTTATTACGTGGCCTCAGCTAGGTTATTCTCAGTGAGCTAATTATTAGACTAAGCAAACTCTGTAACTCTGTAACTCTGTAACTGGTAAAACTATTGGCAGTGTTCCAAACATTTATTATGGCTTATTGTTCTTGTCAAGGTCGAGGTGACATCAGTTTTTCTTTCATTACACTTTTTAGGGGTGAAATGACATCACAGTATAACAAGTTTAGTGCAAATCGACCCCCTAATTAAGTATACCAACCTTGTATTTACACTAATTGTCCGTTTTAACAATTTCCCTTGCAATTTAGGTGCAGTTTCACAATTATAGACTGTGGTCAATGTGTTTCCATCTGCATGCTTTGTTAACCTTTGTTTAACACTGTTCTTCAGTTGTTAGGACCTCCAAAGGATGACCACAGAGCAGGTATTATTTGCGTGATAGATCACTCTTATTACTGCAGTGACACTGGAATGGTGGTAGTCTTTTAGTGTGTGTTGTGTTGGTCTGAGTTGATCCGACACAGCAGCGATGCTGGAGTTTTTAAACACTCAGAGTAATCCACCAAGCAAATCTATCAAGCCAGCAGCATCACGTAGGCAGCGTCCTCTTACGAAGGACTAGAAGATGACTAGCACAAACTGTGCAACAACAGATTTTACATCTACACGATGGACCAGCCAGATAGGAGTGTCTAACAGAGTGGATGGTGAGTCTACCAGTTTTTAAAAACTGCAGCAGCACTGCTGTGTCTGATCCACTTGTACCAGCATGACACATACTAAAAGACTAGTGTTACTGCAGTGCTAGGAATGCTCTGTGGTGGTCTTGTAAAGGTCCTAGCTATTAAAGAACAGGGTAAAAGGGGTCTAACAAAGTACACATAGATGGACTACAGTCTGTAATTGTAGACCTACAAAGTGTTTAAATGGCAAGTGGAGCTGATAACATGGACAAGTGTAGTTACAAGGCGTACTTGACGAAATAGCAACCTGATGTCACCTGACCTAACATTATATGAACTTGACAGTAGAGTATAAATATGCAACCTTTATGGCAGACTCATGTCACTTATGTACTTCTGTAGGCATCATGTAGGGCTTATGAACACTGCCCTACAGTAACACATTACCAAACATTTCTTGAGAAGCCCAAGCATAACATGTGTACTTTGGTTTATCTGGCTTCAGCTTTAGAATTAGAACTAGAACCATTGTGCACTGCACTTTGTTGTTGTTGCTACTTATATAGCCCTTGAGCTAGTTTAGTAGCAAGCCGGCGGATTTGATGAGTAAAGTAACCAAATTAATTAACACCTGCAAAGTATTCTGCTACAAAAACCAAGCTGTACCAAACTGAATGGTATAGTCTTGAAGTATTACTTGTTTTATTTCTCTGGCTCAGAAACAACCTTGTTCACAGATTTTTAGGGGTTATAGAGAAAAGTGCATCAAACCACTCCAAAATGTCATCTAGCAATCTTCATTTGAGTAATACAGTAATGGAACAGTCCTTAAGATAGTGCTGTCAATCCCTCCTAGGGGAAACAGCGAGGGCAATTCGATACTGCTGTTGACAAAGTATTAAAACAGAAGATAAGTTTTGTCTGCTATCCAAAGCCTCTGCAGAAAAAAAGGAAAGTTCATTTCTTCACTTTTGTGAATAGAGTGCCTGACTCAAGCTGGCAGATGTAATTAGCCTGATAGGCATCCTGCTAATCTCACTAGCAAACCAAATTGACTGCAGGGACATGATGACATAAGCCTAGAGGCTCCTGCTGAAATTTTATTACAGTTTACTGCAGATTGCAGAACATCCACTTCACCCGAGTAGGTAGGAACTCTGGTATCCCTATCTAATTCTTCTCAGCCTTTTCTTTCTAAATCATGGTGACAGCAATTAGTTTCCCTAAGTAATATGCCTAAATTGAATTGCGTGGGATATTGGCCTACTGTTACAAGAGGGCTGCAAGTTAGCTGCATATATTATTGGCACAATATACTTACATTTAGCTAATTTTTAAGGTTAATTTGTAAGATATACATGTTTATGTACAAAGGATATGAACATCTGGATTCATTCTGTGTTTAAGTAGCCAATTAGCAACTGATGAGAAAGTTTGTACACTTTACAGTATAACATTTTTATTTGTATATTGTTTATATTTTGTACTACTATACATTCAAGTATGTCTGTCTATTTAGATTACAGCAGTTTAGACCATTCAGGCTGAAGTGATATGGTGTGTTGTTTCTGCGGGCAGTCTGTAGCAGAGTGATCAGAGTGGAAAATTAAGGGAAAATGTTCAAAGTTGTGCTACTCGTGGCGGTCAGGAATAAACGTCAATGAAGGCTAAAGAGGGATTCACACTTTATAAAAGGAACACCTGAAAGTCCAAAAAGGTTTATACTTATATTAGAAAAGTATCGTAATACTATTTAACAATAAAGTATGATTACTACCGGTATTTTAAGAACAACAGTGTTCTAAATAAGGGGAGTAATATCTATGAGTTTGTTTCAATGTGCCACAGGAAAGAAATAATCAAATGCAATTTTTGGCACTTCGGCCAGCCCTATTGCTTCCATGTAAAACGCAGATGAATGAAGCAAAGTATTATTTCTCATACTTAGCTGACTGTCAACTTCAAAAACACAACAAGCCTCACCTGCTGAATGTTAAAACCCTACACAGATAGAGCTTTCCAACAGACTTGTTGACTTTCACAAAGAATACAAAGAGCGACAGGTTAGCGAATATGATAGATAACGTTACTTCATACCCATATCCTCCTAAGTTTCGCACACGACTGGATAGTTTTCCTTCTAGTTTAGGCGCTGCTAACAACCAAACGAGGCTACAGAGTCTCATGTGACAGCAGGGAAAGGCACAGCCAAACACACTGGCCACATGTTAGGGGGAGGTAAGACTCTAGTAGAGAATGTGATTTAACCCTTTCTGCACCTTTAGGTTAAGAAGACGTTGACAGATCGGGCTTTTTTTTGGAGGAGATCAAATTATTGGTGGGGACAATTCAATAATCTCTGCTATTGGTGGGGACATGTCACTTCCATTCATGCTGATTCTATGCCCTTAGTTCACAAGTATGAATATGAACAACGCCACTTAAAAACAATCAATTTAATCTCAGTAGTACTGGTAATGTTTAATAAGTGATATCTGGTTACAAATATTAGATTAACTATCGAAAAAAACTCATTAACTCACGGATATGTGGAGCATCAGATTACTGCACGTATGTCAAAGCTTAATAAGACAACGCCCTTCGTCTAATACAAGAATCCAATTATTAATGTTTAAATCTACTGTTAAAACACAGAAAACACCTAACAGCACAAAAACTACAATTTTATTGAGTATGGAAATAATACACATAATATAAATTAGCGTCACTTATTTTTTTAAAACTAAAACTTAAAAAAAACAACAAAGAAACAGAATTTTATGGTTCGTGTCATTTATTATTTCATTAATTTTTTCTGGTGTTTTTGGTTTTTGCTGTGGTATTGCATCAGTATCGGTATTAAAATATTTAGGCAGGCATCTTATTGAAGTATAGCTTCAAATTAAACTTAGGGCACCTGAAGGGCCACACAGAGCACATGTTTTCCTCACTTGCTCAATTCATAAATGTTATGCAACAGCTGTGTTACCTTGGTGACTTGAGTTGTAGTTGCTGAGGTAACAGTTTCATTGGTGATGGTAAGAGGAGATGTGACGGACTCCCGTCCCACACTGGCTGTTTTCAGCTGGAGAAGAGCCACACAACACCTGTGTTACTATTGGTCTTTTATTCTAGTACACGAAAAGTAAGAAATCAGTGTCTTGTGAATAATACTATATGTCCAAAAGTACCCAGACACCTTTTTCATTCAAGTCTGTTAGTTTAAGGTGCACCCAGTGCTGACGCAAGTGTCCAGTTGTCCACATGAATCTAGGTCAGTTTTAGCAGAAAAAAAATGCGAATTGAACGGGTCACTCTAGAACAGCAACCCGGGAGTCCAAGGTCACCATGCCCAGTGCCGAGTCACGGCTGGATGGGGATGAAGTGGCCTTGTGTTCTCTGTAGTGATGAAGCTCCTTTCAACAACTTTGGGATGAACTGGAATGATCAGATACTAATTATCAAACATTGGTACCTCAGCTCACTAATGCTTTCTGGCTGAATGCAATCAAATCCTCACAACAATTTTCAAAGATCTAGCATAAACCCTTTCCAGAAGAGAACAAAGATAAACTCTCTGTTAATATCCATAATTCAGAATACAAGGTACATAAGAAGATGTCTGCAAACTTTTTAACAAATGGTGTATATTTTCGTATATTATGGGTGAATAAAAATAACAGCATGTTTTGAGATTTCCTGCTGTGTGTCTACTCACAGGGGAGCCGTTCTCTTTAGTTTCCTTTATCCTGCTCTCTCTCTGGCTCTGGAACAGATAATGGGATAGAAGTGGTGAGACAGGAGATTATAAATGGCCTCCATTACTAAGCATGTATCAGATTACAGGTTGCAAACAGCAATTCAGTTGGAAAGCAATAGCTAACACACAAAGAGCCCAAAAGACACAGAGTCTAACAGAGCATAGCAGTGTTGTGCCTTAAAAGGACAACATCATTCACACCTGAACATTTTTACCTGCCCATGTTTTTAAAACATACCACTCACTCCCTAGTTCATATAGTCCATACTGTTGCAGTCAGGGCAAAATCTTTTCTCTCCATTTTCATAATTATTTGAAATTCTTGCTCTTTAAATTATCATGTTGTAAGAAGTTCAAAAAAAGGAAAAAATCCAGTTCCTTTAGCTCCCCTACAATGTTAAGAAGATTTTTTCCCAAACAGCAGCTATATATCGAAATTAATACACCAGAAATAGCCTCTTTGAATGATTGTTTTTATGATCATATGGTTGTATGCAAAACTTTCAACACAATTGCTCTAATGACATGTTTGGTTGATTTACTGCATAATAAAGTTAACATCCTCTGCAAGAAACACAACTGAATTTATGGCGAAGTTCTGCAATTTTACTGCATAATTCTGTTAATTTGCACATTGTTTAACACACAGTCTGAACTGCAATGTGGGACAGAGGGTAGCCAATCAGAACAGAGGCCCAATTTTTGCTTCTAAGACTGTGCTTCCAAAACTGGAGTATTCATACCGCCTGGGGCTATGCCCAGTGATGTTGGGGGTATGTCAAAAACATTTACACTTCATTTAGTCATTTCAATTAATTATATTTCATTAGCTGGCTGTGCCATTACACAGCAAGGTCCTTGACACATACACCACACACAGCTCTGCCACTCCTGCACTCCACTCACCAACTGCTGAGCAAGAAGGCATCAGTGAAATTAATATGAGCAGTTTATTGAATACTGGGTCAAAATCCCATGTACGAGCTCTGGACAGTGTAAAGTATTATGTGGCAAATCATTTTCTTAAAAATGAATTCCCTTTGTAGCAGCATCCCTATTGACATAGTAATGGCTTTATGAAATAAAAAAAAATGAAGAATGAGCAATGACTTAGTGTGGTATAGCATTCAGCAATTGGCATATCAATGCTTTTTTTAGATTATTTAGTTTTTTATTTGTAAAAATGAACAAGAACATGTAGCTCCAACACATGTTGCAATGAAACTAATGACTGTATGTTCACTTTTAGTGCCTTCACAGCTTGTAGTTATATTGAGTTATATTAAAAGTATAGTAAGAATTAGTTATCTAGTTATCTGCTGTGATCAGAATTTAGTTGCTAGCGTTTTGTATACTTATTTGTGGCACTGCTTAGCAAATCTATAGCATTTGATTTTCTTATTCTCTGTTCATTTTACAGCCACAAACTCTTTCATGCACTCAAACATCCTCACGTTAATGCTGACAGTGCAGCTGCCTTTGTGTTTACAAAGGATGAAAGTTCAATTATTTTTTCCCCATCACTGGGCCCTGACTAGCAACACAGAGTGAACCACAACCACGGGTCATCAGTGTTCGTATACCTGGAGTAAAATTTCTTCACATTTTACTCCTCATGTTACCACATATTTATTAGGCATTTAAGTCAATTAAAGTGTACCTTATTTCCATAACATTTTATTTCTAAATAATAGCTAAAATATGAATTTTACATTTTATTTATTACATCTGACTTTTAGTGGGTCAAAATTGTACATACACTTTGTAATTATTTGGTGAGCTTTTCACAGTTCACTGCAATAAATTTAGCTCATTTTTCTTGACAGAACTAGAGTAAATCAGTTGGGCCTCCTTGCACGGACAGTTCATACCATATATTTCCTATGGGACTTATTAATCTAACCAGAGAATGCTTCTTCAAAAGGCTGGCATTTGGTCTTGGAGATCACTTGCAAACTTCAGTCTTGCTTTTTTATGCCTCTCTTGGAGGAGGGGATCTCGTCCTTGCGTGACAGTCTTTTAAGGCCATGGTGAAAATTAATACTTTGGTACCTTTGTTGTAGTATTGGGTATTTCAATATGTGCCTCTTTCCTGAAGTGAGCCGTGTCTTCGTGGTCCCAAGATTTTATGTTTACATAAAACTGTTTACACAGATGTAACTGAATAGTACGTTCAGTTGTCTGGAAAGTATTTCTCAGGAGGAACCAAACTACTTAAGGCTCACAATTTTGTTCTTACGTCTTGGCTTATTTCTTATTTCTTATGGCACCAGGGGTTAAGAGGCCATGGCTCTGAAGGTAGGTCCATAGCCACAAATACTTCTAGTTAAGATAACTGGAAAATGAGAAGCTTCTAAAAGCCATTACATACATTTCTGCAATCTCCCAGGCTATTTAAAGAGACAGTTAACTTGGTGTATGCAAATGTGTGACCCAATGAAAACCTTAATTAGTGAATAGTGTCTATTGGTATGGGACTGTAAAATGTTTAGGAACCACTGTTCTAAGGCATGAGACTAACTTGTGTGGTACATAAACCCACACACATAGCAAAAATGTATAAAACATTACAAATATATACAATATGTAAGATATTGCTCCTTTGATAAGAGCAGCAGTTCAGCAGGTTGGCCAGTAGAGAGCAGTGTGGTCATACAAGAAGGCAGTTACACAGGAAATAACAGCAGGAGAGACAGTTTTCAATGTGAACTTGCAAGAGATAAAGCAGCACGCCATTGCATTCACACAGAAAAGCAACACTGTGTTCTCCAAAAAAGCACCACGGCTTTGACCAATCTCTGGAGATTCGTCAAAAAGAACGTACGTGGGACAGAAAACAGAGAAGAGAAGCCTACATAGACAAACTGGAGAACAAAGACAGAGAACACTTAGAGCTGAGCTTTTGTTCGCACATGCAGAAACCTTGAGCGGAGATTGATATGCTAAGCTAAGTCAAAGAGGGGAACATACCATATCTCCCTCCTGTGGCTGGATGACATCATTGTTGGAGACTACGGTCTCCTCACAGTTGACGTCACCACCACCCTGCACCACCTCCTGCACAGGCTGCCGATACACGCATGTCTGCGTTAGAACACCAGAGCGCCAACACTGTCTCTGCTCAGTCTCCTGAGCGCTTCTGCACACACCTAAAGCTTAGCCTCTCTGAGACTTAGTCAAGCAACTTCAAAAACATCCTCTAAAAATAATTGCCTTGGCTCATCAGGTTAGCAAGATGAATGGTGCAGTGGAATGCTGTGATTAAATTTTAATAAGACACCTGTGGGGTACACACAAATGCAGTCGCTCAGTCACTCACGCTTGCACACACACTCGCAGCCGCTGGAGATTAATGAATCGTCTTCCTTATTTTCTCTCATTAATTTCCTGTCGATTGTCTAATCTCCTAACGCTCTCCCGACATCATCAACCAGCAACAGAAAACACTGCGCATGCTAGAATGACAAAGGAAACTGCTGTAGGAAAAGTCTTACCAAAACATTTGCCTTTGTGAAGTCATTGTATTATGTAATGACCAAACGGCACTAAACCAATTAACCAATAGAGTGCCTGCACCAATGGAGCCACTAAACCAATAAAGTTGACGTCAATGTTTATATCTATAGTGCTCTGATTTCCTGTTTTGGCACATCTGTCACACTAAATGGTCACAGAAAACAATTCAATTATCATTTAATTTACTGAAGGAAATCAAAAGTTTTGCAATGCTTATATCACCCATGTGAAAATCTAATAACCCATAACTGGAGATCAGTGTTTCACCTCACTGTGGGGGAATTCTGGCCCATTCTTCTTTCTACGATTGCTTTAATTCTGCCAGTCTAAAGGGCTTTTGGGCATGAACTGACATTTAAAGTCCTGCCACAGTATCTCAGTGGGGCTCAAGTCAGTCCTTAGATTATGCTATTTCAAAACCTTTACCTTGTTTCTTTTGAGCAAGTGGATTTGCTCTTGAGCTTTCGATTGATCAGACCTCAGACTGAACATCACACTTTCTCCTAGAGGATTTTTCAGTAGACAGTAGACTTGATGGTCTCCCTCAATTAATGGGAAAAGTTGCTCAGGCCCTAAAGCAGCAAAGTGTCTCCACAGCATTGCACTACCACCACCATGTTTACTGTCATAACAGTCTTGTTTTGGAATTCTGTGTCAGCCTTAGGCCAGACTTCTTTGCACAGTCTCTATGTAATGATGGAATCATGACTGCTGGCCTTGCTGACCGTATCTGAGACAGGCAAGGCCTATCTGAGACCTTTCAAAACTTCCAGGACCTCTTTCCTGGAGTCAGTGGAAAACTCACCACTATCTCCAAATGGAGATAAAGGCTCTCAATGTGGTTCACTGAAGACCCAGACCTCTGTAACCATCTCCTCATTACTGCTTACTGACATTTACATTACTGTAAAGCCTCTATTGCAGAGATTTTCAGATCCAACAGGGCTGACAGCGATCAAGCCTTGTGTATCTAGTTTCATAGATCCCAATTCTCAATCCAAAACTAAAACTGGTTGATTGAGTAAGTGGCCAATTATGTTTTCACATGGGGCCAGTTGGTGTAGGATTACTTTTTTTTCTTCAAGGTGTTAAAAGAAATCATTTAAAATGATATTCTGTGTTTAGTCAATTTGTGTTTGTCTTATGTTAAAGATCTGAAATATTTAACAATCAACAACCTTGAAACTTTGGATATTATATAATTCTTTCGGTATGATAAGAAATGATTTGTAAATATGTTTAGAATACATAAATCTAAACTGGAGGTACAACTATGCACCAAACATCCTAAAATAGCTGAAGAGTTTTGATGAAAGCTGATATCGATTTTAATATTCCAAAATCTATTAAATCAACTACATGCTTTTATACACCCCTGTTTATTAGTGATATCTAGAGACTGATATTTTTTACCAAAAACACTATTCATGTTTACAGTAAATGGTGGCAAATCACACACAGTTTCTCTCTCACCTGATCTGGGGCATCTGTAACAGACGGGAGGATTTCAGAGCCATTTGAATGTGGTTCCACTTTGGCATCTCCCTTTCTAAGCTGCTGGGCCACACTCACAGCGGTAGGGTCTTTCTTTGCCACAGGTGGCTGAAACAACAGTACAAGTCCATTACTTTATTGTATAAATTCAAATACTTCCTTCATTTCCTTCTGAATAATGTTGAGTGGGGACGAGGCCAATAAAACCCAGAGGGAATGTTACCTAACACATTATTTATGAACAAAGCAGGCTACAGGCATTTAAAATGTGCCTGGAATTCAGGCTAAAGATGGCTAAAAAAAACCCCTAAAAAACAGGATGAATAATGAATCATTTTAAACACATGCAATCAAAAGTATGCATAAAAATGGCAATACAAAATCAACCCAATATAGAAAAAAACATACATGCCAATAAAAATACAAAAATCAACTTAAAGCACAAAAACATGGAAACAACAAAACCAGAAATGAATCCATCATCAAAAGATGAAAGCAACATTTAAAAGAAAAAGAGTTGTGATGATGCCGTCCACAGGCAGGCGCAGATGAAGAAGACGAGGTGGCTTCTTACAGGTTCTGTTTCGTGGTGGACGCGTTCCTCGTACACTCTCTCCTTCAGGGGCGACCTGTCGTGAGAGCCCATGAGCCGGGCAGAGTAGAATCTGGCGGTTTCCTCGAAGTCTTCTCTGCCCATCTCGGCCGTAGCCCTGGAAAACTCCTCGGAGCCTCCGTGGAGCTCCATGAACATAGAGAAGTCAGCCTCAGCCTCCAGGCTGGACGTGGAACTGACCGTCATGCTGGAGCACTTGCGCTCGATGCTCAGGTGCGTGTCCCTCAGGGCTAACGCAGTGTCCCGCTCGCGCTCGTCCTCAGCGGAAGAGTGTGGCCGTCGCTGTGAAAACAGAGGGGTTACTCCTCCACTGATATAAAAGAGAGAATGGAGCCTGGTGGAAGAGATGATGTGGATCTTCTTTAGGGTGAATTTAGGAGAAACACAGGGACAATCCGCGGACATGTGTCTCATAGAGGAGAGCAAGCATGAGATCGAGATGAGAAGTGGATGGCACATATAGCATGGACGGTGTAACATCCAGAACAACGTTCCAAACTCAAGATTCACTACCATTCGAAAGCATGGAATCGTCTCACACATGTTTGAAATTCTCTCTGAAAAGTTTGTCTGTTAATAACAGAACGCTATGGGCAAAACTAAAAATGTAAACATCAATATATTTAGTGTAAACATGCTTACATGCATCTTATAATGGGGCTCTTAAAGTCTGTAGAGCAAGATTATTCCAGTTTAATATGAGAAAAACCTACTTTTGGTGATGTTTGTTAAAGGTGGGTGGAACTCTGGGATGAGTCTGTGGGGGCTTTTTGCCTTGTGATTGGAGAAGGAAGTCAGATAGCTAACAATACAAAGTCTAATTATTACAGCTATGTTATTGTGTAAAGTCAAACTACCATTACAGTGGGAAAAATGGTTTATCCTAGAGGTGGCTGATACACTAAAAATTTAATATTGCAATATGTCAAGAGTTTTTATAAAATATGTGACCCTATAAGAAACTGTGACTACAATGATTTTTATTCCATGTTTGGCATATTGTGTTGCACTAAATCCAGTTATTTGGGATTAAGTTTACTGATTACGGCATTGGTCAGTGTTAGACAATTATTGACAATATTATTTATCACAATAACAATATATACTGTTGTATTGCCCAGTCTAAGATCATTATTATATAAAAAATATATATTAGATGAGGAAGACATCAGGCGACAAGTTTGTCTTCTTTCTTTGGCCAAAAGACTAAAAGGTGGACTCTCTGAATAAAGAACAGCTGTTTTCTTTTCTTTGATCAACTGTTTAAGAGTTACAATAATGCTAGCCTGGTTATACTTATTAGCCTGTGGATCGGTGGCTTACAAGCAAGATAATTTAACACTATGCTTGTTGCAGAAGTCTTGTTGCTTGTTGCAGAAGAACGACAGTGTAGCCTTAAGTAATTTCGAAATTGTGATCATCCCACATAACTGCTGTTAGATGATTATGTAATAATTGTGACAGCACTATTAACGTCTTTTGAAAAAACCTACAAAACATTCAATGAAACATCTAAAATACCTTTGGGTGTCAGGTAAATGCTATTCTGATCTACACTGCCTACATAATTTCTAAATAAATGTAACAATTTTACTCAGAAACTTTTGAATAGTAGTGTACCTGAACTAGAATGGAACCGATTTAGAATATCAGAGAACCGTGAGGTCTAATGATGTGATGAGTGAATGGAAGACCACTGATAATTTAAGCGTTATGAAAATGTAATCTAAAACGTGAGCTGATACATCATGGAGAAGGATGTACAAAGCCATGCAAGACACAAGCAGCTACAACACATATAAACAGCTTGGATCAGAGAATTTGAAAAGACCTTGACTTCATCTAGTGTTTCTTCATGAATTGCAGGAGTGGAGAGAGGCTCCTGTGTGGGCAGAAAGCAGAAAGAGAGCAGCCTTGAGTTACTTCCACTAATGCAACAAGAAATAGAGGAAGCCACATTTTATGAGGTGCATACTGCAGATTGTTAGATAAAGCACTCAGCGAGGAAGTGGATGAGAACGCAATCAAGAAAAAAGCTTCAAAAGGGATTCTAATCGTTGCTTTGCTTCAATCAGCTTTGCAAGATGCCTATATTCTGGGGATCGCTTGGGTCATTCAGGTCTCTGGCAGCATTTAAAGAAAGTATTTTAGTGTAGATAAAACACCATTTTTTATTTAATCTAAAAATCATAAGGTAAGAAAATGTTTTCTACAACCAGCGGTGCATCCAGTGGGGCCAGAAAACTCTTCAAGAAGGTGGCGATGGTTCACTTAACAACACTGCCTGATGGACATCATTAGCCCAGGGATGTATTGTATGTTACCTGCTATTTATAGTTATACTCCAAGCAAAGTACAACCCCAATTCCAAAAGGTTGTGTAAAATGCAAATAAATGTAAAAAAAAACCCAGAATGCAATGATTTTTAAACTTCATAGACCCATATTTAATTCACAGTAGAACATAGAACACATAAACACCTGAATAGATGTTGAAAGTGAGGCATTTTACCATTTCATAAAAGAAATAACTCATTTAGAACTTGGTAGTAGTAATGCTGGAGATGTAAGTAGTGCTAAAAAACAGCTGGATGAGCAATTAACCACTAAGTCACATGAATGGGTATATAAAGAGCATTCTAGAGAGGTAGAGCCTCTCAGAAGCACAGGTGGGCAGAGGTTAACCAGGCTGACGGTCAACCATAAAAACAGGTATGATTCTGTACAGGTAATCACTGCATGGGCTCAGGAATACCCCCAAAAATCATTGTCTGTGAACACAGTTTGCCACGCAAATGCTAATGAAATATGTATAATGCAAAGAAGGAGCCATATGCCAATACAATCCAGAAATGCAGGACAGTCTGTTCTGTAAATAGGGGTTTTAGAACAACATATGCTCCCATCCAGACAGCGTCTCAGAGAAGGTGTTGCATATTTCAGCAAGACATTGATAAACCAAATACTGCATCCATCACAACAGCATGGCTTTGCAGAGGAAGAGTCCAATGCTGAACTGGCCTGAGGGCGGGCCAGACCTTTCACCAATAGATAATATTTAAAGTAAAACAATCCAGCAAAGAAGATCCAGGACTGTTGAGCAACTAGAACCCTACAACAAGTAGGAATAGGGCAACATTCCCAAAACTCCAGCAAATGGTCTCTTCGCTTCTTCACAGATGTTTATGGACTGTTGGTAAAAGAAGCTGGGATGCTACACAATGGTAGACAAGGACCTGTTCCAACTTTTTGAGATGTATTGCTGTCATCAAGTTGGACATGATATAATGATTTTCATGAAATAGTAAAATGTCTCACTTTTACCATATGTGAAGACGTGTTCTACGTTCTACTGTGAATAAAATATGGGTCTATGAAATGTGCATAATTTTTATTTTTTTACACAGTGTCGCAACTTTTTTAGGATTGGGGTTGCATTTAAAGTGGTTCAATGGTATCAATTTTACAAACGCATTTGATCTCTGGCAAAACTAAGACTGAATTCACTTTAAAGGTGCCATAGAATGCCAATTTATATTTATATTGGTGTGGTTGAATAATTACAGTTAAGTATATAGAACTAACATACCTTGACCCCCAATTTTGGAGTCCATTCCAAAATCCCAAACTGTTTTGTAAAAGTCTTGATCATTAATATTTACATTCCCAAAATTTATAAACGACAACAATGGAGCAAAAGCAATGACAATGGTGGACCATGTGTACTGTTATAAGCTGTGAAGGCAATGTTGTCACTTTTCACACCCTTTTCAAGATGAAAGTGTCAACAGGCATGGTTGATGTATATCTTTGAATGAAGTGAACTTCAGCTCCCACAACAAAAACCCAGTTTATTTAAAAGAAGTGAGTTTGCTCTGCACATTTCACCCCTGACAGTTTCTCAAACCTTCAACAACATCGACCAGCTTTGCTTAGCATTTAACACTGAAGAGACTAAAGAGAGGAGCAGTTCCACCTTTACCAGCATCACAATCCCAACAGGTATCAGTCATGCTGTGTGATTTTATCCACTGTTGATACAGATCATCTTAAACTGAAATTTTCATAGTGTGAAACAACTCTAATTTACTGTGTGTTAATGTCAGCATCGTAGGCAAGTAGCTAGTATAGGTAACATTAGCTACTAGCTATTAGCTAATGTTGGTTTACAGTGAGACAACACAACGTTCACTTTAGTTTCATGCTAGAGCAGACAAGGACCAAATCCTATGGTATACATGGACAAATAAAACTGCTATGTAGAAATCAAAGAACAATTTAAATACTAAATAAATGCATTCTATGGCACATTTAGAGAATGAACATTAGCTAACAACAGAGTTCCTCCAGCCATCTTGTTTTGCTTGTTATGGAATATATTGCGAGCTTGCACATGTAATAAGTAGTAATGCAATTTGAAACCACATCAGCTTTAAGCATAGTGAAACTTAACAGCATTCTAGGGGATTTGGAAAACTGCCAGTAAACGAGTTATTAAATGACAACACAACTACTGTCAGTCTCAAGTCAGAAAACTGATATCTTCTTTTAGCCCCTAATAAAACAGGCTTGGGTCTCAATTCACAGAAAATACGTTGGCGCCACAATGTTGGTCAGAACAAGTATTTATGTTATGTTTAGCCCTCCGTGACTATTGAAGGCCAAACTATTCCTTATAACTGATCATAATCCAAGAGTCACTAGAGAGAATTCCTGATTCTACTTTAGACTGATGTCAACATTCATTAGAATGAATGAAACTTCATTCTGTTTGTCCAGTAACTTGTGTCCAATAAAATTTGTGCTCTAAAATATATAAGAGCCAACTTACAGTAGGAAAATGAAATGTCTCATATTAGCAGGAACATAAGCAGAGCGTATGCTACTCGTAATACTTATCCATCCAGTGGCAAGATAAGTCTATGGTGCTCTTAGTGAAACATAATGAATTTTCACTTGTACTGTGCATCACAGTGTCTGCTTTCATTTGTCATATGAGAGCCTATGTTGGGCAATCAAAACAGCCGAGATCAATGTGATTTAAAGGCTTGTCTGCAGGCGCGCACTGTTTTCAGCAATCGCAGTGTGTGAGATTACGCTGCTCTCGCATGCTTATCACTTCTCAGCGCACTGGCTCACACATCGTGCCACTCTCCACGTTCCTTCACGCCAGCGTGTCCCCAAACCTCAGATGAAAGCAGGGGCGCGATTTGGAGTCGTCAGATCCTTGGCCTAATTCAAATTCCTTTCATTCGGCAGCCAAAAAACGTGTTTGCACCTAATCAAAGTGTGAGAATACAGCAGGGTCGGAGAGGGAAGAGGACGAGCTAAGCAGTCTCATGCTGGTCATAACTTTGTGCAGTAATGTTTCTCTTATGCAACCTCATGCAGCATTCGTTTGTTTTAATGAAGTACGTCACCACATGATGTGCCGTAAAAGAACAGTAGCACGACGAGAAACAAATAAAGGCCAAGTGGTTAATTGACTTGTTGGACTGTATGAGTTACTTGCATGTTTGTGTATGGAAATTCACTACAGATGACTCTTAGTATGCAATTATAATATTATAGATCCGCTTTGGAAATGAGCACTACTGTTTTTCTACAGGAACATCATGGATGAGAAATGGCAAACACATTTCCATATATTCTCTAACACAACGCAAACCATGTCTGAACTCATTGACTTCTTCTGCATATCCGGTGTATGCAACAAACAGCATGGAGAAGTCCTGAGTAGCTCAGAGCCATGGCATTATGCAAGAGCCTGGGTTTCCTTGCAACGCCTCCACAATCGGGCTCTTGTAGACGCTCAGTTGGAAGGAAAAACCAAGGCTCGGGTTTCTGAAGAGAGGGGATATCAAAGCAAGAGGCCAAAAGCATAGAATGTGATGTCGCCTTTTTAGGATCTGCAGGATCAATGCTAATGCTGTTGGGTGGAGTGACCCAAGGTAAATGCAGGTTGGGCCAAATGCAGCAGTCAGGGCTTCCAAATTGTCTCAAGTCAATGTAACAAACAGCCAAAACTGATGTGGCCTTCTCCAACCCCTCTCTTCATGGATCGGAGGAGAAGATAAACAAATATTCAAGTCACGACAAGGAAAATGAGGAATGTGTGAGTCGCTCGGAAGCTCATGCGATGCTTTGTTTCCAGTAACTGAAAAGCAGAAGGTGTCGAGGAGAGTTACCCCATGTCTCTTCCCGCTGGCTTCCAGTGCTGGATCCTTGCCGACATTGCGGCTGTTGCGAAGTATCAGTCCTGATTCTCTGGCCTTCTTGGTTTTGACTGGAGGAGTTGGAGGAGTACTTTTTTGAAGTGCTGTGGCTTTGGAGGAGAACTGATGGGCCTCCATGCCTCCATCATCCGGCTGGGACAGATCCTCAGACCCAACTTTGGTGGAATACTTCAACACTTCCTCATCCTGAACAGACTGTCCTTTTAGCAAGCTCTCACTGTACACTGATGACTGTAACTCATAGCTTTGGAAGACGTCGTGGTCCATCATGGACAAGCTTGCGTCCTCAGGACATTTATTGGCTCTAATAGAAGTAAAAGCATGTGAAGAACTTGAGTCCCTGCATTCAAATTTACTTGGATCAAATTGTCTCTCTATAGATTCATTCATGCTGTATCTCTTAAAATGTCTTCTCTTCAGTTCAGACTCTTCTCCGATGTCTAGATCATCTTTATATCCTTGACTCTTTGCCCTCTCCGGTTTCAATGGAACGATCCGTGTTATTTCCGTGCGAACTTGTCCTGTAGCCCTCATCCTCCTCTGAACCTTTTCTGGCTGCATCTCTTCGATGCTCTCTTGCTCAATATTACTAATTTTCTTCTCTTGGACAAACTCCTCCGTTCTTTGCTTGTTTTCGTTCTCAGGCTCCTCTTCATTTTCACTGTTGTCAATCATGATGACTTTTGTAATCTCGAATTTGACCTCTGATCTTCTTTTAAGCTCATCTTTCACAGGACCATTGATTGAATCAGAGCCTTCTGGCTGGTCTTCAACATTTATGTTCTTTGCTTCAACTGAGTCTTTCTTTTCTTGATCTTCTGCTTCTTGCATGGCCTCTTCAAACATGATCTTGTCCTGGATGGGCTTCTGTTCATCTTCTTGATTGGTTTTGTTCAGCTCCTTTTCTTTTTCTTCATTCAGTGGTCCAGTTGGCACATCTGAAGCTTTCACATGCTCCTTTATCTTCTCAGCCATGAGCTCTGACCAACTCTCTGTTGTTGAAGTGATCTCATCGGGACGACTGGTCTGTATCTCCTCTTTTCCTGGAGTATTGTTGTCTTCATCTGACTCCTCGCTCTCCTGTGTTATGTTTGTTTCTGTTTTTGTCTCATAAACAAACTCCCTCTTTCCTAAATTCAGACTCTGAGGTCTTCTCTCCCTGCAAACTTTGCTCAAAGGCTGTTCTTCTTTCATCTCAGACTTGGACGTGAAAATTTCAGCCTTTTCCATAGACAGTTCTTCTTGTGATTTGTCCATGGATTCTACAGCCTGAGGTTCAGCCGATAAAGCTTCCATTGTGTCATTCCTTTGCTTTGATTCTGAAGGAGCATCCTTTTGCATTACCTTAGGGGATGGGAAACTGTCCATCTGGACTTGCATTTCTTCACCATCTTCCCCAGTCACCTCAATGTGTATCATCTTTCTTTCCACAGGCGCTTCAGTGACCACAGAAGGTGGAGAAACATGGACTTTGTCCTTTTCTGTCTCCTCCATTTCATAGTCCTGTTGGTAAGTGTTCTGTTTTTCAATCAACACCCACTCCTCAGACCCCTATGTGTTGATACAGATGAAAAATTGTTAGTTGTGCTCTTGCAAGGGCCAAGATAAAATCCTCTCATATGAAGTATGGCAGACATAATCAGTACAACATGTTTATTTTGTGAGGGTTTAGATATGTGCAAGCAAAAGCAACCTCAGGAGAAGTCACCAGTGTCTTCTGGATGAAACCTTCCACTGAAAGGCTGTTTACAGGTTCCCTTCCCCCTGCTCCAATTGCATCCTGATGGTTGGTAAAGCCCAAGACCAGCAGGAGAGAGTGGAGAAGAGTTATTAGCCATTAGCTTATTAAGCCATGTTCTCCATGAACAGATGAATAAACAGTTCTGTGGGTTTTTTATTACCACTGCAGCTGAGCTTGCTCTAAGCAGTCTTGGCAACTAACCATTACAGACAGCAGTATTAAGAACAGGTAACAATTCTCCTGTCACTCCACCCACACATGCACACAAATCCCTTTTTTCCTTCAACAGACCCATTTCCACATTCCCAATTACACCAAAGCAATTTCAAAACCCAAACACTTTGAAATTCAATTAAAAAAGCACATTCTTTCGGATATACAAGTCTGATTTTCTAGCACAAGCTTAACAATCTATTATCCAGATCTAGGCACACAGCAGATCATTTGCTATACCTTCAAGCTGTCTGACTTGTAAATGATCTGCCGCAATCCTATTTAGTGAGGTGATAAAACAGAGTCCAAAGATAATGCCATATATAACAGACTGAAGTAATGTGTAAAATGTAATCTTAACAGTCTGATCACAGTGAGATTCCATTCAGTTGAAGTCTCAGCAGCCTCCTGCTGTCTGAAAAGACTGAGGCTTTATCTTGCCAGCTAATCGATGTGACAAAGCCAGGATTATGACATATCCTAAGAAGCTGGGGTGCAGTAAAAATCCTTCATGCAAAACTAATGAACAACAGTCTGTCAAATGCCCTTGAACAACTGATGAGAAGTTTCTTGTATTAGGGGCTTGACGTTACATGAACTAAAGCACAAAGCCACGACATGGAACGCAGCTGAAATTAAATAACTTTTTTTTGTTGTTTTTCAAAACACATTTCAAAGCAAGTCTGAAACAAACATCCACGCCGTATAATTGTGACTCTTTGTGGGGAAACACAGATATTTCTTTGTGAAAGTCTTTTTTTTCTTCTTGTTGTTGTTGTTGAAAGAATAATATGGAAGGAATAAGAAGAAAAGCTGAATGTGCCCTAGGCTGCAGTCAGAGGAAAATGGTTAGAGATAAGGCAAATGCAACAAAGGACCTCCGCTACAATGCATACAAATACATTGTTCATCACAAATGAAATGACCAAAAATGAAGTTTGTTGTCACCAGTCCTATAGAAAATTACATTTAAATGTAGAAACAGGAACGGAGCAAAGACGTTCGGGTAATAACCATTTTGCAACATGGTGTACTGAATTGTAATGTTGAAGTAAAAGTTTGTAAAAGTTTATAATTGCACTGGTATTTTTTTTTTTTTCACGGGCATTCCGGCCTACATTCCGCATCCCTTAGCTTCCTCAAACAGAATACACGATTTTATATCCCTACTCTGTTTTCATCAATGTTCTCTTACATACCCAGCATGCACTGTACAATATGTATTATACAACCACTGGAAACTGAAGATAGCTATCTGGCATTGGCCAGAGGGAAATAAAACATAGCATTTTAAACAGCTATCCCTTAAGACACCAAAGAGTTTATATTTATCCAGGGATTGCTGTTGCACCACCAGTGAATCAGTAGACACGTTTATAATAGATGTAGCAATGGTTACATTTTTCATTTCGGCCGGAGTGCCCCTTTAATATTTTTGCCAATGTTCTACTTATCTTCTTGTTTGAAGCACTTTAAGATTTTATAACTAACCAGAAGTCTAATATAAAAAAGACAGTATTTACCAGTAAAACAAACATATTGCAATATATTTTCAGTTCAATACTGTTTTTGTACAGCCCTTGACCTTCAGTATACCCCTGTAAGTTCTTACCCCCAGACTCCATTCCCATACTCACAGCCTTCTTCTCAGGCGTGCCACCTGGGGAGGTCCCAGACAAGCGTTTTTCCCGGTTCATCAGCTTGCTATTGGGCTCCCTCAGGGCTCTCTTCAGCTCGTTAATGCTAGCCTGGTGCTTCAGGAGCACATCCTCCGACTTATCCAGAAACTACAGAGGGAGAGAGATAAAACAAGTGGGTCTTAACCGCTTCATTGACCTACAATAGGTGAACGTGAGTGCTACCTTTGAGGATTACTGGCAGCCCCGTAGCTGAAAACACCCGTCGATAAACCATGAACAAACCACACACAATAGCAGTTATGGTGCGGCAAATGTTCCCACCGAAGCTTCTTTTACCTGCAACACTACGCACGTAGACACTACATATATAAACACCATGGACTGGAAGGAGTAAGGGGTACCTCCTGTTTGTGTCGAGGGGTAGACTCCATCTCCAACTGACAGGTCAAATGTGGGACAAAGGGAGGGCAGCATGGACGAACAGGGTAGAGAGGTGTGTTGAGAAAGGAACATTAGGAAGACATAAGGGGATAAGAAGAAGACATCACAGGACAGCGCAGTGTGCAAGCAGACAGGACCATCAGTGTTTCCCCTACTACAGAAATCAAGACTGCGGGATGCACAGTAATCACAATCACTCGTCAACTGGTCACATCAATATTTCTTCTTCTGTTTCGCACCGCAGTGTAAGACACTGATTGTCGTCCTTGTCCCTGACTATTTCATTTCACAGCATTCTTTGCATTGATTGGCTGCTAAAACGATCCTGAAACCGTTTTCTTAAATAGGCGAGATGTGCAAGCCGAAATTGCCCCATGACGTTTATTTATTGAAACTAAAAGCAAATCATGCATAAGTGTTGGATCATGTCTTTATTGGTCTCGAATCTTTTATGCCATTAACTCGAGCCCTTAAACTTTCATGCCTTTTTTTTTTGGAGCGCTCAAACCATCTAAAGCAGTTCTGGCTCAAGCCCAGCTGCTCTGTATGTAGCTAAACTAGAATCCACGCCGGCAGAACCCCTCCTGTTTGAAATTGAGCTTTTAAATGGCTTACAAAGTATAGATGCACCAACTGATAGGAATGAGCCAGTTTTCGGCTTGATTGGCCATGACCGGTGGCCAGCCAATCAGTCCCATATGTCCAAACTGTGCCAGTCATATTTACTCATGCCCCACATGACCTTTTACATTACTTACTGCTCATTCATAGATATGTCCACCACTTTTAAAAATAAGCATGGAGATCCAGAGATCATATGTTCTGCTTTCAATCTGGTGTGCACACAGATCTAATAGAAGCACATCAAGTGGGTTCACAAATTGGTCACATTTCAGTTTAGTGGTCTTCAATTTATGTTAAAGGTTAAAAGATGAGTTGACGCACTTCATGCAACTCTCATGTATCACCTAGAATCCCAAGTTTACCATTGTGTAATTTACAGGTGGGACAAGTAGGATTTCCGAGTTCCAGACACATAGCACTAGGTATACCACTGACGATTGGACGTCTAAGGTAAGCTTGATGACAGTGTTGAGCATGAGATTTCAGTGGGTGGATACATTTTTCTTTTATTGGTTACAGCTCTTTACCTTTTTTCAAATACTAAATCTTTGATTTTAACTGTAGGTTTGTGAAAAGAAATGGTTTGTCGTATAACCCAGTGCACTTTTTATTTTGAGATGTGAGAATTCAATTAAAGAATAGTCCTATAGCGTTTGTGTATGTTGTTAAATACAGTTCCTAGAAAGAAAGACTATTGGAATCCGCAGATAAGCCTTTAAAAAACAGGATCAGCCGAGAACATTGTATTCTAAGCATCTCTGTTTTAAAAGCGAGCATCTGTTTCACACTATGCTGGAGACTGATGGAAAAACTAAAATCAATAAGCAGTAAACTAACAAAATCAACAGCACAGTGGAAATGGATAAGGCTACAATCAAGGTGGAGTTGGTACAATTGACTATTCATAAAACATGCGGCCTGTGGGCTGGGACTGGCCTGACTGTGGTTTTTATTCTGCCCATTGGAGTAATTTAGAATCCAAGTTCTAAAGTAAAATGATCTTGTGCACCATTGTGGACTATATTACTGACTGGGTGCAAAAAATCACTACTTAGTAAACATGTCTAAGCAATATTTCTTCTGACAAGTAAATGAAGAAGTCCATCAAAACTCCTCAGAACAACTCAGTGAGAACGGTGGTGCTAGTAAACAGAATTATAAAATCTACTTTAATATAATGCCTAACAATAAACAAGATCAATGTTAAGACCCTTTAGCTAAAATAGGTTTTTCTTGGCATAGCTGCTAACCCAGCTCAAATTAAACAAGACTGCATGCTAACACGTTAAATATTAATGCACTTGTATGCGTGCAATCCTTTGCATTCCTTAAGGTTTGCAGAAAACCCCTGTGTAAATTTCTCAGCATCTGGTCCATAAAAATGGGCTTAATTGATTAACATGGAGCAAATTGCAAATGCATAGATAACATGGTTACTGGTTCTGGTCTAAAACTGGCTTGTAACCCCATTTCAAGTATTTTCTCTACCATTGCAAGGCTTCATTAATTAATTCTGGACCAATGTCAGCCACCAATAAACATTTCTCAGGGGAAACACTGAACAGTACTGTGCAAAAATTAGGGAACACCCTTTTGTGGGTTGGTTTCCAGTCAAAAACAAAATAAATACACAAAACATCCTGAGGAGCTAAATATAATTTTAAATTCAATATCAAACTCCAAAACAGGAGTTCAAAAGTTTTGTAAAAGATAAAAATAAATTGTTGACTCCTGACAACTGTGTAAGACCACCTGGTAGACCACCAAAATTGTCATCATCAGAAAAACAGTACTTAAAGGTACATTATGTAACAATTTTATCTTAAAGTACACCAATAATAAGGAAAAAGGCTTCACTGCTATTAGGCAATGCCTGGAATGCCTAGGCAATGCCTGGGATCACAAGAAGAGACTAACAGAGAGTGACCAACCAAGAGAGAGGAGGAAATTTCAGGCTGGCTTTTACTAGAGTTAAAAGAGATAAAAGAAATTAATCTCATGCCAAATAGGCGATGAAAGTTTGAAGCCTCCTGTAATAAAAACATGTAACGTAAATCTACATAGTATGCCAACGTGGGTCTTTCTGTTCTGATGTTGTGTTTTTTGACTCCCCTGCGGAATCCAAATCCCCTTCATATACAGAGACATCATGCAGGCATATGGACGTTACAGATACACTCAGGATTTTGGTTACCTACGCTAAAAAATTACATTGCAAGTGTAGCAGGTGAAGGTTAATAGAGTCCACTTATTAGCTAAATTGGCTGGAAATTGAAAAAAAAAAACTTGAAGGGTGGTCTCTGACTTTTACACAGTGCTAAACAAAGAGATCAGGCTTGATGGACCTGGAAAGATGACACACACAGGCATGCAGAATGAGAGAGGGCAGAGACTAAAGCCTCTCTCCACCACACAGGCTGATGTGGAATTAGGAGCAATTCTTTAAAGGTCTGGAAGGCATCCTGCTGATAAGGCTTCTTCTGCCTGTCACGGCGGAATCCTAATCCACAGCTTTGGAGCAATTGCATAAGCGAGTTTTTCCGCCACTGTAATATGAGCTGGGGTTTAAATTGCTGCATATAACCTGTCAAAAGGTGACACGGTACATGGTGCATGTTAAAATGATGACTTAATATGCACGTATTATAGTTTTAGCCTTCACGTGTGCTCAGCAGAAACACTGACGGTGACACATTTGGACGAACAGAACCACACGCAACCGCTCATTGTCATGGTACAGTACGATACCTCTGCTTTGGCATCAAGAGTTGACTCCGTATCCTCCTTTCGTCAGCACAGTTAAAAAGAAGGAGAGAAATTAGCAGAGATGCACAGCAAAGTTAGACAGCTAGATGTGACAGGAGGGTGGAGAACACACAAGCAGTTCAAGAGGAAAGTTCTGGAAGAGCTGGTTTAAGATGGCTAATCCAAACAGTCAAAGACAGACAGACAGAAAAGGCAGAGGGGAGCACGACAAGAAGGCTTAGAGAGAGAACTCTTCTAACAGCCTGTACTTATTAGCACTGGGCTTAGTGATTATGGCTCATAATCATATTCATTCATGTCCAACAGATCACCTGGAGCCTGATGTACTGAGTGGCCTTACAAGTAGGCTGATAATGCAATCGCTATCTGATGTTGATGGCTACTTGATTATTTAAGTGGTCATGTAAACAGAATACAGCTTATGTCCTGTCTCAGATTAAAGCCTTTACTGGATCTGGCTCTTCTACACATGTGATCTATCTTGTAGAAACGGAGGAGCTGTCATGAAAGCAAAAGGCAAAAAATAACAACATTAAGTGCAATTTGGAACCATAGAAGCTCAGGAACAAATATTGGCCAGGAAATGACTCATGTTGAAGAGAGCTGCAGCCAAAAGTTTGAATTTAGGTCACATGCTTTTCTCCAAATTGTTCCTCAGTAGGTGGCAAAGCTTAGGTAGAATTGCATACATCGTATATTTAGTAAGTAATCCTACTATTCACTGAATCTGATTGCCCCATATCAGATTTCTTAATTACTTGTCAATGTGATATTATAGCTGACATCAGGTGTAAAGGAGTTTTTATATCGTCACATTATTTTCTACATGTAAATGTAGTCAGAGTTTCAGTACTAATCAGTTTTGCATGAATGCCTGGCCGAATATATAATCTGCATTGTGGATATGCTTAGTCTTTGATGTCCTAACAAAGACGCTGCAATTATTTATGAAAAACTGGGCCAATGTAATTTTACAACTAATCAGCATCTGTAAAAAATAAATAAATAAATAAACATTTTACAGTAGGGCAAAGTTCATAAGACTATGTGGCACCAACAGAAGCCCTTCAAATGCCGCAGACCTACATAAAAATTTCTAAAAACAATAAGTATCATTTCTTATAAAGTTGTATTTTGTTGTGTCACACTTTTACTGGAGAGAAATGACAGACTTGGATACAGAATCTAATCTGACTGATCATCTGAACACTTTCTGTGGTTTTTAGGTTTAATCAAGGTTTACCCTATGTTGCATCATCAGCACTGTGTCACTGTGACACACACTAAACTACAAAGACTTGTCATTTGAAAAAGTGTCATGACTAGCCAATGTCAACTGACATAAGTGTTACATCACTGGCAGCCTGTATGGCAGGTGATGCCTTTTAAATATATTTATTATATTTATATTAATATATTTATTATATATTTATATACCTTTAATTTATGTATATATTTACATCAGCTGTCCTGACTAGCTTATGTAGGGTTAATGTCGCCTTCTGGACACTTCCTACACTGACTGCCCACTTTATTACGTATACTTTCTTGTATCTACACTTATTATGCATCCACTTACCACATAGGTGCGTGCACTTTGCAGTTCTGCAATTACAGTCTGTAGTCATTCCACTGCTGATCCTAACCCTAACCCTAACATGCCACCACTCTGTTAGAGTCACTGCAGTGCTAAGAATGATCCCCCACCCATTTCATACCTGCTCTGTGTTGGTCCTAAGTGGGTGCAGAGAGACGGATGGACTACAGTCTGCAAAGTGCACCGGTAGGTGGAGCTTATAACATGGACATACAGTGCAGATACAATGACAGTCCAGTGTCCAGTCCAGTGTCGAGGAAGTTGGTAGTATGGTGAAAATGATGCCAGGCAACTCATATACAACTCAAACAATTTAACGATTACACATCGTATGGGCTTGCCTACATAGATAGATAGATAATAGATGGATAACACTTTATTGTCAGATTCACAATCTGAAATTTGTTTTGCACCAAAAACAGTAGCTCCTTTACAACATAGTACATTACCACCCCAACATATAAGACACATACATTACAAGGAAAGAGGGGGGAGAGTGGGGAGGAATCTTTGCTCACATCCCTAGCATCACAACCACCTTAGATAGTTATAAATTAGGCTCCTTGTTCAATTTAAGGATTAACTGGTGCACAAACTAGTGCTTCAGTCTAACCTTATTTAACTGTGGGACACTGTATCGTGGTCCAGATGGGATTTACATCAGAAAGAATGTTCTAGACGCTGACCTACAATTTTTGAACAGACTTTGATCAAATGTTTCAATTTGAACTTCACAGATGAAGACAAGCAACTGTACCACACAGCATCAATAACACTTTATTTTATTACACAAATTATCTTCTCTGCGATTAAAACATGGGAGAGTCCTTGAAGCTGAGGACCAGGTGTATCTGCTGACACTTTTTAAAGTGGAGTGCAATGTGGAGAAGATTAACACACCCAGTAATTTCTTGGCTCAAGGTGTGCTGCATTTCAACACTGTAAAAAACTCCCAGGAATAAAATACTTCTGCACAATGAACATTCCCGGCCTACACCATATGAAATAATAATATTTAGCTGCGTGCCTCAAACATAAAAATGACAAAAGGGCTGTTGAAGTAACATTTTTGCACTGCAGCATGAATTTGATCACTTCATCTTCAGCTCCGTCAACTCAAGAATTGATTACATTCAGACATTTTGACTTAAATAACAAAAACCTATTTAAATTTGAATACAGGACTGAGTCAGTGCTGAACCCAAATTGTGGTACCAGCCCTTACTTTGAATATGATGCTTCCGATGCTGCATAAGGATGCGTTTGTTAAATGTTTTATGCACAGGCTCCAGTCTGCTCAATTGTTTTCTGGAGTGCTTTGAACATCTGGGATCAGCTCCAGTGCATTCTCTATCATCCACTTCAAATAGACTGTAGCTACTGAGAACAAACTGAAGAGGTAGATAAAACTGAACTAAAAGAGAACAGAAAGGACCCTAAAAACAGGAGCCAATGGGAAATAAACCTAAGTGTACTTCTATATTACAGTTTTGTTTAGTTTCTTTCTCATATGAGTGCAGGACAGGACAATAGGAGGCAGGGGAGAGATACTACCTCCAGTACGGTGCCATCTTTTGGCAGCTCCTCAGTCTGAACCATTTGCGAAGGAATGACAGGAAAGAAAAACAAAATGTTACCCGAGTTGCACAATAACTAACGTTTGGGAAAAGTGCCACACCAGGAGTCCCACCCCTACAGCTAACAGCTGACTCGACCTGTTCGTCTGTTGACTAGTCCCAACTGCTACCTACACTTTCTCTCCTAATTCAGTTCATCTGAACTGAAGGTAAATGTTAAAATATAAATTTTGCCCTCAACCCCACATTTAATAATTCTGTATTGTTTGCTCTAGTTTTCTGCTATTGTAGTGCATGTGTGGTTAGTTAAAGTCAACTCACCAGGAATTATTGCCACGCTTTATGAGAATGAGCTAAAATAAACCACAGATGTAATGAATGACATTTTAGGCTCAAACAAACGGGAACGTTGCATATATGTATTTTTCACATAATAAAGTTTTCTTTAGTCACCTGTGTGCAAGCATACGATTTAAAAATATTGGCCCCAATTCTTAATCCATTGTTAAATTACTAATGGTGAAAATTACTTCCTGCAACACTTAACAAGGTTGGAGAAGGACCTTGGACCACTTCTCCATGCACACATTCTAGTTGCCTGTGGACTACCCTCTTTAATACACACTAAGTGGGCCGTCACAAAAATGTTGTGTTTTCATGTCATTTTCTATCACCCCTATTGCTCTTGTAGTAATTTCAACATACAACTAATTTTGTTTGAATCATTTTCTAATCTAAAGCCAGTGTGCAACCTTCTGAGTTGTCAGCTCTTTAGCTTTATCTGTGCTGGTGAATGCTATGGAGAAGAACAATGGAGTTCTACCAGGTTAGGAGCAGGACTAAAAGGATTTCTTCCCCAAGACGCCTATGCCAATAATGTTTTGAAATCTATCCATCCATCCAATGCAGAAGAGGTTTAGATTTCAAGGTACAGTAGTGTTAATACATTATGAACATGAGTGTTCCTTCAACGTCTTTTCCTCAGCATATTCATAAATATTAGAAATATGGAAAAATATAGTGAAAAAGACTTTTTACCTTAACATCTTTCTTCCTGGTTGGTGTGGTCACACTGGATTCTTCTTGATCCTGGTCTAGACTGAGGTCAGGCTCCGCCTCCTGCTCGTCTCCTGAGAGACACTGCGTGTCACTCTTCTGAGAGAGGGCATCCTGAGGCTCGCCCATAGTGGAGAGTGGCCGGGAAAACTCTGCAGGACCGAAAGACAGGCCCCGGTTCCTTAAGAATTTAGCTGATAAATCGTCTACATACCAAAACATTTTTTTAAGAATTTATTTTTTATGCATTTCCAGTCTCACAGTATTGTGCAAAGTCACAGATCATACTTCATCTATTTAATCTGTTTAATAGAAAACTGCACAGGAGCCACAACATTTAGGTATAATTTTGATGTTGTAGTATTAAGTATGTCTATTCTTTGTTTTTATTGCAGATCGTATTGCTCTATGATCTGCAGGGGGTGTTTGTGTACATCTCCAGAGTTTAGACTTTGAAGTTGGCTACATTTTCTGCTTCTCTTTGTTCTAGTAATCTCAGACATTCAATGACAATGAGGTCTGGTAGTGGTCAATTCATTCTTCATCAGAAACATTCCTCTTTTGTTCTTTTCTCAGTATATGCACATACCCTTAGACCAATAATGTTCATATGTCTTCTCACAATGGAAGGATAAACAGAAACACCTGTGAATATTTTCAGATCTGAAGCAAGAGTGGAGCCTGATCTTCTCCTCTCTCTCAAAAATTAAAGCTTTACCAGGTATTGCACAGTTATTAGGAGCCTCATTTCCTCTGCATCTTGTAATCATTTTTGGATTAACTCAAGTGGTTTAATCTCTTCAGAAATTAATCTTAAAACACAAATAATTAATTAATTAATAATCATTTGCTGTTATCACTGAAAATCAAAAAAGGATGGTCTCTCACTGCTGCACAGTAATGGATTATAAGATAAGGCTGACTATTATGTAACCACACTGCAAACTAACTTGCAAAGTTAATTTTTTATTGCAGTGAGAAAACAAAGACCTAATTTATATTGAACATGCAGAAAGCGCATTTTGTTGTTTAATTCATATCATTTCAAACCAACATTTTGTTACGGTTCTGGCCTAGCCATGAAAATACACTGCAAATGGTTTGCCTGCTTAACCTAAAGCTACTTCATATAGTAACAAGCAATTATCTGGTGTTACTCTAATCAGATATATGCTGAAATAATGCTAAACTAAATGAACAGATTAGATGAACAAAAACTTCATGCTAAAGAAATATTTCCTTTTTTTACAATTGATTAAAGATCGAAATAAAAATGCAGTGTGTATATAAATACAATACTATATGCACATATATGCAGTAAATATCTGGTATTTTTAAAAAACAATCTCCATGTATTTCCTACAACTTAAAGGAGAAGAGGGAAACACCACCCTATTCCTAGTACAATGCTTGAAAAAAGTCACAGGGTTGCCATGTTTTCATGCTTTTCATGTTCTTGATTTAACTACTCTGAAAGTGCAGTATAATCATGTGTGTGTTTTTGTAGTTCAGCAAGTCAGTAATATGTTCAATTCAGCAAGTCAGTAATATGTTCAATTCAGCAAATCAGTAATAAGTTCAATTCAGCAAATCAGTAATATGTTCAATTCAGCAAGTCAGTAATATGTTCAATTCAGCAAGTCAGTAATATGTTCAATTCAGCAAATCAGTAATAAGTTCAATTCAGCAAGTCAGTAATATGTTTAATTCAGCAAATCAGTAATATGTTAAATTCAGCAAATCAGTAATATGTTAAATTTAGCAAATCAGTTATATGTTAAATTTAGCAAATCAGTAATATGTTAAATTCAGCAAATCAGTAATATGTTCAATTCAGCAAGTCAGTAATATGTTCAATTCAGCAAATCAGTAATATGTTCAATTCAGCAAGTCAGTAATATGTTCAATTCAGCAAGTCAGTAATATGTTCAATTCAGCAAATCAGTAATATGTTCAATTCAGCAAATCAGTAATATGTTCAATTCAGCAAGTCAGTAATATGTTCAATTCAGCAAGTCAGTAATATGTTCAATTCAGCAAGTCAGTAATATGTTCAATTCAGCAAATCAGTAATATGTTCAATTCAGCAAGTCAGTAATATGTTCAATTCAGCAAGTCAGTAATATGTTTAATTCAGCAAATCAGTAATATGTTCAATTCAGCAAATCAGTAATATGTTTAATTCAGCAAATCAGTAATATGTTCAATTCAGCAAATCAGTAATATGTTTAATTCAGCAAGTCAGTAATATGTTCAATTCAGCAAATCAGTTATATGTTTAATTCAGCAAGTCAGTAATATGTTAAATTCAGCAAATCAGTAATATGTTAAATTCAGCAAGTCAGTAATATGTTAAATTCAGCAAATCAGTAATATGTTAAATTTAGCAAATCAGTAACATGTTAAATTTAGCAAATCAGTTATATGTTAAATTTAGCAAATCAGTTATATGTTCAAGTCACCAAATCAGCAATAAGTTAAGTTCACCAAATCAGTAATATGTTAAATTCACCAAATCAGTAATATGTTAAATTTAGCAAATCAGTTATATGTTAAATTCACCAAATCAGTAATATGTTAAATTCACCAAATCAGTAATATGTTAAATTTAGCAAATCAGTTATATGTTCAAGTCACCAAATCAGTAATATGTTAAATTCACCAAATCAGTAATATGTTAAATTTAGCAAATCAGTTATATGTTCAAGTCACCAAATCAGCAATATGTTAAATTCACCATATCAGTAATATGTTAAATTCACCAAATCAGTAATATGTTAAATTCAGCAAATCAGTAATATGTTCAATTTAGCAAATCAGTAAAATGTTAAATTCACCAAATCAGTTATATGTTAAATTCACCAAATCAGTAATATGTTAAATTTAGCAAATCAGTAATATGTTAAATTTAGCAAATCAGTAACATGTTCAATTTAGCAAATCATAAAATGTTAAATTCACCAAATCAGTAATATGTTAAATTCACCAAATCAGTTATATGTTAAATTTAGCAAATCACTAAAATGTTAAATTTAGCAAATCAGTTATATGTTAAATTTAGCAAATCAGTAATATGTTAAATTCACCAAATCAGTTATATGTTAAATTTAGCAAATCACTAAAATGTTAAATTCACCAAATCAGTTATATGTTAAATTCACCAAGTCAGTTATATGTTAAATTCACCAAATCAGTCATATGTTAAATTCACCAAATCAGTTATATGTTAAATTCACCAAATCAGTAATATGTTACATTCAGTGGAAAAAAAATATTGCGAATTAAAATGTATGTAAAAGTATGCTCTATGTAGAGGATGTGTTCACTTATTTGTTTTAGATAATCAACAAATCATGTAATTTGACCAGGGGTGTAAAATGCATGTAAATGCATTTGAGATAAACTTGAAACTATACTACTTCTGGCTAACAAGACCCCGAACCAAGTCAGTCCTTTAACGCATGTGAGCTGAATGTCCACCTACTCTAAAGAAAATGGGCAAGAAATTAAGCTTTCTTCTAATTTGCCCACCTGCTATTTACTACTGACAACAATGTGTGAACAATTTGTGTTTAGCGACCTTAAAACTTTAATGAGCTTTCCTTTCTGCAGAGCCTCAGGGATGCACATCTATTTGGTTAATTCATTTTTAATTCAATGGCTTTAATTGCCTGCTGGCAAAACAACGGCTTTTCTTAAGGGTTGAAAACAAGGATGAAAATTGGGACTCACAAAAAAATTACTAGTGCCCGGATACAATCAATTCTAAGGAAATGAATTGATTGAACACAGAAAAGGATGATTGAAAAATGTGCACCAACCTCCGTCCAGGCTACGGGAGAGGAGGTGCCGTTTGCTGGTGGAGCGTTCGAAGTGAGGAGCAGGCCGATCTATCAGAGCGCTGGCCTGCCGGGTTTGTGCCTGCGTCCGTCCACTGTACCTGAACTTAGACCCCATTACCAGGAAGCCTTTGGGCGGAGGCTCAGGAGACACTAACCTAGGGGTAGTCAGGGGAAGAGGACAGTACATATACAAGGATTAACATCAACATCATCATGTTAGCATTTAGAAGTCACTTATCACCAGCAATAACAAAAGCACTGGTATGTTATATGCGTTATATCGCTGATGTAGCTCTTTTAGCTAATTTCAGAGAGACATTTACTTCTTTACGCATGTTGTTCATGTTTTTTTTCTTGATGTTGAAATGAATGGAAAAACATCAGACATGCAGATTCAACATTGTCAATACAAAACATTTAGTGAATTTAAAAATATCCTCTAAGAATATGATCTGCTCATATTAAGAGATGACAGCAGCACAAAGAGATCATATTTTTCAGTTCATGACAAAAGTCTATAATAACCCAAATTTAAAAAATGAATAATAATTTTGATGGTAAGAGAGTTGGGGGTCGCTATTAATGTTTTCGAATTTCAGAAAAAATGTTGGATAAGCATGTGTCTACAAACTTCTGTACATAAAGTGTATTTTTCAGATTATAAATCATGGAGACATCCGGAGTCAACTAATAACAGGGAGCATAACTTCAGTGAGAATAGCTGTCATTGGTCAGTGGGGTCTCACTTCTGCCAATCACAGACATTTACGCAACACTCTGCATCTGAATAGCCACTAGCATTCCAGACAACCCTACACACTCCTCACACGGACTGTTCTCTCTTCTGCCATCTAAAAATGGTACCAGATCATTTGGGCCCTTAGCAGCCAGACTGTGCAGAGGTTTCTCTCCACAAGCCATCAGATTCCTTAACTCTCAGAGCCAAAACTGACAGGCATCTTCATACACCCACACACATATATAAATTAAACCATCTCACTTCCCACTCTGGACCATGTCTGAGATACTATATTTAAATATACTAATTATTGTGTTTACACTGAGTTACTTCAGTTGATATAACTGTAATATTCGATTACAATATCTGCTGCTAGAACACTGTATCAAGAATTTACTGCATTCTATTACTGTTGGTCAGGTTGCTACCTCAGTGACAGCTATGTTCATATACACCAGGATATCTGCTTATATGTTGCTTTGCACAACTTCTTTGCACAGCTCTACATATTCTCTGACCTGTGTTGCACCATACGGTCCTGGAAGAATGTTGTTTTACTTCACTGTGTACTTCTCATATAGCTGATATGACAATAAAGCATCTTGAATCTTAAAACTTAAAAACTACTATGAACACGATATTGTATGTTATGCAGTCATAAGGGTAAAGAATTCAAATGTGGACCCTCATACAGATTCTTGCAGCTTAAAACCAGCAGGACTAAATCTGATAACAAATGCATACGTTACGGTGCCACAGTAACAGGAAAATATATCACGTAAGACATTAAGTCACCAGTATTGCAAATTTATAAATCGCCTATCACAATAACAAAGCATGTTTTTGTTTGATATAAATCATTTCTCACTTACAGATTCCTGAAACAAGCAGATGAATTCAGAACATTCAATCATTACCACATTTGTGACTGTAAGTCAACAAGGAAATATTCCCTTATAATTTGAATATGATGGATAGTTACTGTTGTGTGTACAGCCTTATTCTGTGAACAGAAAAAACAATTCTTTGCATTTTGTCATGTCTTTGTGGTGCAGCCTTAAACATGTTAAAACAAAAATTGCATGTTTTATCATTTAAAAAGCAGTGTGTTGTGATTTAAGCTATAAAAATGGACAAAAGAATCTTGTCAGATTGTATTTCTTACTTTCAATAATTCAATAACAGCATATTCACCAACACAACATGGAAATCATGTGAAAATCACACAGCTTCCCCTTCACAATCCTTGATATCAAGCAAGCTATTAAGGACCTCTCGCTCTCATGCCGTCAGCATTTATTTTTGGTTTCATGGACTCGAGCTACTCTTAACATGAAGTCAAATAAGTAGAAGGGGAAAAGCTGTGGTTTAGCTATAGCTTGCAATGCAGTGTATGGCAAAAAGAACTAACAGGCAGCTTCCTAACACACACACTCTCTCTCTCTCTCTCGTTCTACTAGTAGGGTGCACACCTGCACCTGCACACTTTCCAATCTAGCTCTTTGACAGTTTCCCACAATGGCAATTATTGCATTTTAAGTATTGCTAATCAGGTTACTTGTGAAACTGACAATATCTGATAACGTTGTCCAAGCCTAGTGCGAACAGCCGGATATCGAGCTGGACCTACAGATGGTTTGAAGGGTCAAACATGCAAAATATATTAAAGACTCAATGTGTTATTAATGTGTTAAAACAATACTAGCACTTTATATTTCACCTCTAAATTAATCCTATATGTATTAACTTTAGACATATAGGATTTCAAATTGATTATAGATTACTGGAACCCAAAAAAGGAAGAAAACCTGACACCAGAGCAGTTACATCACGTCACTGCCGCCAACAGTAAGACCAGTAAGAGCTTATATTTGATTTGTTTAATCTCAACTGCAATGTAATATAACGTAAGTGTAATGTATATTCCTGTTCAACTATTTCCTTATTCAAAAGTATAGCAGTTCAGAAGTACTAATATTACCAGAAGTGCCGAAAATGGCCACATTGGCCTTAAAGGGTTAAAAGAAAAAAGAAATGCAAAGGCAAACATACTCATTTACTGCTAAAACTCTGGAGTAGAATGGGAGCATTCCTCTCTTGAGCAAAGTGTTAATAAAGACTGCTCTGTTCTCTGCCTCACGCTGTAAACTCAATAAGAGCTCCAGGCAAGGGAGACAAACACGTAGACGCAAGTCTGAACATCGAGAGGCAGAAAGAAAAAAACAAGTCTAGTGAGAAACAGCCCATGCTTCGAGCGAGGGAGAGTTCAGTACAGAGACCTTTGATCACGCAGTCCGACTTAACCACACCTGAGCTTTAGCAGGGAATTAAAGAAGGCTGGGCGAGCGTCTGACGATGAAGATGTAGAGTGAAATAAACCAGCGTGGGTGTACTGAAAGAGGCTAGGCAAAATGACCATGAGGAACAAGCCCGGTCTGAAGAATACGGCTGGGGAGTTTACCTGAAGAAAGTATGGTGTTCAATGCAGACCTTCCACAGCCTCTTCGCTGCTCTATGGTTGGGTAGCTTGAAGCCAATGGTGCTTTCAAACTGCTCATACTGTTAGAGAAAAGTGAAAATACAGCTCACGTTAGGTCTGATCCCTCAGGCAAAATACCATATTGAACTTAATATTGATTATACTTGTACCAGTTGTTTCTGATTCATTGAGAGAATATTTGACTATTAATAGAATTGAAAAATGGTATGAATAACAGCAAATCATGCAGAGCCTTTCAAACATTCCAAAATACTTCACTAGAAAAAGATTAAGAATGAAAAAAACATTAATTAAGAAAATATAAAAGCATTAAAACAGGTGTGTCTTACTGTAAAGGAGACCGTTAACAGAATTTTAAATATTCATCATTAATATACAAATAGATACATTTTGCCAAATGGAGATTAAACATGAGGGAACCTTTCCAGGATTTAGTTTCTTAAATGAATAATCAGTAAACATTCCTTGATTAAATTGCTTAATATCACAATTCCACTTTGATTTGCAATGTACAGTCAACTCCACATCTATTAGCACTCCTGGTAAAAATGTGGCTAATTAACACAGCAATGTCACACTGAAAATCTAACCACTTTACTGGCATGGAGGCGACATCTAATTGTTGTTTTCTTCTGCCAATCACCAAATGAGGTCCTTAAGAAATGTTTGCCTCTTTATTTATAGGGGCAAAATACACTTGTGTCCTCTTCAGACAGGTTCCCTACAGGTCTGGTTGTTTCAAAGTTTTCATTTAATTTGAATTCATCCTTTGTATTATTTTAATTTGATGTTATTTAATCTTCTCCATGCTGATGAATGAATGGAAATTCGCCTCTGCATCACCTCATATTTATACCCCAGTGAGACAGCCAAGTCATGGGTGGTTGCTTAAGAGAACACTCATTCAAGGAAACCAAAATATATATGGGAACAAGCATAACACACCTTGCATAACATGACCTAGAACTGTCTACCTTACCAGGAACAGGCCATTTGACTGACATACAAAATGATCAATCCCAGCATGCTGAGTTGTCACTATGTCCAGTACAATATGTATGTATGCTTATGTTGACTTCAATTTAACTTAAAAAACAAAACTAAATGTTTCTAGACTAAATGATAAAGAGCAATACATATAACTGCATATACATGGATGTGCCAATAGCTTTTCTGAATGCACAAGACAGAATTCCAATGTTCCAATTCCAATTTGCAGAGCGAGATTAAGCTAATAAACCACAAAGACTTTTTTGTGACCTTTTTATCCATTTTTGCCAAGGATGATTATGATAATGTGACATGCTAAAAGTCATGCCCAAAATAATTATGTAATTTTTTTTTTTCAGTATGTCCACAGAAACCTTGCCGAAGCATCTGAGCTTAGTCAGGACGTTCACAATGTCACAGGTCATTTGCATGTTGTGGTCTTCTGCAATGTCAGTATTGTAAAAGCCGGTATTGCGATATTGACTCACACGTGATATACAGTTACTGTTTTCCCCACATCCGGGAGAGTTACGGTGTGGAGAAGCTCCAAAGAAACGTACCACCCAGACTGTTGCATGCCCAGAGTGAAGCATGGGGGTGGATCAGTGATGGTTTGGGCTGCCATATCATGGCATTCCCTTGGCCCAATACTTGTGCTAGATGGGCGCATCACTGCCAAGGACTATCGAACCATTCTGGAGGACCATGTGCACCCAATGGTTCAAACATTATATCCTGAAAGCGGTGCCATGTATCAGGATGACAGTGTACCAATACACACAGCAAGACTGGTGAAAGATTGGTTTGATGAACATGAAAGTGAAGTTGAACATCTCCCATGGCCTGCACAGTCACCAGATCTAAATATTATTGAGCCACTTTGGGGTGTTCTGGAGGAGCGAGTCAGGAAACGTTTTCCTCCACCAGCATCACGTAGTGACCTGGACACTATCCTGCAAGAAGAATGGCTTAAATCCCTCTGACCACTGTGCAGGACTTGTATATGTCATTCCCAAGACCAATTGACGCTGTATTGGCCGCAAAAGGAGGCCCTACACCATACCAATAAATTATTGTGGTCTAAAACCAGGTGTTTCAGTTTCATTGTCCAACCCCTGTATTGTGCAGCCCTAAATTGCACTGCAACAGAATTTCTTACTCGGACAGGAAAATCCTAGCCCCCCTAAATGCAGTAAAGTGAGAACACACCTCTGTCCTTCAGAGGGTCACTTTATCCTATTTAAATTGCGTTTTAGCCACGAATACCTTTGCTAATTTAACAAACACTGCACACAGCCTTCGGCTTGCTCCGGGGCCTAATTAAAATTAATCCGGGTCTTAAACTTCAGTCCTATGATCTGCAGGAGAGATTCCTGACTGGAGCTGAGCTATGAGACAAACGCAAGCCTTTTTTCAGGGAGAGGGGATCAACAGGAGCATGGCATTTTGGGCAGAGCTCTAAATTTGTCCGTCTCATCCCTTTTCTGGGCAACGCTGCAGCTGTGGTGGGGCAGCTGAAGGAGCTCTTTATGTGTGTATCTAACAGGCCCTCTGTGCGGCTCTGTTCTGCCAGAGAGCCGTCACCAGGCCTGTCACTCAGAAACTCCGTCCAGGCCAGACTACAGCAGCAGGACACGCAGGGAGGAAAAGCCAGCAACGACTCAAGGGGCTTTGCAAATCCAAGAAGTTCACCCGCTTTTTTTCCCCTCCAGCCTTATTGACATGCACACCAGTCACATTAATGCATAATTGCTTGTATGAATTATCATCTCTTTCCCACAACGCCTGCTTCAGTGAGACTGATAGCACAAGCAATGGAATATTTACTATTTTTGTCTAACAGCTGCAGTTCCCAGTTTGTTAGGTACACCCACCTTATACAGCGGTGTATAAAATCGAGAGGTCACCGTTTATTTATTTCATATCCAGCCCACATGGTCGTTAGGAAGAAGTTGCTAATTACTAATATTTCTGAGGAGGTATATAATGAAAGTGCATAAGGGAGGGAAAATCAAAGGACTGGAATTTCCACAACTGTTGGAATTCTAACAACTGTGCAAGACCTGGTAGAACTCCAAAGCTGTCTCCATCAGATAAACAGTACTTAAAGCTTTTATGTCTGACGGATGTGAAAAAATTACTTTCCACTTTTGTCTCCCATCTAAAAAAAAACCACAGGTGTTTCTGTCCATTTGTCCACGGTGAGAAGACACCTCAACTAGATTATAGGCTTGGTGATGAGTAGCTGTCATGCCCTCACTGGGAAAAAGAGATAAGAAGAATAAAAAAGAAACCTTTGCTAAAAACACAAAAAGCCACTGATGATATCAAACCAATAGGCTGACCAGTCCAGAGTCCTGACCTTAACATCACTAACAGTAAGAACAGAAGCTGTAAAGGCTGGACACACTAAATACTGAAAGCCATATTAAATGTAGTTGTTGAGACTGTATATTTTAAATGTGTTTAATTTCTTCTTTTCCTAAATTACTTAATACCCACTTTGACTTAAAATCAAATAAATAAATTATGGCCTCTCACTCATGTGACTTTTGCATAGTACTGTATACCTTTGAAGCAGCCCCACACATAATACTTTACCATTACTATTTTAGTGCTGTGCTTGGAATGGTCCACCACCCAAGTAATATCAGTAGTCTGTAGGCCTAAAGCAGTGGTTGTGCGTTGTGTGAGGGTGTTATGCTTGCTTGTAGGCGAGCAATAGGGTTGTTGTTGCGAGATGATGTTAAGTTGTAACATAGAAAAGGGCTGCAATTCTAGAAAACTCAATAAAGTGTTTGTTTTTTCTTTGGGAGAGTTTTTTTTTTTTTACCTCTGGGCTTTATAACTTTGCAGACTCCCTGCACAAAAATCTACATAACTCACTAAAGGCAATAGAAAAGGCAGAAAAGCTCCAAATCAGTGGATGAATTTGAGGGTGCATAGAAATTGCACAGGAACTGATGGGCTACAGTCAGTGATTGTGAACGTTCAAAAATAAAATGGCAAATGAAAGAAGCTAAAATGTACATGGGCCTTATACACTGCCGACTCTTGAAGACAGGGTACAGCTAATTCCGCTAAGCACAGCGGGAAAAATCAAAGGCATGTTAAAGTACCTCCCCGGGGCGGATCTTGATGTAAAAGTTGCTCCTCTTGTATGAGATCTTGAGGATCTTCGGCCAGGCAAAGCGGTTGATCCTCAAGCGGTCGCGGTAGATCAGCAGGCCGTTGGCACACACCCCCAGCATGATGTCTATCCCTTCTGAATCCTACCTCAGCCGTTAACGAGGGGAGAATGAACACATGCATAATGCATAAGTTGTGAATACAGCCACTGGACATATATAAGGCTTGTGGTGTCCTATGAGTACATGTACACAGTTTCGTATCATTTGGTGCACATATGAACTATATCTCAGAGAGATTGTCAGTTCATTGTCTACATATACGTCTTTCTGTGTTTATCTATAACTATTTTTATAAAATGGGTATTCGGCATTAACAAGGTAACAATAACAAGTGGTGTCTGGAATACAATATTTAAACAACTGTGCATTATCTTGTTATTTTGAGCTTGAAATAGAAACACAAAGGATGTTGGGACAAAAGCAGCTAATCCTGCATACCATGTTTAGCAATATGGCAACAGCTATGCAGAGTACAGTGTATTAAAATACAAGGATACATTGCTAACAGCAGGTTTTCCATACATGGATTAGTCTAGTCTGTAAACCACAGTGTCCATGATGATTAACCCTAAAAATGTTTCTTGGTGAAGACCTAGGCCTAATTTGGGTCTGAGAAACCAGCGATCAACCAAGCCATCAGATACAGAGAGGAGTTTAATATGGTCTTATATGGAGTTCTCACTGAAATCAGAAAAACTAACAGCCACTAACGACCTAATCAAGTCAGTTAAATTACTAGTTTTTAGTCCAACATATACCAACGTATCTTCTGATTCTCTTCTGACAACATTGAAAGTCACACTAAAGTTTCCAAAAACCCATTAGAAATGTTCCTGTCACTTGTAACCATATGCTTAATGCAGCTGCCTCCTGTTTTCCAGAGATAATGGAGTAGTGATACAGACAATGTAGTTTACCCAGAACGCTTGTGATATGATTCAGCTCTGTGCAACATTCTACTGCCAGATGTTCAGTGTCATCCATATCTAGAAGGCTTCCTACCTAAAACAAGCAAGTTTGGGACGCTTTCACATGTGCTATTGAAAACCGATAAGTATGTTATACATGGCACCTCTGTTTGAGCAGTCAGATAAGAATTTGTGTGACTTTTATATCAATTTGACTAAATTTCTTTATATTTTCACAGATTTAAGAGCAGTAACTTTATGTCAACATCATAATATTTTATGACATGTTTCACATCTGCTTTCATTTTTAAGTGTGATCAGTGAAAAAAATAAGAATGAGGCTTTCTAATGAGAAGAGTCAAACTAACAGTTCTGTAAAAAAGTTTACTTCGTTGATATTTTTTAAAAACAAAAGCATTAGAAGAGATTGAAACTCCTTAACCAGTAAAAAGCTCACTTTGAACAGGTCAAATGTCAAGGTCCCTGACCTTTACAGATTTTTAATTAATGAGTAAAACTCTTTTTAATAAATAAAACTTTTTAAATTTAAATCTAAATCTAATAAAAAAATATTGTTAATTAATTAAAAACAAAAAAAGATAGTCTTTAAACTTTACATCAGAATTAATTTATAAATGAGTCTCACAGGTCCACATATTTGAACAAATATTCTTAATTCTTGTAGTTCAGTTTTGAATATTTTATAAAATTACAATCTGTATGACCTGTAATGATGATAAAAACAGGCTACCTTTGTGCTGTGCAGACAAAAACCAGAGAGCACAATATTACTAAATCCACATTTGCCTTCATTAGCAGGTAAAGGAGACTGTTCAACTGTAGGGGTGGCCAGTTGTGCCGTTGTTATAGATACATATATATAACCATTACAACCATAAGGGTACACTATACGGGAAACAGATGAAAAGCCATAAATCTGAACAAAAATGTAACACAATTGAAAACTTTTTTGCTACAAACAAATTCACTGATATTCCATGACTTGGCCTGAACATATAAAATCTTGTGACTTTCCATGTCTGCTATAGACTTTTTAAAATTCCATGATCTTCTAGAATTTCCATGGACCATGGGGACCAATGTTTCAAGCATGAAAGGTAAAGAAAATTTGAAGCCTCCTTTATTTGTTTAATCGGTTTCCTTAAATATAACAAGCATAGAAATTCAAAATTTTTACTCATTTTAAGTAAAGTTTGCCTGGTGTGGTCATTTCACTGTCTGCTTTAGATTGGTTATGTTAAGATTATATGAAAGGAGTCTATTTATCTGGAAAGATTCTTTTCACAAATGCTCAAGTTAGTTCAGAAGCCGGATCTGACTAATGTTGGATACAGGTCACATAAAAAAGATAATAAAACAGTAGCATTGTAAACTCAGGTTTAGGAGCAGAAAATCGAATTTGGGCCACTTTTACCTGCAATCTGAACATAACCTCAGAGGGTGAGGCATAACGACACATTTATTTAGCAGTTTAAAACATTACACAGACATCTTCAATGTGCAGCCTTATCTTACATGATTGTGACAATTAGTCGTACGACTGGAGGAGGAAGTGTGGAAACAAAAAAAAGAGGGGTTGCATGAGAGGACCATGTAACTGTGTAGTGGTTGTACAGCAGTTTATAATGTTGAATAATAAAAAACAATTAAAAATTACACTAGAGCAGCATCATTTACTGCATCCTGGATCTGTGTTATTTTAACCCTGGTATTGGAGCCACACTTCCCTGCACCCTTTTTAGTGTGTTCCCTTCTCTCAAAAACCTAAACCAACTAATTAGATCATTAGCTGTGGTAAAGCAGGACCTCTTATCCTGGCAGCATTGTAAATGAATGCTAAATCTATACTGTATTGCATACTTTCTGTGATATTATATACTTGTTAATATGTTTAAAATGCCAGCTTATAATGTTGGTAGCAAACTGTTTAGCATGAAACTGTAGAATGAAAGAAGATGTTGCTTGGAGAACAGCTGTTATACTGTACCTTCGCATGATGTAGGTCGACCCCGTACATGGACAGCTTTTTGGCATTCTCCAGGAAGTTCATTTCTGCCTCAGCAGGAGTCATTCCCCTGAAACACAAGATAAAATGAGGCATGGATTACAACAGCGGGAAATCGTCCATTCTGCATTTCTGATCTGAGAATAAATACGAAAGCCTGGGGGGTATGTTTCACTTCTAGGTACGAACAGAGAATTCACTCTGTGCCTGAGAAGCTTCAACATTACACAGCAATCACTAAGACCCCAGCAGCGCGGCTTGTTGACTCTCTGACTCAGTAGGTTTCAAAGAGTCATTTGGCTCTGGTTCAGCAAAGGCTATAGTGACAGACGCTTAACCACTTGGAGGTGTTTGTCAACATATGTAGTTTTAAGATGACCTGTAAAGGTTGTTTATCTGGTTTTTGTTACTTTATGAATGACCAATATATATATATATATATGATTGGCTGCCCTGCATTGTGCGTTGAGTTTTTAAAAGCACTCTGGAACAAAGTGTAAAGTCCTAAATGAAGACATGGATTTCTGAAGGTGTGGATCATTTTGATCCATTTGCTTTCGACAGGCAAGGAAAGAACAAGATTTAATTCCAGGGTGCCTAAGCTTTCTGGTGGGCCACACTTTGAGTGGCCCAGGTTTAGTCGTGTTCTCCATTGTTCTCCATCTCCATTAATGTGAATGGGAGGGGCTAAACTGCTGTAGGCTGAATTAAGGGTCACACAGAAATGTGTTAGGCGGCTAGTCCACTAGGAATATATTTGTATTTCCTCCACCTGTAGGTGCGATGAAGCTCCATGACTCTCTCCTCCAGCTCACGGGTCTGATTGGGGGCAAATCGGAGGTCGCTGACGTAGTCGGAGCCGTGCTCGTCCTGATCGTAGTCTCCGAGTTCGGCCTGCACAGTGTAGGAGCCCAGCAGGGCGTGAGTGACGAATGAACATGGGAGCCGGCCAGACAAAATATCATCACGCAGCTGAAGACACAGGTAGTACCTGTGAGAGAGAGAGGGAGACAGTGGGATACAGACTAGACTGGCACTAATGGTAATGATGGATGACCTTGTGAAGGATGACAGGTTTTTTGAACTCCAGTTTTGGGAACTCCTTTTTTTATCTTCCTTATGAAAGTAGATTATTTTAACTAACCTAATCAGAAATATCTCTTGAGAAATGAATAACTTAATGGCAGCCTTGACTGGAAATTAAATAAATGAAGAGTGGACTCCTACACAATTGTAGGCCTGCTTCTATCACGCTCATTAATGGATGGCTCATGAATTGTTACAGTGGAAGCTCTCAGGGGGAACTCTAGCTTTTCACTGTGCTATTGCTTTATTATTATATAAAGAATTTGCACTATTAAACATTCAACACTTTAACACTAACTTTAAAAGCTCTAATTTTATCAACTAAAGTGGCTTAAAAACAGGAAACCTAATTCTGGGTTTTCTTTCTAATTAAGTTGATCTGGTTCTTGCAGGCAAACAATAAACATGTACTGAGTTAGCTTTTAAATAATGGACCAATAAATGACCAAGAAATTTCACCTGGGCAAACACAATCATGGATAACACACATTTCCCTTCACCAATCACAAGGCTGAGTTTCAGAGTCTGAGAAACTTAGCAGGGTAATCAAAAGCTAGCAAGCTAGACCACTTGTCTGTAGCTGCCTGTCTCCTGGTTATTCGTTTATTCTTATACCAACATTGTTTGTTCTTTTCCACATTCACACCCTACACACCCTTGTCAGTTTTTGTGGTTTCTGTCTGTCTGTCTCTTTTCCTCTGGTTATCATCGATTAAAAGTTGGATATGGAGTGGCGAAGCATGCTAGGAGTGTTGGACAGACAGCTGTCAAGCAAGGTCTCAGATAGGTCTGATAAGCTTATTTTATTTTTTATTTTTTGCTTTGCTGGATGTTTAATGTAAGACTGCTATGTTTACAGATTTTGTTCAATCAAATTGAATTCGTTCCGATTATAGATTAAGACTGAGGTGTGATGAAAATCTAGTTTACATGCACACTACAAGTAGTCGGATCCACTTAGAGCACTTAGACTTGATGTAAACATTACCATGACAACGAGCATCAAGCTAGTTTAGTCAGAGTAAGACCATCAGAAGTATGTTACCTGAGTGTTCAGTTGGTGCACTTGTGTTTTTAATTGCTTTAGAATTATGGCAGAGTCAGGAAAACATACTTCACATGTACTTGTTAATGGCAGTCCCACCGCCAATGACACGCAACCTCTGGATGAAAGTGCACACTGTCATTCATTTGCTCATATGCTTGTCTGAAGAGCTCATTATTGCAAGCTTTACAACCATCCACCCTGCTAACTATTTTTAAATGTTTTAAGGTTTGAAGCATGAACTTCGTCTCTATTGAAGGCCAGTTTCTACCTCCCTCTAACTACACATGCGAAGAAGTTACTTAAACTTTCCAATTGGGAATATAATCAGATACAGATGTTTATTGTTCTTCTATTAAACTGATTATTTATGGGATTACCCACCTCGTTCAGTGGAATAGCGCTTGTAATCGGAATGACCTCAATCGGACTAGTCTATTCGGATTGAGGTGTATACATGGAGCTATTAGTTGGATTATTAACAAATAATCAGGCTGCATGTAAACATAGCAACTGATGTTTAGTATCGTACAAACATTTAGAATATTTTGCTTTTCTGAGACTTTAAGTGAAACTATAATTAAAGGATTTCTCAGCATAATCTTTATCATATCTTTATTTTACAGCTGATTAAGACAAACACGTTCACCATGTTTGTCTATATTTTACTAAAGAACAGAAAATCTGTCGACTCAAGCCACATTTGCATTAAAGCCAACAGGCAAGTTTTCTATAGTTTCTATAAATTTGATTTGATTGGTGGTGACTCGATACCTGATACCAATACTGATACCTTAATCCTGACTATCTGCCGATATCGATACAAACCTGATACTATCTTTTCCCCTCTCTTAAACAGCCAAACTGTTCATAATACATCTGCCTGGATGTACTTTGCTTAACCAGCCATCTAAATAACATAATGCTCAAAATATGAAGGTAATATTCTTCTCCACTATAGGAGTACACAACATGACTCAGTAATATAATACTACTGTTTTTTTATTATTATTATTTAAACTTTTTCATACAAATACTTTTAGCAGCATTTTTGATTGATTTGCATCATCAAACATTTAAATCAATTTCAAAGGGCAAAAGTTTAGGCTAATATCAGATTATCCTTTTTTCCATATGATATCTGATCTGCTGATTTTGAGCAGTATTGGACCATTACCAATACTGACTACTATATTGACCCAACCCTAGATTTAATTAGTTTAAAAGTGAATGTGGAACTCTTTTAATAAACTAAAATGGAATCAATGTCAAAGTCTGACAGTGCCACCACTGCCTTCCAATTCTTCTCTACCAAACCTCAGATAAAAACTGCTGAAAGAAAACAGTTGGGTATGGCATGAACAAGCTTGTTTCTTTGAGATAGTCCACCACCTCTAAAGCTTAATCTCACAAATAAAGCTCAAACACAGCCATGAATGATAATGTAGTGATAAGACATGTGAGGTTGGAGCTCTCCTACCTGGTGATGTCCTCCATGAGCTGAGAGGGATCAGGAGGATAGAATTTGACAGCGAAGGCAAAATGCCAGGGAGATGCTGAGGACACAGACACAACGACATACGCAAGGTGATGGGGGTTTAAAATTGGTTCAATACATTTCGCATGCAGGCTCAGCGGAGTGATATAATAAAAACACAACCCCCCCAAGAGGATCCATGCACATCACACCCCTGTGCCACCTCATAAAACTGAAGGTCAGAGAGAATGAGGCTCCTTTGCTTGAGTTACTGCTTAGTCATTCTCCCAGGAAAAACAGCGCATCTACAAGCTGAATTAAAGGGCCTGTGTAGCTCGCTCACTCACTGAGCACGATAGAGAGCATGGTGAAAGGTGCAGCAGAGGTTTAATGCTTTTGTATATATGTGTATGTAGATGGTTTATTAGGTCCACCTACCTTGTATTAACACTCATTGGCCATTTTATTAGAAACTATAGCTGCACATATGTAGCTGCTGTAGCCCATGTGTTCACCTCCCCCCACCTCATTTATCAATGTAAAAGATCTCCATAAGACCAACAGAACTCTTACATTATTTGGGATGTGGACCATTCCTAGCACAGCATATAGAGGTGCTGGGTTTATACATACCTCAGTGTCACCACTGGGATTAGAACAGTCTGCCAAGTATATAGTTGTATGCCAAAATGATACATAATAGAAAAGCACAGGCTGAATTTGATATTTTGATATTTGTTTCTCTCAATATGTTGAATTGAACAAATGAATAGTAATTCTGGGATAACATCGAATACATGCTGATTGAAAATATGAAAAAAGTGGAGCATGTTTAACTCATGTGTCACATCATCTTTCAATTTAACAGTAACTAAGAAACGTAGGATTGAAGACAATCAATACGTTTTTCAGTTACACACGCAGAGTCATTTGTTTGTACACGTTTTCAATTTGAGACAGGCACGCCAGTCTAGCATCCACACTCAAAATATCCATAGGCATCTAAAAGACACACCTCTTTTTTTCTTTGTCCCAGAAAATGTGATTCACATTATTTCCATAAATAATCCGAAAAGTTGACTCATCACACTGTGTATACAATTCAGATGAAGAGATGAGCTCAGAGGCGTTGGAAGCTTTTCAGAACACTTTTGACATACAGCTTCCACTGTGTGTTAGCACAGCCTTAACCTGCATTTGTGGACGCAACTACAAACAGTGTTTATTGACAACAGTTTGTAAAAAAGTATTTTTGAGCCCATGTAGTTATTTTCTTTTTTTATATCACTTTTTTAAATCAACATTACACAGCAATCCCTTTTTTAAAAGGAATAAAGGAAGAATACATTTTGCTCATAAAAGACTAGGCTTTTCCTGAATACTCTTTTTATACCCAAGCATGATTTTATCCCCAAAATGTTTTCTCAAATTGCCCTGTTCACAACTTTTTTGGAATGTGTTGCTGGGATCAATTTTAGAAATAGTGATAGGCTAAAACATTTAATATTTAGTCTTTGTATTGCTTTCATTTACATGCAGATCAATGTGGATCACTGCTTTCTGTTTTGGCATTTCACATTTTTCAACATATTTGGAATTGGGCTTGTACTCATTTTCAAAACAACTCAACTGTCTCATAGGGCTGTACGTAACTAATAGGGTTTCAGGGTCAGTTTTAGGGGTTAAGTCCAACTGAACACCAGCAAAGTGTAACTCTATTATTTGCTCTGTTAGTCTTAGTTTCTATTAGTGGCTAGTAAGAGAGCACCATGATTAAAAACCTATATACCTATAACACCACTATGCCTGATTTAGTCAGCTGTAGCTTTTTCTATTGATGGATGAAGTAGAGAATGTAAAGAAGAGAGAGCATCCTGACTAGCTGTCTTGCTGTCTGCTTATAGTAAATGAACAATTTTGGACCACATGGCCATACAGCAGATTGTAAGGACTGCTGAGAAGGTTATTGAGGTGTCTCTACCCACCATCGACACCTCCATAAGCGCGGCATCCACAGGGCCACTGGCATTGTGGATGACCCCTCCCACAGACTCTTGGTACTCCTGCTATCTGGCAATAGTAGCCAGAGCATTTGTTCCATCACCACCAAACTGTGGAGCAGTTTCTAGCTAACCAAATTTCCCAACATCCTTGTTGACTAAACCCTTTCCAACACCCGTCATAGACTGATCACATGTCTTTTAGCCATCACTGCACATTTGCACTTCTCTAAATTCATTGAATGCTACTGTGGGATGATATTGCTCTAATTTCTATTGTACAGTTTACAGTGGACAATGTTTGCACTAGTTTCTCCACATAGTCCTGGCTGGCATAGCCACATGGTGAGCAGTTAGATCCCATTGTTTTTAAGAAAATTTGTTTTGAAGACAGCATATACATCGGTAAACTTCATGTTGACTGTCATGTGCTGGTTGGTGTTCTGTTGGTATTTGAGAATCAGCAAAACTATCACTAATCACTAGTGATACATTTGGTGAGGTTTCTGGTAGTGTTATGGTTGTTTTGATAGTGACAACAAAATTAGATTGGTCACTCAAAACAAAAGGATTTTAGTCTAAAGTCCAAGTCCGTTAAAAGTCGGAAATATGTATCAAATTCTGACTTTGAACCAACTTCCCATTCATATAACACATTGTTTTGTTGTCCTGTTGTATACTCTGCACGTTGTTTAACAGCAATGTGAATCTGCACTTTGTACCAGTATAATATTCTGCTACTGGTATTGTGCCATGGGCCACATGGGGCACTCCAATGTATAGTAATTATTTGGAGAAATTACTAAAAGCACTTGACTTGCCTTTATAACTGATGCAGCAAGATGAGCTGCAGACAGTAATTGTTAACCTTCATCCTAATGTTGTGATCCTAGTGTTTCTTATAAAATGGCCAATAAGTATGAATGAATATAGACAAAGTGTACCTAATAAACTGGCAACTGTGTGTGTCTGCATGTGTGTAAATGAATGTGCAGCCTGCCGTGCACTCACTTCGCATTTGCTTCTTGATCTCCTTGGAGGGGTCCAGCCAATTCTGCAGAACAGAACAGAGAACTCGCATCAGTGTTTGTGCATCTGACACGTGGCTAACACGCGCTATGCTGCCTTTGATTCTCCGGCTCTCGCTAATTGCATGGAGTGTTTCCGGTGGAGGCCTCTCCATATGCTTTAATTGAAGGGAAGAAGCGCACTCCTCTGCTCCACTGAGAGATCCAGCGGGCGGGGATGAATGCAAATCCCAGCATCTGCTTTTTTTCGTGCAGTGCTCCCAAATTAGCTTCACTTCGCTTGGTCTATCTGCACAGATCACAGCCAATCAACAGCATCTGTAATGCAGCAGCAGCGACTTCATTTCCAATATCAGACATCACCCAGCCTTTGGCTTAGAAGACGAAACTCTATGGAAGTCTATATCAAGCACATTTGCTTAGAAGTTCCTCTTAATAAGTTCCTACTTTAGCTTTGAATGCAATTAAGGTAAACAAACTCATTTACTTGATTGAAACAAAAAACATAAATTACCTTCTTCATGAATCAGCAATGATTAGGTGATGAAGTAGGGATGTAAATGATTAACTGATTAAATATTCACATTAAAGCAGCACTATGTATTTTTTATTTGTTCAAATTAAAAAAAGTTGTATTGTGGAGTCAGGAGTGAAGTATAGTGAGTGTGTAGTGCTGCAAGTCACCCAGTGAAGCCTGAAATAAAGATTTAAAAGACTTTACAAATATCATATCAGCTAACTAGTGCACACAGTAAGGCATGTGACATAAGCTCCCATCACTTCATACATAACGTTAACTGTTATGGCAATTATCGGTAATGCTAAAATTACAATTATTATATAACTACTCACGGAAACTCACGACAACATAAGACTTGTTTATTGCATTATTATGTCAGCCATGTAGCGAGTTTCAAGTAAAGTGTTATCAAAATATAGTACTGTGGAAAGCTTGAAAGGATTTGTCTACTTTGTTATAGTTTTGTCCATTTTGCCCTCCCTTTAAAACTCAAACTACTCCAATAATTCTTAAAATTATAGTGAATTACTGAATTACTACTATGGTTGTTAGTGCTATCCCTGAATATAGCAGTGTGTAAACATGAGAAATGTTAATGTTAGTCGCATTTAAAAATAAAGTGATTTTGCATTAGTCCAGTTTCACTCCCTGCTTTTGGCTGTTAATGCAATTTTAAGGGCAATAACGATATTTCCAACCGCTGAAAAGAGCTGGAGAAAGATGCACTTCCCCAACTGCCTAGGAGACTGCTGCAATGAAATTATAAACACTTGCTACTGATTAATCATCCTCCCAGTGTGCAACAGTGTTTTCTAATTTTATCAGGACTTGGCCTTGGTCCAGGTAACACAGTGACCTTCATAAACTCCTCTTTCAGTGTTTAGTCAGTTCAAGATTAATTCTGCCACAGTGATTTTAACCTGCGTGCCAGTGATGTGCATGTTACCTATATATATCTATACACTACTGCTCAAAGGTTTAGGATCACTTTAGAATTTTATTTCATGCAATTCACAAACAATACTGTCTATTTCACAATAAATGTAAGTGTATCAGATGATTTTTAAAGAATAAAAATGTTTGTATTAAAGTCTATTTTTGTATAGAGGCTTATTTAGCATATAGCCTATTATCAGCAATTCTCAGTCCTCTGTCTAAATCTCCTGGTACGGCCGCCAATCCAAGTTAAGGATGTTATTGGGCTAATTGGTTGTTAGGACACTCTTGCTTAATTGTGATGCACAGCTGAAAAACATTCTACTTATAAGTGAGTATAAAAGGGAACAACATTCTAGGTTAGTTTAGTATCTGAAGCATCAGCAGTTGATGGCTTGCTGACAGACTCAAAATGACCAGAAAGAAACAACTTTCTTTAGAGAACCGTCAGTCCATTGTTGTGTTAAGGAAGGAAGATACTCCATTGAAAACAAGAACATTTTACTGTGGTTTCTCTTATGCATTTGCCTGGTGTGAGAGGCCAATGCTAATATCAATTAGACTAAATCTTGTACCCTGAGAGATGCTTATTCTATTCAACCTAACTAGCCTATAATTCCTGATATTTATATAATTACACTTCTTAAATATTAAATTTTTCTAAAAGCTGTGCACCCTGTACATACACATTCACATCTCCGAACATGAGTCTGCTGGACTTTAGTAAGTATTACAGTCATTCATGCTAATAGTAGTAGTGGATGAGCCACACCATTGTGTGGTGCAGCTGACTGACACACCACTAGCCTAGCTAGTGAACACCATGCTCTGAACGGATGGCAGCATATGCTAAAGGCTATCATTACCCCCAACAGACCAGCTTTAAATTGCTCTCCAACGCTTGCTACTACAATAAGAATCTGGACAAACTTTACCTCAGACTGAGTACATAGCAGATAAGTGATTACTGAATGATGCCTTGCTTAGCTATTCAGGTACAGAGCTCAGATTAGTGTGATTTGCGCTGTTTCTACATTGTGTTATCTGCCTTATTGGTGAAACTAATGTCTAAGAAAGACAACTGGTATATCACCCACTAATTTTCCCACAAAATACTGGCAATACAGATTTTGCCATGACCATTTTTTACTGCTGCTGGTCAATCAACACTGCAGACACCACACAAAAAGCATAGCACACCAAATCTGTACTGATCCTGCTTACACATCTGGCGTTAGAACTGAATAGTGTTTACTGCTTACTGTAGCTAAATTCACTCTATATTGGCGCAATTACAGCTTGGCTAATTCATCAACATGCTTAAATACCTTGATGCGCACTGAGCATCTATTATCTGCCTGAATTTCCTTGGTGGCTGGCCAAAAGCAAAGAACACTCAATTATCAGCAAGCTGGCTTTCTCCCTCTCTTCTCCGAGGCTAAAGCGCTGATTATTCCTCCTCTGTCTTCTGCAACGCAGTCACATATCGCCGCGGAATAATAAATGGAGTGAGCGCTTTCGCCCGGTTGGCATGAGGTTGATATACTTTGCGATGGGTGAGAAATTGTGTTTCAATCGCCTCGGTTCGGTTCAAATGTCACATGTTGGACAAAAAGCTGCTGTGTTGAAGTGGACGCCTTGTATGACAGTGTAGTGTTCAATCTATTGAACCTTCTCGGACACCATGCTTAAATATCGCAAATGGCAGAAAATGATACATTGCTGGTCAGACTTTAAAACAAGCATTCTCACACAAGCTAGATCCATCAGGCCGTCAAATGAACTTCATGACTGTGGGTTCACCAAAGGAGCTAAAATGCATTAATCAGCGTTTGAACCAAAAAAAAACAACAACACCTGGCAGCACGACTGGAATCTGGCTAACGAATCTAATCCCTGCCAATGGCATAATTACACCAAATTGCCTCTCTCAAAAACAATTACCCTGTCCCCTCCAGACTCGGAATGCACTGTCCCGCCGTGAATAAACAAGTCTTTTGAATGCATCACAATTTTTTTCGTGCCGCAGGAGGTCTGTTTGTTCCCCCATTGTTTCTTCAGATGTTAACTTTAAAATGACTGAAGTTTAGATCTGAACATATAACATGTGAAAGCATTTGACCTATCCTTGCTCTGCCAATAAATCCATTCTTTTACAGCAAGTGTTGTGAGCTCAAAAGAACCCCAACAAAATTCTCCCATTCGATTCTAATGAGAAACTGTATTGATCTTGGTTTGGAGTCTCTACAGCAACATTGAGTTATTAGCTTAAAATGCAACACCACCAAGCTAATGTTGTTCAAGCTAATCGAAACTAGACAGAATGAATAAAGACACCCATGAATTTGCCAGCATGCCAACGATGGCTCAATTACTCAACCAAAAAATACATCCAATCTATCTTAACACTGTCAGCTGTAACATATGCAATATACAGAAAACAAATAAAAATTTAAATTATTAATTCACTTCCAACATACAGAACTATGCAAAAGTTAAAAGCCACCCTTTATTTATTTAATTTCCAGTCAAAAAGCCTACCCAGTAGAAGTCATTGACTGTCAGCAGAAAACACAGTAAACATGTATTTAAGAGAAAATTACATCAGCGCTTCAAGAACTAAAATTAATACTAAATATTAGCTAGAAATCTGCAAAGAATAGTTCAAAGTTCTGATGATTCAACAATGCCAATTACAAGTAGACACATAAGCCCTTACACCACATCCTAAACTTTGAGTTTCGCTTTTCTAGTGCAAACTGTCACCTTTTTAGTCTAGTAATGGCTTCTTGGCAGCTTTACATTCTTTCAGATCGTTTTTCTTCTCTCAGTAGAGGGATAGACAAATTCATCCAGGATTTTTTTTCAGGTCTGCAGCAAGAGTAGAGCTTGATGTTCTACTCTCTTTTAAGGAAGAAAGCTCTAAGTATCGTTTATCTGATGGGGACAGTGTGCACCAGGTCTTGCGCGCTTGTTAGTAGTTTCCTTTTCTTTGTGCCTTGTAATCATTTCTTGAACTCCAGTTTCACCACACGTGGATTATCTTATACGGAAATGCACACACAGGGAAAGATAATGTCAGTGAGGTCTTTGGGAGCAGCGGAAACTGTTTGGTTTTAAGATTGGAAAGAGTTAAAATGACAGTATGTACACAGAAGAACAAAAGTGGATAGGTATATCATTATATTTGGAACTGGAGTATTTTTTGTTTACTGCATTCAGTTTTTAATTTGAAAAAAAATGTAACAAACACAGGGGGGTCTCTGATTGACTTTCACACAGTACTGCAGGTGTTTTAACAAAGACTGAGCTGTGCACATTAGTTTCTCTTCAGGTTGAACAGGATTTTTGCCAAAAAATCTGTAAAGCATGTCCTATTTAGCTCCAGTTTCTACCAAACAAAGCGCTAAGTGGATGGATCAAAGCACACTTGTCTTTGAAAAGCATTTCTAACCTTTTGGCTGTCAGAATCCCAGATAGTCAATCCAAAGTAGTCCTTCTCCAGCAGGTTGAGGTGTTCACATACCAGATCCATCAAAGCCTGCCCCTTGCAGTGCTTCTGCAAACACAAACAACAGAAATGATTACATTAGGTGCATATCCACAGAAGACCGATCATCATAGCATCTCACTAAGCAAAGAATGTGTTATACACTAGAGATGTAATCTTTTTTTCTTTTTGAGTATCCACAGTTTCAGAAGTATATTTACACAGTTTTGAATAAATAATGAAAATATGATACGTTTATTTATTGTGAAGGCGATTGTTATATTGGTTTATTGTTTTATCTTCATACAAAATTGTCTTTTTGTATGCAATATTTCTATATGCAGCTCCATTTGGATGCCAGATCAGCCGCATGCTTCCTGGCATAATCACACACCAAAATACAACATAATACACAATTGACTTCATGGTTTTCTTCCAAACTACACTCGTCTATTCAAATATCTGATAGCAATCTGAGGATAAATATTACACATTAATACGTGAACATTTAGGCATCGCTGGTCAAATTTCAAGCTTTGTTGATTTTTTGAGTGAAAATAAGTGAACATATCCTCTGCACACTTGGGACATTTTAATACACTGTTGCTGTTTATTTGCTAGACTTAACATGCAGGAAAAATAAAACATAAAATCATCAATATTTTCAAAAGAGTGTTCATTAAGATTTACAGCAAAGTTATATATTCAATGGGTGGAGCTAAACTGAATAGAGCTCATAAGCTGAATGGAAGAATGTAAATGAGGTGATTTACAGAATAGTGACTATACAGAACAGAACAAAAAAATAAATGAGTCTCATATAGGTCTATTAATCATGATTTTTTTCACACAGTGTAAAGGACAGTTGCTGTGTTCAAATGATGCAGAAAAATATTTTATTTGTACAATGAAAATATGTATATGTATGTGTGTATGTATGTATGTATGGGCTAGGGAGTAACAATACGCTTTAGAACATTAACAGTGTTTATATATTAGTTTTATTTTTACTAACTTTTCCATTCTACAGGCCCTTTAAGTTGAATAGTCACACCCGCCTGCCGCTGGATGCTCTTTTGCATTGTGTGGGGTTTGGAACTATGTATATTTGTCTGAGCGTAGTCATACAAAATGTGGACAACCCAAAAGAATTTGATATCAATTTAGTATAACAGAAAAGGAAGAAAAACTCTCAAAGCAGGCGTGGTGGATTTTCCAATAACTGCTATGCACTACATACTGTAGAGAAAGTGCCAACAAGAGAGCGCTGCCAAAAGGAGGCCACTTATATCACCATCTCTGAACACAGCCACAGTCATGCTTACATAATAGCTAAAAAGCCAGAGCCCGGAGAGCCTCTCCACTGTGGCTGTGGCTTTAATCACTGCTGTCTCCGAACACTCTCCGGATGTTCCCCCCAGGGGCGCAGAAGTCATAGAACGGAGTACTATTCTCTGGCTAGTAGGTGACACGAATGCGCACACGCTTACATACACAGAGGTTTGTTTTTACACAGTGTGAGGACATTTAATCATGCCTTGTGCCCAGTGTGTATTTTAGAAACCTCAGTGTGTTACTAATACATTCAGACAGCAGTGATTAGTAAATTCGATTTTATTACATTCTGTTTATCTGCATTACACTGAAAACACATTATTTAATATAATATAAATATAAGCTCATTCTAAATTGAATGATTATATAAAAGAAGGTACAGAAGCTTGTTCACTCCTGTGTTACATCATCGCTCCTTTTAGCAACACTTATTCATTTGTTAGGGACTAAAAGCAGCAACTGATTCAGTTTTGAAAGGGAACAAGATTGTTATGGGCAATTTTCCATGATTTATAAGTGTTGTTATTTGTCTTGTCGGCACTGTGGACAGTCCAGTCTAGCACACACACTCTCTGAAAGCTGTTGCAACACATGAAAAATGTGGCTTGGCGTTGGCATGCTAAAATGAGCATCGACGTCTCTGAAAAAGATGTCACCTGGAAGGTATCCTATGTATATGTATGTGGACGTTCCCTATGCCACGGTCACTAATACACCCACAATAACAATCTGGTTATTTTCTTGAATTTGTGGATGCAGTGAAAAACAATTTTTATTGACTGGTTGAGTCCACAGGGTATTTATCATAGAAGCATTCTCGTTTTTAATGTATTGTCTTTTGAGGGGTTGAAGGTCATATGAATCCTGTTCTCAGCTTTTCCTTTATGTAAAAATATCTCTGCAGCACTAAAACCATAGCCATCCTTCTTTTTTATGACAGGTTGAATGTTTTTGTTGCTAAAAAGCTCTTCCAAATAATTTGTTGGCATGGAGGTGGCATCTAATTGCAGCTTTGGATACAAAATGCTAGCATCTTCTGCAAATCTCCAACAGTGATCCTTTTTACAGAGGCAGTTTTGAGCCTCTAACCATCCACCTCCCTGTGTGTGGGTGCTAAATGTACTTCCTCTTCAAAGCTGGTTCACTACACTAGGAGCTGTTTAAACTATAAACTTTTGACTATTGCCCTAAAACTAGATCTAGGCATTTCGGCATGAAGCTGATTTTGGACCAATTATTTGTTTTTAATTATGGTAATAAATGGAATAAGGGGAATATGGGAAATATATAATTATATAATTATATGTATAATATGTTTTTTTATATATTTTATATATTTTTATATATGTATAACACAGTACAAAATAGTATGAATATCTTATTTTTGAAGAACAAAGTGTAGTTCCAGATTTCTCCTGAATGCCCTGAAAGACTTTCAGCAGCAACCTTGATTTAGCTTAATGAAGTATTGAATAGTTAAAGCAGGTATTAGATGAGAACTGTAAATAATACTGTGTTGCCACAAAGGAAAACCTGGAAAGGGCTAAATAAACACACTGACACTGATGTAAAAGCAGTACTTACTGTACTAATACTATTTGAATATTTCATATAAAGAGTGTCTTGCTTCCTGTCTAAGCTTCCTGTCAGGAAAAAATAGCATTTTACATATAATAATGTCCCAAGTGCCTAAAACTGCTACAGTACTGTATATAAAAATGTTGCTTAAAATTTAGAAATATATCTTCAGTATTTTTGTTTTGTGTGGGATTCAGCCAATTAACTGGTCTTCCAGTTTGTTTATGACCTGGTTTTTAAAGCCCTTACAAAGTCAAAATAATTTTATTGGGTTTTTTTTTCTTAAGACAAACAAACAAATACATGCATACACAAACACCCAACACACAGGCTGCCTCCGAGTGCCTCAGCTGCTGATGCTGCTGCTTTCCAAGCAACCTGTTTCCGTAGTGACAGTGAAACGGTCGTTGTCATGGAAACAGATGAAGGGTGTTGTAGCTGGGATGCTCATGAGGAGAGAAGTTCTCCTCCTTTTGCTTCATTAGGAGTGAATGGGGTAATCTTTCCATTCGGAATCACTGGAGTAAAGACATTGGTAGGTTACAGTTTCATCGTCCGGATAATAAGCGATTAACCAGACGTAGGACCTCTTCAAACCAAACAAGACATTCCTATTAGACCTGGTTCAGATAATCATATTGGAGAACTGAGCCATTTCTTTACAAAAGATCTGGTAACTGCTAGCTTTAGCACTGGACAGTTGTTTGTTATTCTTATCGTGACATTGGCCTTTGCGATGGTGAGGTCATGCAAACATTCCGATCGCAACTACATGCGGTAAACGTTATGACCGACCAAGGACCCCAATGAGTGCTTCTGTGGATGTTTTGATGAAGGCTTTTCATCCAATTCAGCAAAAGTAAACAATTTTAATAATAACGCTGCCAACCAATCTTCAATCTTGGAACATTATGGATTAATCTCGCTGCTGTTTCAATAAATTGCAAGATGTATTGCAATTTAATCTAGCATGACTAATCTATCATAGCTGCACGCTCACAAGCAGAATACATGAACAAGAAAAACAACCCACTTTTCTCTGAACATCGCTTCATCTTCTCTGTGCAGTGCTCTAGCATGCTTCCTCTTTGCATTAATGAGGCCATTTGCTACTGGCTTAAAGGGCACAAGACCACTCAAAGAGACTTCCCCTCCATTCCTACCCCCATGACGTCCAACAGAAGGCAAAGAACCAGCACTGTGCTGTGAGGAAACTCATTTGCCCTGGAATCAGCTTGCTCCTAGGGCAAAAGTTGACACAAAGTATGACGCAGCTTTGCCCAAGGCTGTTATTATCAACTGCAAGTCTTCAATAGGGCACATTTAATGTCTAACCCTATCATTAATGACACAAAGAGGCCAAGGCCTCTCTGAAAGTCAAAGGCCCAGGTGACGATTAACACAATAGACCGGGGCATGGCATGAATAATAGGCTTTACTTCATGTTCTGTGATTAGTAGGGAGAAGAAAGAAAAGCGGGGGGGCTTACTGAACCGGAGCAAACCTTATAAAACGCAATTACTGCGAGAATGTGATAGTCCAGTGCAACACAAAATAGAAAAGCTGGCTAGGTTATTTTCCTATTAATCATATAGGAGGAGCATTGCAGTGCATTACAAACCCATTAATTGAGACATATTAACAGTTAATTCAACATAAAAAGTTAATTAATATATAATTTGCAATGGTAACAGTTAATTAATTGTAATAAATGATAATGGTAATGGTAATATTACATCATTACATTATTATTATTATTATTCATTTTAGTTTACAGTCATGTCCATAAATCATATTTTCATATTGGAGACCTTAAATAATACAAGCTTGAAGTGGAGAAAAGTTTCAGCTTTAATTTGAGGATATTTACATACAAATCAGGTGTAGAAATTACAACCATCCTCTGCCCAGGCATTATAATAGTTCATTACTTGACTTAGTAAGTACGCAAATAAAATCTTGACTCTCAATATAAAGTCCAAAGTCCAAGCCTGAAAAATCATACCAAACCCCTCAGAGAGAGCAAAAACATCAGATGTGGCCAAATCAACTATTTGACATGTTCTTAAAAAGAATGAATGCACAGGTATGCCCGGGAACAGCAAAGGTCAGGAAAACCATAGACAGATACAGAAGAATTCTTTGCCCTGTGAAGAAAAACCCCTTTCGCAACAGTCAGACGGATCAAGAACACTCTCCAGGAGATAGGCACCTCTGTGTCAAAGTCAACAATCGAAAGAAGAGAGGACAGCAGAGTAAATACAGAGGCTTTACCACAAGCAGTAAACTAGATCAGAGTTTGCCGAATAGCGTCTAAAAAAACCCACATCTAACAAAAAACCGGAACCACATCTCACGGATAGATGCAACAAAGATCAACTTTCCACAGAATGATGAGTATGGAGAAGGAAAAGGAACAGCTTCTGATTCAACGCATACCCCCACATAAGGTCAAACATGGTGGAAGTGGTGTTATGATGTGGGCATACATGGCTGCCAATGGAACTGGAACTGGTCCCATTTGGATGTAAATGTCTACATTACAGACCACGGACCTCAGGCAAACAGAGCAACAGGCATTTGTAAATTGGATATCTATCAAGCTTGCATTTCCACTTTTTTTTTAAACACCATTTCAGAGTTAAGGAGCTGTATACTCTATATAAACAATGGTCTTCCAACAACTGAGATGTAAGTGATTCTGGGACTTTGCAATAAGCGTGCCTCTGCTGAGCCCTGAAGTCCGGATGGACTATAACATTTCCACCAACCAGTAAAGGATACTGAACCTAAGACTTTAAAAGCTTTAAATGTCACAAACAAGAGTGCTTCCTAGAATGTCCTTCAGTTCTATTTATGAAACCAGTTCCTAGTCATTCCCTTCTGCAGCCTTTCCCTGTTTGCTTTACCTCCTCACCCATCCATTCCAAAATGAACATTTCTCTGTTTGCTGTACTTTACAAAGACAGCTCATTATTCCAGTCTTGCTGACTGTTAAGACTTTATGAAGGTACTCTATCAGGTTAAATGACTAGAATCTATTTTTTTTTTCCCATGACTCTGGTTCACTAGAATACTGAGTGAGTGTTGAAACGTTGTCATTCCATGTTGAGCTGCTACTGAGCAATGAGGGGTAACTCCCCTCCTTTGAAAAAAAAATCCACACCTCCCCACAGAGATGGCTGTGCCGACATTAAACAGACTTCATAACTGCAGGTTTCTTGTGTACAAATTCCACAAAATTCATTGTATGTACATTATTGAAGGAAAGCAATGCACAGCACGAAACTAGTAAAAAATGATGCACAAAGCAAAAGAAAAAAATTTGTTTATTATAAAAACCATGGCAAATAGACAAAATCCTAAAGTCACCAATGGGCACACTGTCTTGCTGGCCTTTCTCTTATTGAGGGAGTGAGGTAAAGCCATTTTAACAACTCAGGCTGGAGTGCGACCACTGGGAATCTAAGGATTTCATTCATCATGTTTATTTACAACAAACATTATAGGACCCAAAATGCACCATTTGCAAAACTGAACTATGTAAAAAGGAACAGGACGAAAGAAGAGAAGGTAAAAACTAATTCACTCTACTTGTTACTATTCAATTAGAATTTGTGTCTAGAACTGTGCTTGATATGAAACCATGATACTCAGAAAAGTGAAACGAGATGTAATCTTTCACAATAACGACCACATACCGTCATATCTACCCACCCCTATTTCAAAGAGCTGCAGACAGCAACATTCCCAACTACTTCATTTTCCTCTTGACTGAATGTATCTTTTGAAATGGTGCACATATAGATTTCCCATCTCTCAGGCACTCGCACGCATTGAGTGGGAGGCATATTGTCCAACCATGCACAATGTTCTGTATCTCCCTGCCTCTACAATGTAGTTTATATTTAAAATTATCATTGATGCAGTCTGCCAGGCTCTGATTAAACAAGACAGGCCTCATATTAGATTATACTGGGCCTTTATGAGGCTGCTGATTACATCAGCTGGCTACAATCATTCTTATATGAGGAATTGTGCAGAGGCCCGTCTGAAAAAGGTTATTGTCCCCGTGCAAAAAGCCAAGCGTGAGTACTATTTGTTATGGTATCTTTCAGTTCTAATAAAACAGCACAAAGAACAAGATCAGAGTGAAGTATTAGGGGTGCCTTCGTTCCTGAAAAAACACCAGCTGTTTCGATAGCACTGTTTACTTTTTAATGGCCAATGTTTTCAAGTGTGAAAATAGAAAAGGTGCAGGGATTTAAAAGGCATCTGAATAAGGAATCCACCGTCTGCATACAAAAATAAATAAGTAAATAAATAAATTAATTAATTAATAAACTTCAAACTTGCTTTTGTTTACATTTAATTAGAGTATTCTTCTTATCTCTTTGTTTAGAACCTTAATTTATGAATCACGGAGGAATACCTGTTTGGCAGCATGTGAGTGTAAGATTGCATTATAAGGATTTGTAATTACTACATTACTAAACAATAACGTGGGTAAATCAGGGTCATAGGAAACCAGCTAATTACCAGCTACAGACTTGATACAGTAGTTACTAGCCACTGGCTGTACAGAGCTTAACAAGGGCATTAAAGTGGACATCTAAAACACTGTGCACAAGATTCTAATGCAAAATTCACAAATAAAAGTGGTGGAAAATGCTAATTTCCCCTTGTTATATGCTTAATACAGAAGTTAAAGGCAGCCAATTCATTAGCAGCATGAAAGCTAAGATGATAAGCCTTCATTAGGGCAATCCAAGGACATTACAATGTCCCCTGAGAGTGAAGTTATCATATAGTTATAGAACTTTAGATAGTTTTATAGCGGGATGATGCATGTTTTTCAAGTAATTAAACAAGACAAATGTAATGGAATCATGGAGATGTTTGACACATTTGACACATGTTACATTATAAGTAGGGCTGGGTATCGCCACTGATTTCCCGGATGGTTTTGATCCTGTTTCACAAGGTCCCAATTCAATAAGATTTCCGTTTCGATACAATTCAATTCAATATCGATTAATTTAGGGATATTTCAGTTACAATAATATGTTTTGTTTGAATATAAATAGAGATTTTCAGAGAACTAATGTGGTAAACATACAAGGAACACTCAATCTACCATTACTAAAAACATTAGTGTTTTATGTTTAAATTAGAGATGGAAGGATCAATCGGCTATGTATCGGTATCGGACGATTTTTAATCAAAATATGTGATCGGCCAATATTTCTCCAATTTAGAGCTGATCCCGAGAACCGATCAATGGCATTAAACAAACGAGCCTAATTTCTGTATTTCCAGCCAGGGATTCATTCAGGAAGAGGAGAACCCCCTCCGGTCAGATCCCTGCAACTCCTAAATACTGTTTCATTTTCCACAGACTGACTAAAGCAGCGGCCTCGCGAAAAAGGAAGCACTAATAGAAAGCATGTCCGTGTGGCAGTGTTTTACCGCATGTGATGCAGACTCATCCAGGACGTTTTTAAATTAGTAAAATCAGCGTCTCTCGTGACAAAGACATTTAACACTACTAATCTGATACGACACTGCACGCGGCTGAATATACTGAGTATCAGCAAACAGCAGAGCTAGCACAAAACAAACAACTCAGAACACCATACAGACCAGATCTGACCGGTATGAACAGAACAGCAGCAACTATTCAAGATCTACATTTAATGATTAGTTTGTCATTTAAAATAACAGAGTCTGTGTTTAATGAGTGCAGTTTTGACTGCATTTATTTAATTAGATTTTTTAGTTTTAAATTAAGGGTCTAAATGTAATGATTACAGTATTGGGGATATTTGTTTGATTTACTTTGTTTATTTACTGATCATTTTGTTAAAAATGTTATGCTGTTTCACATGAGCTTGTTAAAAATGATAATAAACCAGTTTCAACCATGTTTTATGACTTACTTGCGCTAATAACTACATGTAGCCCTGCTGTGGTGTATACTCCGCCCTCTAACGGTATCGGCCGATCGTGCTGAAAGGTGATCAGAATTGGCCTCAAAAACGCTGATTGGTCCATCTCTAGTTTATATACAGCCATGGTTTCTGAATCCAAAATGTAGCCAGACATTATCAGACTATTCAAATGAAGATCGATTTCAATCGAAAAATATAATTTTTAAACACATTTTTTAAAAAACATATTAAACATATCAAATGTTGAAACTGTAAAATACCACTTTATATATATTCATATATATATCCATTTGGAATTTAATGCCATCAACATGTTTTAAGATATTGTGATATATACACCGCAATGTAAATGTCACCTTTTTTAAAGCATTTTTACCATCAACTATTTGCACCTGTCACTGTTTTGGTTAACATAGCTGTAACGGACAGCAGGAAGGGAGCCGCCCAGGTACTTGTAACTACGCTTGACAAAGAATGTGCTACACAAGGATGGGTGAACGACTGGCTACTGAAAAGAGTTTAAACAGGTGTTATGCTGTTAGAGGAATATTTAAATGAGCTGGTCACAGAACCTCTTGTTTGTTTCTTGTCAATCCTTGCTTAACCAACCAAAAAATAAAGCTCAGTGATGGGGCTGAAGTTGATAAAAGCTAATTCAGTTGTCTTGGTGTAATGACAAAATATCAGTGCTGTGCTCTTAATGACATTATTTACCTAGAAATAATTAGTTGTTCTGCAAACACATCATGAAAAAATGCAGCACTACACAGCATAAACATGTATGGAGAGAAAACAAAGCAGCTGCACAATCTGAGTCGACAGGACACTCTGTTAGTGTCAGTAACCGCTGCCTATAGTTGCTTTCTATGCATACTGGTGTCCAATAAAGCAGTGGGAATAGCATAATGATTGAGAAAAGAAAAACTAGTCTTCAAAATGCACAATAATGCCTTTGTTATTTATATTGCTTAGATAAAATCTTTACTATAAAGAAATCTTTACCATTGAGCACATCATTAAACACAACTCAAACAGTCTTATATTAAACTATGCCATAATGTTAGATTTAATGAGCATGTTTTGATGCATCCATAGAACCCACCAGAAGGCTCTCTTGTTATATTCATGTAAAACACAAAAGAAAACCCAATATGTGACAATGTAGAACACAAATAGCCCATAATGCACATAATGTAGTGCATGGAAATAAATGATGCAAATATGTAAATGCAAAGGTTTCTTGAATATCAGATTTATGACCACAAACATGATATTTTAAACTAAAAAGCACCTTTTTCATGTGTTTTCATGTGTCTATAAACACAGATTTTCTTGTCTTCTAGCATTTAAATAGTTTGCTTTATTAAGAAAAACTATTGATTTGTGATACCCAGTCCTAGTACGGGGTCATTTTGAGAGAACCAGTAAAATCATGTGACCTTCACTTATACTCTGATGTTGTTTGTTGGATGAAGCTCAAAAAACCTTCCCAGAACAATTCTAATAATAAATCGCCCGACAGGCTCACTACAATACGCCAATATGATATGATGATGAATACTGATTTATATATAAAATCAAAACCTAGCACTTCTAACACAAAATCTAACTTTAATTAAGCTGTGCAAGTTTAGCTTAATTTTCACACACTTCTTAAATTCAATTTAGCAGAACAAACACACACTTGTGTGTTTACGTGTGCCTGATAATCCAATCATAATCAGATTTCTGCAGTTATGTTGTTATAAGTGGTCATGTGAACAGCATACTCTGCTTTTTTACAGTAAAATTCAGAATACTGACAGAAAGAGTTGGATTTTAACTGGGTAGTTGGATTTATCAGTGCATGTATATTCTTACTATCACTTCTTTTAGATTTTGGAGACGTTATAAATGAGCAGACCGACTGTTAAAAATATGAGTCGTTGAAATTTACAGAGAAATCCTAGCCTTCAAGAAAAAGAGCCAATCAGCTTGTTGGTTATGCTGTGAGTGGAGAAAAGTCAATGGTATTGTGGCACTGGGTGTAGGATCTGTGAAGGCACAACAGCCAGAACAAGCCAAAAAACCCACGTTTTGTGTATTATTCAATCAAACACAACAAACCATTTAGGAGGTTTATGTTTTTTTCAGGCGTTTCAATTTTTTTTTTTTAAATGGTTATCAGTTATAAGTATTTTAGTCTATCACCATTCAAAGACATAAACTAAAATACTGGATATATGTTGATGTAAGCTTCTAAATAAATTTGATTACTGTCTGACTAGATTTTCCACATTATCTGATTAACTGCATGAAGAAGAGGTGAACAGATACCTGACAAATTCAGTTTTTCTGCAGTAATTGGATTATTAAGTGTATCTTAAAACACTCAATATTAATTATTATAAGTATTGTAGCAGTGGAGCTTTCTGCTTGTTGGCTCTTATATTTCTTATTTTCTCTTAAGAAGCAAAGGTTGGTAACACTCTACTAAAGGACAATTTCCATAAGACTACATGGGCTTGTCATGACAACTGACATAAACCTGCACAAATGTTCATAAAGACTTAGTCCTTTGTCATTACAGCTGCTTTTTTTAAGCTGACATCAAGTTGACAGAACAAGTATGTCAGAAGCTGTTAGTTTTTACGGCACTGGTATTGTGTTATGACACTGTGAAATGACAGCATAACATCACAACTGACTTTGTAGCTTAGCATATGGTAGTATGGTAGTGACCATATGGTAGTGACATAATGCAGCATTAATTTAGTCTTATAAATGAAAATCACTCTCCCTAAGGGCTCCTTTTGTTCAGCGTACTGTGGCAAGCTTTGTCAGATAATTAGCATTATGTCACTTTGACATACACTAAACTACAAACTCTCCCCAGAAAGTGTCATGACGCAACCTAATGTCAGAAAAAAATCCATCTCACCTGACATGTGTAATGTCACCTCGACATCCAGGGCAAATTTAAAATTATGACTAATGACACCTATTTAAATATGTGTTTATAATATATTACACCACTTATATCTAAAGCTTTAAAAAAAATATATATATATATATAGCAACTTAACCTTGAGTATTAACAGGCATTTCGACTATGGAACTATCTTCAGTGGGCGAAGTCCTGTCTCGCTTGTACTGAGGAAATAAAAAAGCTACAGGCAATAATTCATAATAGCAGCCTCAGGGAACAGTGGGTCAAACCAGACTTTATTTTATACTTAAGTATGCGAAACATTCCACTGATTTGGCTCTCAGAAATAGCTCCGATTAGAGGCACACATAACTAGGTGGACAGACTGTCCCTGGACACTAAGTGTTCCTAATATTGCTATGAATATTTATGAGAAAAGTCATATGGAAAAAAGCTTCAGGAAAGAAAAGTCATTAATTTGAGGTTCTGGTTTGGATACTAAAACCTCGACTCAGCCTGGCTGCAAGGTGCACCCATAGAATGCTAGCCATTCTCCTTTTATCCCCTCTGTTAAACAGTGTATTAGCAACACTTAGCAGTTTTAACACGCCAAAACAGAGCTCCACCTATGTGAGTCAGCTGAGCTACGACACAAATAGATAGGTTTAGCGCTTCGCCGCATCAAAGAGGACATAAAAATAATTGCAGTGCTTAGCCCGTTTACGAGCTGTTGAAGGATTACAATGGTGAGATTTCTTACCTCAATGCTAGCTTCATAGTCAGAGCTGTCCAGGAGAGTCACCTTGAAGGGAAACGTCTTGGAACGCTTGGAAGGTTTCTGTGGAGATTTGGGGCTTTTGCCCGGTGTCGTTCGATCTGACGTGTCGTCTGGATCTTTGTGGTCATCTGGACTTTTGCCATCTTGGTCCTGACAAGCAAGAATGCAAAGATAACTCATATCAATGCATGATTTAAAATGATCGAAATGCTGACACTGCACCGTCACTGTATGAATAAAACATTCTTTCTTATTGCATTACACATTTAACAATATTCAATAACATTATATATTCCAAACCATTTTAGACCATTTCTACTGGACCATTCATCATGAATTGGTCACACTATGTAGGTGCAGCTGGTGTTTTTTTTTACAAGGTGTTAAATGATACTAAATAAAATGAGTCGACAGGGATGGTAGTAAAGGTTATTTGAAGGGATTCACTGCTGGCCACAAGTCAGAGAGCATTCTTTCATTTATTTCATTTCCAGTCAAAACAGCCATTACATTGTTCTATTTTTACCGTTAGAAAATAAAAGAAACATATATTTGACAGAAAACCACACATAAGTCTCAATATATCAATTTTTTTTCATGTCCGTTATTCATTTTCATTAAAGCTTCCCTTGTTTTCAGGAGACTTGCTACGAGTATTTGAAGGAATCTACAGAGATATTTTCTTCCACACTTCCAAACATCAATCTTAGAAGATGCTTGCATTTTCTGCTTTTCATGGTTTTTGTCTATGACCTTTTTTCAATATCGTTTTTATTTTGACTGCTACACATCCATTTGAACCCAAAGTCACAGAGTCTTCTCAATGTGGGAGGATAGACAAAAACAAATTGACTTTTTTAAATGAACAGTGAAGCTGTTACTTCTCCTCTCTCAAAATAATTAATCTGATGGTGCTAGTTTTGGTGGGCTATTGGGTCTTACACAGTTGTCAAGAGTCCCATTTTCTTTGTATCTTTAAATATTTTTTTAAGCTTTTTGTGTATTATTATATAAGTGTATTATTTTATATCTAATATCTCCAAAAATAAAACTTGACATGGCGTCCGTTTATGGAGAAAGGTCCTGCCCTTCAAGACAGCCAATCAGCTTGCTTGTTATGCTGCGAGCAGGGTCAACGACATTGTGGAGAAAAATAGCTTTGATTAAAAGAATCATCCATTCTAACTACTTTTGTTAGGGTTAATAAAACAATAAAAAAGTTCAATAGCTTGTTACCACATGAAGTAATTGTTTTGGGCTATAACAATGAAGTTCATTTTATAGAGTGGTCAGCTTTAAAAGCAGAGGTATAGAAAGAGTTAAAGAGGCAGTAGTACACACAAAAGTAGACAAAAAAAAACAGATATTATGCTTTTGTATTTCCTTTCATTGCACTTATTAGTCATTTTGACTGGAAATTAAATCAACAATGTCTTTCATTACAGTTTACATTAAAACAGGTAGGTGAAGGTAGTGTTAGGAGTCTTGCTCAAGGTGTAGTGTAAGGTGATTACCCAGTTGGAGAATCAAACCCCAGTCTACAGCATGGAGAGCAGTGGTATATATTGAATTAAGTCTAATTTCTGGCTTCAAACATGAATGGAACTCTTAAACTCTTGAGCAATGGTATTTCATGACCAGTTCTGGTGCAGAAAGCCTCACCTGTTTGCCCATTTTGCCATCTGATGCTGACTGGGGCATGCTGCCCGTGGCCCCCTTGTGTTGGGGCGGTTCCTCTGCTGCGTTCTTTACCTCTGCATCAGGGCCCGTTTCTGTCGTCATGGTAACTTCTCTTTATCCTACAAAAAAGAGCGTACATTTTACTTTACTGTATCGTCTTGAGTGTTTGTTTCAGAATTCAGGGCCTGCAATGAAAACAAAGCAGACTGTTCCAGACAATCTCAAGAGCTTCTCAACAGACATTTCAGCATTTCAATCGCACCAAAGTTGTGAACCACGACTCACACATTTCTCCCTCCCTTTAGTAAGAAAAACATGTGAAAGACTAAATGAATAGTAACATCCACTCAAGTAGTTCCAGTGAAACAGCATCAATGTCGGCAAAGCTGAGCAGAGACAAGTGCTGCCCATTTACTTTCCATAGGCTATAAAGCAGAAGCTCGTTTTAATCCAAGCGCTTCTCCTGACACACGCAAACATCTCATTCCACTAAATGAGGGTCAGGCTTACATATCCGTGCTGGCGGAGGCCTTCATAGACATCCCCTTTAATTTACTCCACTCTCCTCTGAGGGATGTCAGTCATTTTAATTGAACGCCCTAGCCCTTTTCGAGTCGGGCTAATCCAATCGCAGCCCTCTGCCTCTGCCCTCATAACACAAATCACATCAACATAATGCGGCAAAGGCCAGGGATGGACACAGCATGGGACAGAGGAAACATGGCCCACTTCAGCCTGGATCAGGGAGCGTGCTCCCGAGCTGAGCTTCAGGCGAACGCTGGTGGTGTCATCTGTTTTCAGTGGTGTGCAACAGGGGCGTATTTTAGGCCCACTGAAGAAGCACACAATGGGTTACTTGCATTTGTGACCCATCAAGAAGAATCGATTTTTTTTCCCATAGGGACAAAAGAGAGAAACATCTGTGACCTGTGCCAGGTCTAATTTTCCACAAGTAGTCTCGTACAGCTGAGTTGTCTGCTATGGTACTAAATCAATTTTTCATCTGAGGTGCTAAAATTACGAGACTGTAAAGCTGCCATTGTGTAGTCGCTTCCTTTGGGTGCAGCATTCCACTGAAGGGTTGAAAGGAATAGCAATGTTTCTTCAGGAGCAGTTTTCCGGCTTTCATGAGCGGATGAGACAAATCTCTGATCAATGGCTTATTCTCATTTCATTAACTGTTTACGGCCAACAGTTTGCAGTCATGGATGGAACTCATGTATAGAAAGACATGTTGGATTTATATCTGCAGCTGAAGACCATAAAAAAAACTTTCTTTGATTGTACTTAACAAATTAAATTAGCATTTCTTAAGCTAATGCAATATCAGCTAGAAATACATTATGATATACGAATCATACTTGTTATGTTTTGATTGCCAGATATTTCAAACCGTAATTTCATGGCATATTTATTGTTTTCTAAAATCAGGTCCTGATTCTAGATTTTATGGATGTTTATGGTAATTACCAACACTTCCCAACTTCCCATTTTGATGCAACTGGCAGTTGGTTTTATAAGTCAGTCTGAAGGCCTGTTACGATTATATCATTCCTGATGATGATTAACTGCCATATATAAACATTTTTTGTTTGTGCCTTGAAGTACAATCTAAAGGCAAGGCAAGGCAAGACAAGGCAAGTTTATTTGTATAGCACCTTTCATACACAGTGGCAACTCAAAGTGCTTTACATAAATAAAGAAATAAGAAACAAAGCATTAAAAAAAATCATTTAAAAGAAATAAATACGCTGAGGCTGTTTTTCTCAGATACTCAGTACTCAGATGGTTATAGCAAGCTAGTGTGTGCTGATAAAATGTTTACAAGAAAGAAAATGAAACATAAAAAATGAAGAAAGAGGTTTAAAATTAATAACGGTTCAGTAAGAGTAAGAGTTTTAAACTGAGCTGCTCAAACAGGAACGTTTTCAGTCTGGATTTAAAGGTGTCCAGTGTTGGGGCTCTTCAAAAACTCTCGTTTAACTGATTCCATTTAACAGCAGCACAGCCACATTAGAAGGAGACTTTGTTAGCTTGTCCACTATGTTGAAGAGTATTCTGCTGTTGTTAATGTTATTGTTGATGATGGTGGAGAAGAAGGATTGTCTAGCTTTGCACATTATTGAGTTATAATCTCGCAGCCTATCTTTGAAGATTTCTTTGTGAATGTGAAGCTTACTTTTACGCCATCTACGCTCGGCCTTCCTACACTCTTTCTTTTGGAGTTGAACCGCTGTAGCGTTCCTCCAGAGAGCTTTCTGTCTGCATGACATGATCTTAACTTTAATTGGTGCAATCTCATCCAGAACATTAACTATTCTTAAGTTGAAGTCATCCAGCAAAGCATCAACAGAATCAGATGGTTTACACGGTGCAGAGCACATTTTTCTCTGGAACAGTGATGCTGTGCTGTCATTTATAAACCTTTTCTTTTTCTTAAAGCTGCCATGTTTGGTGTTGATATCTAGTGACGTCCACATATCAAAGAATACACAGTAATGATCTGACATGGCGACATGTTTGTAAGAGATCTGATGTTTAGTAGAGCTAACTTAATAACTTGTGCATTTTGCCCAAGAGAGGTACATCTCGCATACTAAAGGTTGGATATATTTACACCGTCTGGCCTACACTGTCTGTTCTTTCTGTTTCTGATAAGAACTGGAATCGGAGAGATAACTGCCTTACAGGATCCGAGCTTGTTTTGCATAATTAGACTGCTGACAAACAACACTGTCACAGCACGGACCTGCAAAATATCAATTTGTTTGATCACTTGAGGTGGTCTCCTCCCTTTTGGTAGAGGAAGATGGGTGGCACTCCTGCTGAGGATAAAGTTGGGAGCGAAGCTGCCGATCCGATGGTTTAGGTGCTTGTCTTTTTCTCCGATGCTGTGGGGGAGTTTTGTTAAGTAGTTCATCTGTTTGGCTAAGTTTCAGTGAAGCAGCTTTAACTAACTCCTGCACTGGTGAGAGCGGTGGGGACGAGTGAGGTTGCTGGGTAGATGACTGTGGTGGGGACGAGTGAGGTTGCTGGGTAGATGACTGCGGTGGGGACGAGTGAGGTTGCTGGGTAGATGACTGTGGTGGGGACGAGTGAGGTTGCTGGGTAGATGACTGTGGTGGGGACGAGTGAGGTTGCTGGGTAGATGACTGTGGTGGGGACGAGTGAGGTTGCTGCGTAGATGACTGTGGTGGGGACGAGTGAGGTTGCTGGGTAGATGACTGTGGGGGGGACGAGTGAGGTTGCTGGGTAGATGACTGTGGTGAGGATGAGTGAGGTTGCTGGGTAGATGACTGTGGGGTGGGCGAGTGAGGTTGCTGGGTAGATGACTGTGAGGGGGCGAGTGAGGTTGCTGGGTAGATGACTGTGAGGGGGCGAGTGAGGTTGCTGGGTAGATGACTGTGGTGGGGACGAGTGAGGTTGCTGGGTAGATGACTGTGGTGGGGACGAGTGAGGTTGCTGCGTAGATGACTGTGAGGGGGCGAGTGAGGTTGCTGGGTAGATGACTGTGAGGGGGCGAGTGAGGTTGCTGCGTAGATGACTGTGGTGGGGACGAGTGAGGTTGCTGGGTAGATGACTGTGGTGGGGACGAGTGAGGTTGCTAGCTAGATGACTGTGGGGGGGCGAGTGAGGTTGCTGGGTAGATGACTGTGGTGAGGATGAGTGAGGTTGCTGGGTAGATGACTGTGGGGTGGGCGAGTGAGGTTGCTGGGTAGATGACTGTGAGGGGGCGAGTGAGGTTGCTGGGTAGATGACTGTGAGGGGGCGAGTGAGGTTGCTGGGTAGATGACTGTGGTGGGGACGAGTGAGGTTGCTGGGTAGATGACTGTGGTGGGGACGAGTGAGGTTGCTGGGTAGAAGCTAAGCTGATTTTTCTCTGTACTTGAGGACTAGCTGACAAGGAAAGTGACAACTTTGTCCCTACAGATACCAGCTTCTCCATGGTTACTGGGAATGTCAGGTGGGGTGGTGATGCGGTGGAGATGTTGGATGATGCAGACTGCTCATGCGGTTCCGGTGTCTCTGGCAGTTCGTAACATAGAACGTGGTTCTCGTCCAGTAAGTCTGCGTTATCAGTAGTGGGAGGGTGTTTTGGCTCTGGAGTGATGATGGTGTCCTTGGGTGATAGCACTGGATGATGTTGTGGTTTTGGAGTGACAACAGCGTCCTTGGGTGTTAATGCTGACGTGTCTCCACTGGTAAGGACAGAGAAGTTGCATCGGGAGAAAACAGGACCACTAATAAACTGGACTGGACATTGAGCTTTAGCAGTGTGAAAATCAGCTGACTAACTAGCTTTCTTCCTAGCTGTCAATGCTTAATAGTTCCCAGATACAATCAAGCTCAACTAAACAAACATCACTAAAAGATACAGTGCCAAATCAGAAGTAAGAGATTTCACTGTTTCTGTAAACACCATTATCTTCCTTAATAAATGCATGTTCAGCTTTTCTTTTGTATAGCCAGGCCAATGAAAATGCATCTGATTTACATTCTGTGTGTATAGATGATTGTGCAAGCTTATGGTCAAATACTCACAGTGATTATGTAATATAGTTGCATGCAAGTATGATTAGGTAAATAAGTAACACATTCTGTACAGAGAATACACTTCTGCATGTTTTATACACAATTACACATTCTTTTGAATTTAAAATATTGAGGGAGATTGTTGTCATATGTTAAAGTATGATCTGTGCCAAAGTCAAGGCAAATTTTGTATGTTATGTTTTATTTTTCTCCATATGATAAAGACAGCAAATTAATAGAAATTCATAGAAAGGTGTCATATTGAACATTACTGTAAAGGAACATATTTTCACTTAGACAATCAACAAAATACATAATTTGACCATAGGGTGTCCAAACTTTCGTATATGCCCTTTTGCCCTCCAGCCATTTTCTGCTATTAGCACTTAAAATTATACATAAACATCCATTCATCCATCCATCATCTGCTTAATCCCACTAGTCGGGGTCACAGGAGGGGCTGGGAGCCAATCCCAGTGTCATCAGGCGAAGGCAGGGTACACCATTGGGAGTTCGCCAGTCCATCGCATGGCCAACACTCACTCATGCACTCACACCCATGGACAATTTAGTGGAAACCCACTCAAGCACAAGGAGAACATAAAAACTCCACACACAACTGCCCAGACCAGGAATTGAACCCAGATTGCCGCACTATATGTAAACAGTATGTAGATATATCTAAATAAGCTCTGTTCTGACTGGCTGCCCTGTATCGTGCCTCAGTCTAAAAGCAGTCAGGATTAAACCCCACTTTATAACTTTAGTGTGAGTAGGCGGGGCTAAACTGACAGAACGGGGAATATGCAAATGAGATGGTAGGTCCAACATCAAAACATGGTGAATTCAATACAGCTTACTTTCTACATACTGCAAATCAACAAACACATAATTTCACCGGAGGCATATAAACCTTTGCAAATGACTAACTGTGAGAGGCCTAAGGGTTTTCCTATTCTATTGTAAGTGAAGGAAAACACAAAATTACTGTCTGCAGTAATTGATGGTACAATCCCGGCTCACAGAGATAAGGTAGAAGTTTATTCTTCCTTTTCTATCACACATAAACATGGCCTGGTAGTCACAATGTATAAATGAAGCAGTATAGATGAGGCAGCCAACAAACAAATGCTTTCTGCTTTCACTTGCATTGACCTGCGCATCACAACACTGAGAACGGATGACTGGATGTATTTGTTGTGACACAGACATGCAGGTGTGCTGTGAAATATGCAAACACAACAACGCCAATTTTCAGCCCACTCGCACTCAGATTTTAACTGGGTCTCCTGTCTGGAGATCTTTAATGGCTTCAGATTAATTACCAAATTAATGAGGGCTGTTGTCACCCATAGAGAGAGGGGCAGACATTTGCAACCATTCATTTCCTGTCACAGCCCATTAACCATAACAGCCTTGTCCCTAACCACAGAGTCAGAGTGCCTCCCACCCTGACGCAGTAGAAAAGTAGGTGAAACTTGCAGCATGTAATGAAGGCCATCAGCAGCCGATGGTGAGAAAACAGCTGACAAATAAACCTGGTGAACTTCAAGCTTTACAACACGAGGAAAGTCTTTATTGATACCTGCAAATTTTAATCTACCATCAGTCACAACACTGACCTTTACAAATTCTTGCAAATGTCGATTTTTGAAGTTTCGTCTGTGATTTTTCTTCCAAATTCAGCAGTCGGTGTTATGATTATGCTTAAAAAGAGCATTTACTAAAGGCTAGGTACATTTCTGTTCCAATATTGACAAAGCACTACTAAACCTGTTAGCCCAAAATAAACGAAAAGTCAAGAGACAGCAGGCACAAAAACACAGAGTTAAAGGTAATGTGTTTAGGTTTAGTTTGTTTGGTTCAAACAAACAAAACAATGTTTTGTTTAGGTTCAAAGACATCACACTTTTAGTAATGGTCTCATATTTCAATAGCACTAGTATTGTACTATGTTGTACTATAAACTAGGTTTATCGCAACACTTGGGCTGTTAAAGTCAATGTAATCTTTTTTTAACGCTAGCCATAAACATAACCTTTCAGGCTGTTTTAAATGTCTTACAGTTCAGTTTTAATTATGATTTGACTAAAAAAATTCTGACATGGTGATTCATATTCTGCTGGGAGAATAGCCATTAGGAGGTCTGTAGAAAAGGGTTAAACCAATTTTGGGTACTTCAGTGTCAGATCATGGATCCAGCCCCTATGTGGTGCCAGTCAATTGTGCAGTAAGTATCTACCTCACCAAATGCAGATTCGCACATCTCCATTTCTAAATCCACTATTAATTCAACTGAAAAAAAGACCTAAAATGCTCACAGTGTGCTCATAAAATTTTATTGCTATGCCATTCATCATGATAAACATAACAGAAGGCAAGGAACTCTGTAAAGTACAAAACGCCCAAAGAAGGACCTGAAACAACTGGATTATTTGTGAAAACAAGTATATTTTTGAAATTTATGATAAGAAATTGTTCAGTTCAATTCAAATTTCTGTTTATATAGCTCAAACAGCTTTGCAGAAAATCTGGGTCCGAGACCAAATGAAGTAAAAGAGTGGTCATGTTTACAAGCAAAGATTTTTACAAATCCAATTGAATTCATTTAGATCATAGATTCAGACTGAGATGCACACTCTACTTAAGAATCTGATGTAACAAGATCATGAAGATTTAGTTGACAATAAATTGTCACTTAATTTATTGCAGTTAATAATCTAGTTGTCCAATGCAGCAACTACTGAAGTACAAACCAGAAGTTTCCAAATTAGGTGATTAGCTATCCTGCCTGCCAGCTATGTTGGATTAATATTACTTGCTTTTCTAGTCTTTACCGTATACAGGCTTTGTGGCGCAGTAACCTCACAGACCAATCGTGTACGTTGTAAGATCACCAAAGGCTCACAGCCAATCAGATCAGTGCGTATTTGGGAGTGCGGCACGCACACAGGCAAGGAAATTTCCTCTTACTGGACCGTAATGTATTTTAATTAAATACCACTGCGCTACACTATTGTAGCTACACAGCTAACACACCAGCATTACTCAGCACTGCCCTCTAAACATGTCAGTACGGTTTAAGTCTCAATGACACACGTTACTGTTCTGTTTTGTTTCAGTTTATATGCTCAGCACAGCCAGTTCACCCACTTACCATTCTGCTTATTGCACAAATCTAACACATGTGGAAAAAGGCTATTGTAAATGTGATCATCCCAACTAATCTCTAATCAGATCCAAAATTGTCTGCATGCATGGAGGTCTATTTAGCGTAGATATTACCTTGACAACAAGTCTGAATCCAGTCAGAGTGAGAAGAGCTGCAGTTTGTCACCTGAGCTTTTCTTACCTGAGCTTTGTTTTAGCTTGATTTTGTTTTTGTTTTAATTTTTATGTCGGTCATGTGCTCATATACTTGTCTGAACAGCTTGTCATTGTGAACTTTACTGCCTTCCATTTAAAGTTTAAAGGCATAAAGTCTGTCTCCTCTGCAGACAGATTTCTGGCTCCCGTTGTGTTAAGTCTTATAAACATCAGATATGACACGGTGCACGCACAGAACGTACTTTCAAATTTTTATCAAATGCAGGCACTTACATGGCTATTATTCTTATATTTAATGGATTATTTACAGGATTACTCAATTTATTTAATCTGATTGGATTACACTGCCTAGTGAATTTATCTACTATCTACCTGATATATCTTGTATTTCTCCTTTTTATGATTACTGTCATTTATTTATTTCTATTTTTTTTCTTGTTTTATAAATACTGATTGATTAGTTGGATTATTATCCATCCATCCATTATCTGCTGCTTAATTCCACCAGTCGGGATCCCGGGGGGGCTAGAGCCAATCCCAGCATCATCGGGCGAAGGCAGGGAAGGCTTGGCCCACACTCACTCACACACACAGGCAATTTAGAGTGACCAATCAACATATCACACAAACTCACTCAAGCATGGGGAGAACATACGAACTCCACACTGAATGGCCCAGATCGGGAATTATACCCAGATCGTCTTGCTGTGAGGCGACAGTGTAACCACTACACCACCATGCTGCCCATTAGTTGGATTATTAATCCCTTAAAAATTCAGACTAATTAGAAACTAAGACTTACTCTTCAGTAACCACAAGGACTTTAATGTAAACAGTTTGTGTTATTCTTAGGATATGACAGTGTGTAGTAACACTTTTGGTTCACTGGTGGGTCCTGGCCATTTAAGGGGTTAATGGATTGTCAAGTTACAGGTAAACGTGAGTAGTGACAAAGAAAAACAATCTAAGAACCAAAGATGAACACTTTGGGAGGTACTAAGCATCAAAAAGTGGAATCCAATTCTTCTCTGCTCAACAGCAGAACAGAAATGCAGAATAAAAGAGAATGAGTTTCAGCAAAGCACCTTTAAATAGTATTAAAAGTAAATAATTGGTTTATGTATGTCAGTGAGTTTATTTAACCCTTTCCAAGCTTTTCTTTTGTGGCAACCCAGTATTATTTACAATTCTCATCTAACACATGGTTGACTACTCAGTACTTCATTAAGCTAAATCAAGATTGCTGCTGAAGGAACTAAATAAACTCATACAATGTCTGGGGCGTCCAGGTAAAATCTGGAACTACACTTTGTTCTTCAAACTGGAGCTCAAGATACTATCAACTTTTTTCAAAATACGATATTCATACTACTTAGTGTTATATTCATGTTCCTGATGATATCTGGTTTCTTGCTGATGAAAACTTAACTTCTTGCTAAGATAAAGGGTTTTAAACACTGAGCTTAGGTGCCTAAGACTTTTGCACAGTAGTGTACATGTGAAGAACAGTATGCAGCAAATCGGTGGCTATCAGGGTATTACAAAGTAAGACAATCTGTGATTCGATACACGCTTCTACTTCAGACAGTCAGTGTGTTCTGAGAGGCAGAGAGGTATGTAGCATGTTTGGTAAGCGGTCTACACCTTTCTGCCTTTTCTCCTTTATGTCTGTATATGAGCTGGTTTGTTTTCTTGTCAATAGTCGTTCTCTCAGTTGTTTAGCTTTTCAGTGCTGACAGAAAGGGAATAGAGAGAGCGAGAGAGAGAGAGAGAGAGGGAGGAGCTGCCTGAGATTCAGTTGCTATGGAAACAGATGTGAACAATTTTTATCGCCCAAGCTGTGTTTGACAGGCCTGACTATGAAGGGATGTGTGTGTGTGTATGGGGGTATAGAATTAGAGAGAAAAAAAGATCAGAAACAGAGAACAGGCTGGAAGGAGGGGCGAACAGCAGGAAGGAGAGAGTGAAGAGGAGAGGACGCTATCATGGGGAGAAGGTGATAGAAGTACAGAGGCATATAAAGGCAGTCGATGAAGCTGAAGGCTTAGTTCCAGATTGCTCACTGGTATTAGAGCCCAAGCCAGGGGGAACCTTGGACCAGCTTGTCTAGACAGTACACGTCTGAAAACACACGTGGTTGCCTCTCTTTCTGCGTTTAGCCCAGGCTATTGGCTATTGACCGGCCCTGGACACCTACTTCTCTTCTCCAATTTTGGCTCCGGCTGCACAAAGGCCGACCGCCACAAGACACAGCTCTGCAGTGGGACAGCATTTACCTCAGCGGGTGCTGTCCAGTTCACTATACAAACCCCACTGCAGGCCCACTGTAAACAGCAGTGCTTGCCCAATACCTGCCTTTGTCAGTGTTTCCACACTGCAAAGCCGCACACGGACCAGAATGTGGCCTGTTTTTTTCTGAGGGGGGTGGGTGTTGAGGTACCACCATGAATGCATTCATTTCTAGCTGCAGTTGCAAGGCGTTACAGAGTGCTGGCAAAATTCTCATTCAACCTAATGAGAAGCACCAACATTTAGAGTGTGTTATAATTTTTGTAATGAAGAATATTACTACTGACAGCATGTACAGACTAGACTTGGTACCTGGGGGCCCAAATAAACCCTTTCATGTTTTTAAACACATAAAGATCTGCATAATATTACATTTAATAGTTAAAATTTAATAGTTAAAAGCTAAAAGGTACTTTAAATCAAAGTAATTTGGGTATTTTGACAAAAGAAAATATGATTCACTATCATTTTTCTTTAAGTAGAACAAGATTTTGGCCAGCGTTTTATACAGACAGTAACTAAAAGGAACCCTGTGTGGGCAGGAGCATGGATAGATACTATGTTGTCTTCTTAAGCATTAGACTTCTTTTTTCTGTGCATCACAATGTAAATGGACTCTTCATGGTTCACCCACTTTTCTGTTAGATGGGACTGAAATTTATGGCAGACAACGCGTCTGCTCAATGTCACTGCACTAATGACGCCTGTTACATCATATAACCTGGGGGTAGCAGAGACAGACAGCCTTGGTGGGACATGTTTTGGGAAAGACAGGCACGAAAAGCAGAAAGAGAAGGAGCAGCAGACACAGAGCGAGAGAGAGGCTTAGGCTGAGAGAATGGGAGCGACGCAGAGATGTCATCTCCACTCAGAGTCAGTGCTGCTCATACAGTGTGACTGAGGAGTGGACTGACAGGCCGCAGCATCACCTGGGTTTGCCTATCCTCTGGCACACATTATAACAGTGCTCTGGAGCATGAAAGCGGTGGGATGCCTCCGGAGAGAATTTTAGATTCTCAGAGGGGCATTAGCATCGGCTCCAGGGAGACCACCCTGCTCTCCTCTTTCCCCCTCTCTCTCTCTCTCTCTCTCCATACTGACTATCATGACCTACAGCTCATAGAATTCAAAACTAAAACCTCATAGACTGTATGTTGACACTATGGCTGCAAAATATGTCGTCTGTCACTTATTGTCCAGTAAATACTAGAAATTATTTGACCGGACTATTATGAATCTCATGTTACACGGTTATGAGTGACTCTTAAACAGTGTTCACAAGTAATTAGATGGATGAAGATGGATGTTAGTAGATGGACGAAGGCAAACCAGATACTCCATTGTTTTGTTAATAGAGCTGGAATGAAAAAACTTGCCTAGCGTTAACTCTATTTATACTTATAATCATCTATTTTCACTTTCACTGTTGGTCACCATGCCAACATGGCCACGTATTGCTGCAGATTTACGTATTTTTAAACGTGAACGAAGCACTAGAGTTTAAGGGGTTAATCGCTAATGCATTACTGGCACTTCCAATAGTGATATTGCAAAAGGCTTTAACATGGATATATATTGCAAATGCATATGCCATTTAACATTCAAAGTCAGAATCATTTCCAGGACTAATTAAAGATTTCACACTTTTTAAAAAGTGGTTTATCTACAGACCAGTGATTTTCAACAGGACTGTTATTGACATTATGGTTACATTTAGGATGTAGACATTTATAACACATTAACGTTTACGGATCCAGAGCAACTGACAGGAAGTAATGCTGGCAGTCGTGCCCAAGGACTCTTATTGGTATAGTGCAAGTTCTTGGCCCAGCTGGGAAAATGAAGACAAGTCTACAGCTTGATGGGCAGCCGTGTAACCCACTAAGTTCAAGGCAAGACAAAATTGCATGAACAAAGCACTAAGCAACACATTATGGTAGCATAGCCATGCTAATTGGTACAATGAAAAACAATACACAAACCTTCAGCCAAAGGTTCTTTATAACCAAGCTAACTTTACTAAACTTTACCAAGAAACAGGCACTTTGTGCTTAATGCAACCAAAAAACATATGATGAATGACACCAGCATTCTCTCAGAGGCTTCTTTAAGTATAATCATGCTAACTCTAGTAGCCAAAAACAGGCTATATGATAAACAAAAGATTTTCTTAACTCTGTGTTTTTCTTTTGGTGTAATTGTGCTAACTGTAGCAACCAGAGACGTATGAAGACTGACAGCTAGGCCTTCACTCAGTCTAAATGTAGCAGCAAAAAACATATTGCAGCGTTCCGCTACTGGCTCATTCACCCAAGCAGAGTGGCCATGTGCGGAGCCTTATGGGAACACCAGATTCGCAGTAAGAGAACTTATAAAGTCATTTGTGTGATATGTTATGGATATAATGTCAATAGTGCACACACTAATAACATGATGTAGTGTAGTGGTGTGTGTTTGACTGTCTACTGTCAAAAGTAGACAGTCAGACACACACCACTTCCCCTACAGCATGTTATTAGCGTGTAAAGTTGTAACCTGCCTGCATCGCAGCCATGTCAGGAAGCAAAGGCAGCGGTTCATCTCTGCTGCTGTGTTTCATGAAAGAGCCCTCACTAAGAACACTATGTTTCCCATGTCACAATATGATGAAACACAGGCCTTCACTCAAAGTTTTCTGAAAGCATGCTAACCATAGCAACCATGAATGAAACACATGCAATGGCAGTGCATTCCATTAGTATAACCAAGCTAACTGTAGCAACCAAAAGCATACAATAAATCAAACAAGTCTTCACTCTTAGTGCTTTCTTCAGGACAACCAAGCCAAATGCAGCAACCAGTAACACATACAGTGAAAGACAGATAGGCCTTCCGTCGGTGTTGTCTTCTGATATAAACATAGTAACCAAAAATAAATAAATAAACAAACATACAATGGATGAGGTATATATACACTACCGCTCAAAAGTTTGGGATCACAGTGAAATGTTCTTGTTTTCAATGGAGTATCTTCTTCCTTAACACAACAATGGACTGACGGGTCTCTAAAGAAAGTTGTTTCTTTCTGGTCATTTTGAGTCGGTCAGCAAGCCATCAACTGCTGATGCTTCAGATACTAAACTAACCTAGAATGTTGTTCTCCCTTTTATACTCACTTATTAGTAGAATGTTTTTCAGCTGTGCATCACAATTGAGCAAGAGTGTCCTAACAACCAATTAGCCCAATAACATCCTTAACTTGGATTGGTGGTCGTACCAGGAGATTTAGACAGAGGACTGAGAATTGCTGATAATATATGCAAAATAAGCCTCTATACAAAAATAGCTTTAATACAAACATTTTTATTCTTTTAAAATCATCTGATACACTTACATTTATTGTGAAATGAACAATATTGTTTGTGAATTGCATGAAAATTGCATGAAATGAAATTCTAAAGTGATCCTAAACTTTTGAGCGGTAGTATATGTATATATACATACACACACACACATATATATGATGAAGGAACCACAAGGCTTCAGTCAGTGTTTTCTTTTCCCCACACTGACACAGGCACTCTGTAAGGCTTCATATTTCCAGAGTTCATGCAGGCACAGGCTTTGCTGACAGATCCTGACAGGAGACAGTCAGTCCTTGCCCCGAGGTCACTGCTATGAAGGGCTTTATACTGCATACCAAAAAAGATGCAGCATACGTTCCTCACCTACATACCTGAGGACACAAAGCCAGGACAGGCCTAGCTTCAACGAGCGTCCACATACTCTATCTTTTTGTATCAACCTCTGTCACGCTTTCCTCAACAGAATACGATTTGCTTTGTTAAGCATTTGAAAAAGCTGCAAAATCTGATATGAGGTAATCTTATTGTTCTGTGTTCTGTAGAAAAGGTTTAAACACAAGAGTCTCTTTGCAGTAGCAGTGGTAGAGAGAAAGAAATATTTTATTTGTCTCTGCAAGGAAGTAACTGTGAAAAGCAGCAATTAACGTCACCACCGCAGAGGTACACCTGCTGCATTGGAATCAGACGTGCTCAGATACAAACTGAGCTGTTAAGCCATTAAGCCACAGATCTTCTAGTGCGGGCACACTGGCCAGCCGAAGTATTGTTCATTGAGCAGCGTGATGACTCACCCATTGTAATGAATCACAAACTTTTTCAAAGTTAGCTGAAACAAATGTAAACCTCACAACAGACTGATGGATGCATGAACACTGGTGGTGATAATCTAATGGCAAACATCTGAAAAGTCATGATGGATGCATGAACACTGCATGAACACTGGTGGTGATAATCTAATGGCAAACATCTGAAAAGTCATTAAATACAGTACAACTTTGAAGCCATATTAGGTCAATAGTATTTTAGATTAAGATAAATATGGTATTAATGTATCACTTATTAGTTATTTAAAAGAAATTCTGAAATGATAAACAGTTTAGTGTCATTTAACCATATAGAATTATTTTAATATTGGTGTGCCTTAAGACTTGACCACAGCCCACAGCCTTCCACATACAATACAATTCTATGTATTTATTTATTATCTTTATTCTTAATGTTATAGACATATGTCAGCCTACTGATGTTTTTTTCATTCCAAACTACACAATTCATGTCTCCATGTGAATAGCTTTCTTCTTTTTCACCAATGAGTTTCCGGCTCATTTAGAACCAATAACAGGACGAGTATATTAAAAATCAATCTGCAATTTTATTTGTAATGAAAATGACTTTATTTTAGGAAAAACTTTGATTTCAAGTGTTGGAATGTGAATCTTTTTTTCTAGTTAATCATTTAAAAAGGAGGAGGACAAGCATGCTAGCATGTTAGCATTCTAAACAGATCGCCCAGGCCCGTCCAGTATCTGTCACGCCTGCCCGTCCACGTGCCTCGGTTTACGTCCTGTCCATGTGGTTCTTTTTGTCACATGCTTCTGTGTCTCCGCCCTTTCCCCGCCTTGCGCACCTGTTCCCCATTGATGTTAAGTTTCATCACTTGTTTCCTCTTGTTACCCTGTGTTACTTATACCCGGTGTTTGCAGTCTGTCTTTGTTGGTCATTGTCGTGGTCATGACGTGTTAGCTCTGTTAATGTGTCCCGTCTGTTTGCCCTTTGTTTGGTTTTGGTTTATTTAAAGTATAATTTATTTAAAACCTTGCGAGTGTGTTCGCTACTCATTCCACTGCTCAGCTCAACTCCCTGGCGTGACAGTATCATAATACCACTTTATGTAGCGTCAGGTGAATTTGACAGTCTGCATCTCCTTTTTGTATGCAAATAAAAGAAAAAGTCTGAAATCAGATCTTGAGATTTATAATTCATCCACAAATTGTTTATAACAGTAATAAAACAAAGTTTTACTGAGCCACCACTACCAAAGCTATTTTATACTTTTTTTTTTTGAGTCTGTGCATCACTGAGTCTGTCTTCAACAAACTATTTCCAGTCTGAATCAATATCAGTCAGGCACATTATAATGTCAGTAATGGCCATGTGTTTTGATGATCATAAGGGGAACTTCTAGGCAGGACAAGAAGTACACTTGTAAAAACATACAGTCCAATAAATGTTGAGATGATTTTAATTCGCAAGAAGCACTCATCTAGACAGGACCCAAAATGACACTGTAAAAGCCTTTTGTCTGATGAGCGTTGATCGTTGCTCCGCTAAAACAGTGTGTATTAAAATGGACGTTAAGTTTTACGGGCTGAGCTTCCACTGATTTGTATAGCAGTTTATACCATATGTGATTGGCTTCCCACATTTACAACATCAATCGACAAAAATGGGTACTGTAAAAACTGCAACTTGCCAGGTGAAATTATCTTAAAAAGAGGTAATATTTTATATTTTGAGACTGTTGTAAGCGTATTATAACACAATTTACGTTTATTCTTTACCACATGTAAAATTATCTGCTAATATAGTGAGATTATTGACTAACATTATACTGACATGCCTTTTAATACAATTGCACATATTTATTAACAGTAAATAAAAACTAACAAATGCTGCACTGGTAGTCTGAAAGATGTTAAAGTGACAACTTGTAAAAAGTCAGGTCAGTCAGCTTTTTTGCTGCATTCCTTTTTTTTATTATTTTCATTGTAGAACAGTTGCTCAGTTGAAGTTTGGACTCATCTACATAGACGTTAGAGGTTATGATAGTTAACTGCAATTGCTGTCAAAATATCAATCCAAACTATTTCAGTTCCATCTTTTTATGCAACTGTATGAACACTACTGGGTCTCACCTCAGATGACACTCAGCCTTTGCAATATAAAGTGTGTGTAGACCAAAGCTCAGCATCAGAGACCATCAACTGCTGAACTGTCTCCCCCCTCCTGTAAAGCAGCATTAAAGGGCAGATGGAATCTGTTTTCTTGCTGTAAAGCATTAGGATGACCTCTAGGTTCTGAAAGAATATTCTCTGCTGATTCTTTGACAGCTGGTCTAACAATGAATATCTGGTATCTAGCTGGTATCTACACATACCATATCGAAGTCAGAGACCACCCTTTGGTTATTGACTGAAGACGGTCCGTAAAAATACGGTATAAAAAATAAAGTTATTTGTGTTTTAGTATCCGGAAAAAAACATCAATTATATTGAATGTAAAAAGGCCTCAATAAATAAACATCAGCAGTGTCCTTGTTTGATTTGTGAATGTTTTTTCTTTTTTGTCAATTCTTTCAGTAACAGTTAAAAATCCTTCCAGACCCATAGTGTTATCTTCTCACGATGAAAGGACGCACAGAAAGCATGCACAGTTTTAGCAAGAGTGGAGCTCTTTCTGGACTGTTTATCTGAGAGTGAGTTTTAATGGTCTACAAGGTTTTACCCGCTTGCTAGGAGTAACATTTGTATTTTTTTATTTGTATATTTTAATTGTTTTAATAACTTCATCTTTTTAACTGGCTTTCCATTGACCCTCCCTTAAGCAAGTGGATCATTTCTTCAGCAATATCTTCTGAAAATGGATAACTTGTAATTAATGACTGTTTTCACTGGAAAATAAAGTCAACCTGAAATCAAAATGGACCGTACTTACTTTGTTAGTTCATGTCCTTGGTTACATTATCTAGCATTCAAAAGACTAAATTCTTGTTTCTCTCTCATATCTCTGATATCTGCTGCCATCTGAAGTTTGGTTGTGTCACCATGCACCAACAGTATATATGAACCAATCATATCTTAGCATGTTCTACTCCCCCCTCCACCAAACTGACTAATCATAGAGCAAAATACCCATTATCACCCAAACTTCTGGCAAATGACATCCTACCTTCTCCTCACTTATGGTTGTTGGACTGTCTTTCAGTTGTAAAATAACCTCTTATATTTGCTATTTTAGTATCTGTAGTGTCTGACACAATTTGTGCCACTTTCTGTTGTGCAGCGAGGCTAAAAAGGGGCCAGCTGATGACGGAGTGACTTGCATAGACACATGCTGTCCATCTCCTGCTCAAGCATTAGGTAATTTACACTTGTAGACGGATTTATTTAATCTGACTTTTTTCCATTGAAATATTTTTTTCTTGCTTTTGCTATGTGAATAGCGTGAGCAACACAGATGCTAATAGTCTAGTTGGCTTCGCAGCATTTCAGATAATATCACCAGTGAATGAATCGGGTCAGTATCGCCGATACCAATACCGATACTGATACTTTTTAGTATTTAAGCTTCATAGATGCGAAGGATCCAAAAGACCTAGGAAAGAATTTCGCAAAACATTGTATATGACACAGCGCACTGAGCGTAGCACTGACAGAGAGTAGACTTTGATGAATCCGTGTGCGCAGCAGTCAGTGCGTGGCGTGCGGGAGAGAAAAAGCTTTGAGTATCGATTTTTTTACACGAGCATTGTTCAATATCAATACCAGCGTTGGTATCGATATTTGGATCGTTCTGCCAACCTCTACTGCACACCAACATGCTAGTGGTAGGATACAGTGTGGTACTGATATTGCTGGAGTTTAATTGCTGGGTTGACACTGCTATGTTGAAAAAAGCCCACCAACCACAAACATCCAACCAGACTAAAACAGTTATGAATCATCAGATGGGCTGGCATTTATACCTGTACACCAGCAAGATGGGCATTCAAGGTGGGTGTTTCCAGTAAACTGGCCAGCAAGGATATGCGCAGCTTTAGAGTTTTAGAGAAAATGCCTTAAAGCATATCAAATAGCAATGGGACTAAGATCAGTTTGCATCTAAAGTATCTTTTCTTTCATTTTCAGTAATTTTATTCGGATTTAATTTAGAGCACTTAGTCAGTCTGCACTCTTATTGTGATGTTATTAGTCTTTAGAGTAATTTTTAGCCCCTAAGGAAAAACTCCAAATGGCAATCCCTAAATTTTGAAAATGTGTGTTTCTCCATAGACATGATCATTAAGTCATGTTCGGTCAGATTCCTGGGTAAACTGGATTTGAAGCTCAGACAAGCCCTCAACGTTACTGTTACTGATGGCATGAGCAAATTATATTTGATCCTCACAGGCTGGAATAATTTGAGCTTCAAGTGTTCTCAAGTGTACTAGATGCAAGTTCCCATTACAGAACTTTGGTCTTGAAAAGAGCCTCTCTCTCTGTTTTCAGCAGGACTGGAAGGCCAAGTACATACTTCAGTGCTTTTCTGACATCTCAACACAATCTGTACAGTGCTATCTCTGTCCCATTCTGTTTACCACACAATGGAGAACATCACAAAGTTCCCGCCGGCTTGTTTACAAAGAAGAGCAAGAGCTGTACAGCGTATCTGAAAAAAAAAACAGAACTGAACTAGAAAGTGCAGATTTGCATATGTGAGCTGTCTAGCATTTCCACCACTATTCAGCATTAACGTCACATTTTTGTAGGGAGCGTATCTATAATTTGCGCGGCTTGGAGCTTTTAGAATGTCACATGTAATGACAGGCTTCCTGCGCTGATGTATTTCCTGAATGCTCTTTGTCTATAATCTACAGTTCCTGTTTCCCTGCAAGTGCAAATACTCAGGTTTGATTGCAAGAGGTGAAGAAACAAGAGTGACGTCAGCGCTCTGCCAATGAAGCCGACGGGAGAACTAAATTTGTCCAATAACACTTAGCTGAGCTAAACAAGGCGCTGAAGAGCATGCGAGTGTTAACTGAAGCACATATGATGAATTTTACACCATCACAGCATGCTTTAACGCCTCTGGAGCTGATCACGGGTAGCAAGCAGGAAGGGAGAGAATAGGGCCTGGGAATGTGATGTCATGATGCACTGTCTTTCTACCTTTCTTTGATTTTGCCCATAGACTCACTAAATACATTCGCAAAGCTGACAAGCATGGCTACCAGATTAAAGATCAGAGCAATAGCAAGGTGAGTAGATAAGAAAGGATGGTTCATTCAAGTGTCATGTGTTTCATTCAAATATTCTGATGCAGTTCTAGTAAAGTATCACATAAGGAGCATCACAGTGACTGTGACTGAGCAATAACCCATCACCCATCACAGACCAGCTCTACTGTCCATTTGTGTCCACTGCTACACCCTCAATTACATCTCTGTGTCATCCAGATGCACCAGCATTGAGATAGGATGGGACTGTTTCAGCTCACACCCACTTTACATTAAGACTCAGTCAGAGACTGCCTCAGTCATACACTGTCTTTACCTGTGCAGCTTCTAAAGCTTTGCCATCCAGATTTTAAACAGAAACTCTTTTCTTTGGTATTTAGTTTTAGTAAATACTGTTTGACCAGAGGAGGATGGGTCTCCTCTTGTGAGTCTTGGTTCCTCCCAAGGTTTCTTCCTCCAGTCTGAGGGAGTTGCCACTGTTGCCTCTGGCTTGCTCACAGGGGAATATATGTTGTAATTGTCTGTTGTCAAAACTTCTGTAAAGCTGCTTTGTAACAGCATCGTTATAAAAAGCCCTATACAAATAAACTTGAATTAAAAACTTTAATTGAATTAGCTCAAGCTCTGTTTATACTCCTGTTCATTTAGATTTATAGAAATAAAACTTTCAGCATCATGTTTGATTTCAGCTAACTAATTTATCATAAAGTCAAACTTATGCTGCAAATAGGCTAGTAACATTAGCTGAGGTGTCACAATTAGCCTTTGTTTGTTACTCTCAAAGGCTTTAGACTATACCGTTGGTATAAACGGTATAAGCCATTTGTGATCTACTATGGATGCTGTGGGATTTAATATACATCCTCAATTAAAGAAAAACCCAAATTTTATTCACAATAGAACATAGAACACATATCACATGTTGAAAGTGAGACATTTTACCATATCATAAAAATTCTGAACTCATTTAGAACTTGATGGCAACAACACATCTCAAAAACGCTGGGATAGCGCCACGTCTACCACTGTGCAGCATCTCCTCTACTTTTACCAACAGTCTATAAAATATTGCTGGAGCATCCAATATTGACTGTCAGCCTTGTCCCTTGTGCACAGGCATTTCTCCATATTCTCAGAACCTTTTATTGATACTATGTACTGTGTATGGTGGGATTTTCCATTTTTATGTTGAGGAACATTTTTAGACAAAAGTGGTGAACCGCTTATGACAGACTAGAATGCTCCTTTCAAAAACAGTTTATTTAGTGATTTAGTTGCTCCTCCAGCTATTTTTTGTTAATACCACCTACATTTCAGAACAGAATATTGATCTATGATTGCATTCTATTTTTATTTACACTTCTTTACATTTTACAAGCAGAATGTCCAATATATTTTCACTTTCAGCAATTTTCAACATTTTCATTTTTTATCTATATAACTCTTTGTCTGGGAGGCTTTATGAATCTACCCTGTCAAAAAGTCTTATTTTACAATTATTATGTTATTTGGCCTCCCTTTAAGTGGGATAGATTCCTATTACCATATTGTGTAGTTTTGTGTTGGGGCTACAAGAATCATGTAGCTAACAAGTAATAAAAGCTTATACCCACAAGCATTGTGAAAAGTGCATGTCTACATTTGTCTATAGTTTACACTATAGTTCACTGTTCAATGTTTTAAAGTTTATGCTTGCTGTTGGAGTGATGTTTGTAGGTATTATAGATGTGCATTTAGACACAAATACCAGTCCAACACTGGACTCACGATTTGTTATGTTTCGTTACGGGGAAAACTAAGAAAATATACAACAATTCAGCAATTGAATAATATGGACTTTATTGTTTTAACAGGACTGTAAAATGTGACAGTTTCGCTGAGTATGTGTATTATTTTAGATTTTGCTTCTAAAAAAACACAAGTGCCTAAACGTAAATGTGTCGCCCAAGGACGTGACTGAGAATGCAGAAATAGCCCTACTTTACATCATCGGTCCCACTTTACATCACCCAGTCTTCCAAGATGGTCTCAAAGTACTGTTCAGCTACTGCAACGGCAGCCTGTTGGTGTAATGTGGTGGTAACCCTGACATAATGCACAAAATGTAACACTTTGAAACGTCCTGCTCCAGTCTCGCTTGCGGAGAATTGGATCTATCAGCTTGTCGTATCTGACTCTCAGGATCAGACTCTGACTCAAACTTTTACGATAAGGACAGAATCAAAACTTTTGTATGAATATTCACAGAAGAGTGTGGGACAATTGTGTAGCAGGATGCTACTCTGGTAGTTGACCAATCAGAACAAATCAGAGCATTTAGGACAGAGGCTAAATACAGATACAGTCTTTTTTGAAAATTAAAGCATGTAAATCTAATAGATCCCAAGCTATAAGCTTACATTTCATGCTATGTTGGCGCCCAGTATAAAACTTCTGAAGCAAACTTTAGACACCAGACATGTCCTTGCTTGTAAACTTGATTTAGAGAGACAGTAACGTTTAAGCCATGAACTGCTGTGTATTTACTAAGATATCTAAAATACTTCAGCACTACCATAAATCTGGCTGATGTTTCATAAGTTATACAGCTGACACCAAGCTATATAAACTGCATATGTTAGAGGGCAGTATTAATTGTAAACAATAGCCTCTTGCTTCCTTCTAAATGGCATGGATATGAATGCACAACGCTGCAGAGGCTGAGAAAAAAGTTCAGACAGTGTAAGCTTACAAACCTCCACTTATGACCCGACCGCATGCGCGGAAACAATGCAACCTTTGTTTTGCGACACAGTCCCACTAGTTAAGAATGGAGATTATTTTACCCTTGGAGAAAAAAAGCTGGACCAGAGAAGTGCACTGGGAATGCATGGAGCTTAGCGGTAGGGGTAGCCAAACTGCAGAGGATAAACATACACACTGTGGGCTTCTTGAGAAGAAATGCTTATGTACGCATGGCAGGTGGTTTGTTACAGGTACCAGGCTGGAATTAGAATTCTCAGAGGGGATAGACGTGAGAGCCTCCTGAGGCAGGCGTTCCAGTGTCAGCATTACTACTCTGGAAAGAAGTGTTGTTTCTGTAGTACCATAAGAAAAAAAGGGACTGCAGCAGCCGAGGAGGAAAGAGCAGAAGCTCAATCTCAGAAGTGACTCCGTCAGCTATTTTCAATCTCGCTGCTGAAGGACAGTCTTTTACAGTAAAGTGGTGGATAAGGTTTCTCCTTGGCTTCATTTGGTCACTCTAATGCATATCACCTAATATGCCCTGCCAGGCAAAAGCTCCAGACTGGAGTATTCGAATAAATGTACTTTAGGGTGACGTTTCTTGAGACGAGTCTAGAATATTTAACATAAGATCAAGTCTAATCCATCCACAGCGTGTTAAACATAATAGTGCATATAAATGTCTTACATAAACATGATCCCAATATTGAGTACTAGGCCTGGATATCAAGCGGCATTGTGAATTTATGCTCTTTGGCAGATGCACTTATAGAAAGTGACTTGCAGTTTTAATCATGTCCTAAGAGCTGGTGAATGTAGAATTGAAAGTCTTGCCCAAGGACTCCTAATGACAGACAGACAGGTGGAGGGCTGCGGTAGCTACATTGCCAAACAAGAGGGTTTTTTAATTAATTTTTTTTAATAGTTAAAAATGTTATTTTATCCACATCAACAAAACACAACATAATTTGTGTCATGTGATCTATGTTGTAGACTAACATGATCTCTGGTGTAATCAATCAATCAAGTTGAATAACTTGTAGAAGACAGAGTTTACCTGCATTTACATAGTAGTCAGACATTATTTTTAAAATTCAATAGAATTGACAGTAAATGTACAGCAAAGAAAAGACAAAAAAATCTTATTAAAACAATTAAGCAACCAAAAATTAGAAAACCTTTTTATTAATAAAGCAAAATTTATTTGAAGAACAGTTTTCTGCTTGAAATACTATTACCTACAGCATTATTATAACCAAACAGTTTGATTGAAACATTTTGCTTTCCAGCCAGCGTTGTTTATATACATTTTAGCTTAAATAAACAGTAATAACAGTGTAACTACTGTTATTCACTACATATATCAATAATATAGTGAAAATAGTGGACCACATCCATCCATCCATTATCTTGTCTTAGCTTTTTCCTGCTAGTCAGGGTCACCAGAGAGCTGGAGCCAATCCCAGCGTCATAGGACACAGGCGGGGTACACCATGGACAAGTCACCTGTCCATTGCATAGCCAACACACACTCATGCACACACTCACACCTACGGCGAAATTTAGAATGACCAATCAACCTAACATGCATATCTTTGGACTGTGGGAGGAAACCATAGTAACCAGAGAAAACCCATTCAAGCACGGGGAGAACATACAAACTCTACACAGAATGGCCCTAACCAGGAATCCAACCCAGATCGTCTTATTGTGAGGCGTCAGTGTTAACCCCCTGGGCGCGTTTCTATTAATATTTTTGCGATAACGCGGCACAGAAATACAGTTTAAACATTTCCTGAATCAACAGCGTCAGTCCTTGCATTACACCCAATCCTAGGTATCCTGTACCTCATTCACATCCGAAGTTATGAGCCTATAAATAAAAAGCAACCCAGTCAGCCTCTCTTGTCTGACTGGTGGATGCTCTGTTTCGTGTGAAGCTGACCAATGGGCTTTCATAAAATTACTAATGACCCGCCCACCCATCAAACCCATCAATATTCATCAGAGAGAGATGTACCGGCGAGCTAACAGTTCACAACTGCTAGCTAGCAGGCTAAAGGGTGTTTCTGTATGTGAGGAATTGATTTGTAAGTGCCATCTAGCTAGGTAGCTAGTTAGGTTACAACAGTCATAAGCTAATTGATTTGTGTCCCATAGTAAATGCTTACTTTGCTATTTAAAAGTTCATTTTCTGCACATTAGTAAATGTTTACTGTATGAATGTAATTTCCTTTATTAAAGCTTCACTTACAAATAGCAATACAGTTTATGACCACTGATGGATACAGTAAACATTTACTAATGTATTTCGTCATGTTTATGTCCAAGTTTATGGCTGTTGGCTGTTGTATCAAGTAAAGTGGCAAAATTCTACTCAATAAACGTTTTTACAGAATTTATTTCACACTTGTACACTATTTTATTCATACATTCAACTATTGATGTAAAGCTAAGGCTTTGGTAAATCCATTTCAAGCAACAAAACAGTTTGTCCACATAAGTAAAACACATTTTTTACAAGATATATGAAGAATTTTAAAATTGGACTTTAAGTTGTTCAGGTTTAGGACCAGATAATATCCTCATACTTTCTCTAGGTCACTTATTTCCTCATTATTGAGACAGCAGAGACTGTTCTGAATATTTTGATATAAAATATGTGGGTATTATGTTACATGCAAGTGTCTTTAAAGTATATATTCAAAAACTGAGATAATGCCCTTAGACCCCAAAGGGTTAAATAAATAAATATATATATGCATCTAATGTGATTCAGTAATTGCCAATCGTAGCAGTTAGAAAAGCACTGTCAAACGTACCAACTGGAGTACTAAATTAAAATCTAAATAAGTAATTTAAAAATGTGTCTGTATTTGTATGTTGTATGTCACGCTATTATTTATGTCAGTCAGGCCCTAGTTAGGGTACCAATGGCTGAGAGAACAAGAATTTAAAATTCAGTCTACAAACAGTAAAAAACAAGTTTGCTAAACACGTCAGGTTCTGATTTACCATAACATTTCCTGCAGTTTATGGAAGTTCCAAGATAGATGGAATCATTAGACTAAATTATGTGAACATTTATAGTCTATTACTGCAAAGCTGGAGATATTCTAAAACTACAGATTGTATTATGTAATCACTGAGTGTTATGTAATTGCAGTTCAGACATTTCTTTGAAATCTTAGGCCTTTACATAGAAAGTAAACTCTTTCCTCCTGAAAGCATTGACGTATTAAACCTGATGTTTACAATATTTCTATTGATCCTAAGACTTTGGAGTTTTTAAACTACTATGACCACTAGTCTGTAAATAATGTATCGTGAGGCTAAAGGTTAAACTAAAGTCTACACACAGACACTTAAATTTACAGGGGTTAACTATGTATACATGCCGACACTGTGATACAATGCTCTTATGCAGCTATAGTGGAGCTATTGTTCACAGCTTGGCTTCATGTTACTGTAACTACATGGTATGTGACCTGTAAAAACAGCAGCCGAGTCACTCCCACTGTGACTCATGCAGTCGGCCCCGGGCTTGCTCTGGAGTGATGCAACCCGTAACGCAATACAACTACGGTGTGTTGAAAATTCATATACTGTGTCTGTGCACAAATCTGATGCGACAGCTGGATGTCAGGGAACAGAATGCAGGGTGAGCTCATGCTCTCGCTTTAGTTGTGAGCCGCAGAGCGCGTATTCTCTCAGATAAGCACCAAGGGGGAAAACGTTTTCCAAACGCGACCCAGATCAAGGCGGGTTTTCCTGCCTCCTCAACATGCAGGGGTGATACGTTTATGATGAAAATAGAAGTTGTCAGTTTTGTCACGGCACATTTTATCCTGTGGGCAGCTGATTTGAGTTACAGTGACATATTTTCACTATATTTATCTTCAAGGATAAGGCGGATCAGGTGGGATATTGAAGAGAGTTATAAAAGGATTTGAGCAGTGGCCTACGACCAAGCGTTTCAGTATTGACCAAATATGCTCAAAGCATTTACTGCCTTTACCTTGGTCTTTAAAAGCTATTGTAAAGGTATCTGGCCCAAGGCTTAAGCAGTGGCATCTGTGAAGCCAGTGCGATGATGGCCAGAAATATCAAACCATGTTGAATGGTTTCTTATTTGGGTCCTGCAGAGACTAGCTGTATTTGGTAAACCTAGTTATCATTAAAGCAATAAGCCTAAAGTGGGTGTGTGGTATATATGATGCCATATACATAAACAGATTTTTAAATAGAATCACAGACACTTGATTAAACCTAAGTTTTGTACGCTAACAGTGACTTCCTATTCTGGGATGTCCATGCACAAACTGAAAAAGTGTACTCTAACACCGTTCTGAATTTCTACAAGGCTAAATTTGGTTTCTTATTTGCCATTTTAAATTTCTGGCACCTGAATGTAATTGCTGCACCGTTTAAGGTGGAACTAGAAATTCAAATAAGAAGTATCAAATTTTATAAGTGACTGGTCTCATATGTAATCCAGGCATGACCATCAGATAAATGTTTATTTTTATGGTTTGTTTCACACTCAAGTCCCCCGGGCAGTTTTAGACAGCTTTTTAGGTCGTATGAAAGGAAACAGAACATGGTGTCCATGTCAGGCATAGGCTAAGCCAAACAGACCAGCTGTTCCTTGATATCTTTTGATAAAGTGGGATACTTCAGATGCAATGGCCTGGGCAGCAGGAGGTGATTGATGGTATGCTGCGTTCGCATTTTCACTTGAAGAGTGAGTGAAACATGTATGACTCAGCAGTTGTGCTAATTGACCTTGTTTGTGGTATAACGGTATAGCGGATAAGGCGAAACTCATGCCTGAGGGAAGATTGACGGGATGACCTGGCCCACTTCTAGTAATGTGAAGGATTGTAAATTTATGTTCAATTCAATACTGCAGTGTCTTGATTTGATAGATTTTCTGATAGAGTGAAAATAAGAAGTAGCTGTGTACAACAGGTGAATATGTTACCCTCAAGCTAACATACCAGTCATGGTGCAATATGATGGGCTGTTGCAATACAATGCAATTGCAATACAATGCAATATTTTTGAATGACTGCACCCATACTAGAGTACTATAATGATGGTAATACACAGCATCAAGTGGCTTACTTCTTTAAAAAACAAAACATGATGAAAAGTGATGAAATAAATAATTGAAATAATTTACTAACTAGAACACAATCAATGAAATGAACACAATGAATTCTTCCACTGAGCAATGTAGCTTGCTATCTATAGACTCTGGTTACCAAGCAACAAAAGCGTTAAAGATAATTCCATGAGCAGGTATTTAATAGCCTTGCATATTATACCATATTAGTACATTGATTTGACAAACAACTTCTGTATCTAGGGCTTTGTAATATGTTAAATCTCAATGTTAATTAAGACTGTTGAAGTCAATTAACACTGAATTTGATAAACGATTTAGCTGCATTTTAATGTCTTGGGGTTTACTTCCTATTAAAGTTCCAGGATACACAGAAAATTATTGAAATAACACTATACCTGAGTCCTAAAATCAATTTTCAGCTTTTATGTGACGATAACTGGACGAGAAAAAGGCACAGACGACTAGACTTGCAGAGAGATGGATGCACAAATGAAGGAATATAGAAATGGACGTATGAACAAACACTTTTGGTCGAGCTGAGTTAGCTTTATTATGCTTTCTCTTTAGTTCCTCTGATACCATTTTACAGTTTTATACTCGAGTCATTAGCATTTATGCTAGCAGATTTTTAAGCCTCGGGCTATCGGGAACAAGCCGCGACGCAGTCTCTCTCTAACTAGATCGTCTCAGTAATCTGTCTTGTGAGGAGAGATGTCAGACAGAACGCTGCTACTTAAACATCTGCCTACATAGACAGCCTACTTAGACACTCACTAGGTTTTGAGACAGAGCCTTTGTATTTTGTGGCCCAGAGGTACAAGAATAACCTGATTAGAAAGAAAACACAGATTTAGCTTCCCTGAGGTTTTAAGAAAGAAAACATTTAATAAAGTGCATGCTTCAGTCAAACAGACCACATCATACTAACCATTATATTAGCAGGCACATCTCAGCTTCATTACGGCAGCTCTATAACCGAGACGCTGATACTTTTGGTGGACGAGAGCCAATCCACCAGAGTATGTGTTTACCAATTGTGCCTCCAAAATTGAATTTCCAATGAAATGAAGGCCTGCTGTGATTAAAATGGTCCAATTCACCTGCGCAATAGCAATCTGTTGACTCTGACGTGAGCATAGATAAAGAAACATCTTTAGTTATTCAATTTGAAATAGCAGAAAATGCAGTCTCTGACCTTCTTAAATGCCAATACCTGATTCATAAACGCCTACTCTACTGACAGAAACCACCTACATTTATTTATGTCCCAAAATGTCCATTAAGTACAAGGTATACATTTTTTAGGAGGTATTTCTCAGGTTAATAGATATCATATAATGCACTTACATGAAGAAGTGAAAAAAAGTCAATAGAAATTGAAAGGTGGAAAAAAACTGTTTCCAAAACTGGTGTTAAAAAATAATTTAAAAAATATATAGAGAACATGGGATGCCTAACAGCATTTCAGGACCTAGCAGACCACCAAAACTGTCACCATCACATACACAGTACTTAAAACTCAAGCTCCACAATTGTTTCTGTCTATGCTTCTCAAAACTACAGGACTGAAAGGATGTGTAGCTGTCTACAAGCCGCTAGTGAGAAAAGGAAACAAACAAAAAAATGAAAACCTGAGATGTAAAGTTTCAAGGACTGGCGAGCCTTAATTTGTAACTGGGATAACTCGAATCGCCACACGCAGAAAATGCAAGACCCGGGGTTCAGTGCTTAATTTGTAAAACATCAGGTAATGGAACACTAAAGGTGAGGTGATCCAGCAAGTGGCAGGGAGGGAAAAGGTCCTGGAACGCACAGGCACAACAGTGCTTCAAGTGTCCATCTAACATAGTAGCATTCTATACAATAAATTAATCCTAGCTTTAATGAATGCAGTAAGGAGCTGCAACCATAACATCTCAGAGATGCCACTGGACGAATAGTTTTTGGTGTCCTACAAAAAAAAGACGTCAAAGAGGTGGTGGATCCACATAAATAAGTTCTGGAACACAAGTACATGAAATATGAGAGGTGCCGGATCTTGTTCCAGCAAGATCCAGCACAAATTAAGCATTGCCGGGGTTGAACTTTGGAAAGATGGAAAAATATCTATCAGGTTGCTTTGAAAATCTGAAAACAAGTCTATCAGAAGAAGAATGCAAGCTGCAATAAATGCAAACACACTAAACACACTAAATACTAAACCGAAATATATTTTGCTGTTGAGTAATTTTCTGCCCTGATGCTGTAACACCCATTTTAACTGGAAATTAAATAACAGGTGCTCTATGACTACCAGACACGTAGATAAATATTATTTAAAATCATTATTAAAATAAGAGAGATCACACCATTCACTTTCACCGCCTATTCCATCATATTGGAGTGCTTTCTTGGCAATAAATGCATCATAAGGTCCATAAACTGGCCTACTTTATTTCTTCAAAATGCCATAATCTATTTGTTTGATCATAGTCAGAAAACTGCATAATCACCCAATTACAGCTAGAGCCTGGTACATAGGACACAGCTAGAACAGCTGGTGAAATGCGCAGAGTAGCGGTCACTGGGGAATTGGGATGGAGGAAAGTGTGAGAGCACTCTCTTTTGCACTCCAATACACACACACATATACACAACTCACATGCACACATGTCCAGCAACAAACAGCCCCCCTGCTGCTGTTACTGCTGCCCTGTGGTTTGGTGGCTCTGCCAGTAGTGTCAGACCACCTGCGGAGAACAGTGGGGCTGATAGCCTGATTAAAAAAGACAATGCGGACCACCGGCAGCTGGCCACAACATCAGCTACAGAGACAGGCACGACAACAAGGCCAAGTTACCTAGAAAAGCTGCCACAGATAAAACAGTAGTGGTTCAGCAAAAGTGGGGGTTTTTCAGCACATTTTCAGGACAAAAGTGGTCCGTCTTTGTAGGGCATTTAAAGAAGATAAGGCAAACCTACAAGGCCTTCAACGTGCTTCTGACTTTGTAGAATCTCAAAATAAAAACTGAAACATTCATTTTTATTTACTGTGGTTAAGATAAGGCTTAAGTCCCCCCCAAATATATATGTACATATAGAGTAGTGTGCAAAAGTCAGAGACCACCCTTCATTTAGTCAAATTCCAGTCAAAACTGCCATTAAGTGCAAGCTATTCATTTTTCAGGGTCAGGACCAAAAAACATATGTAACAAAAATCACACAGAAGTGCAGCCAACATCTACAACTTTGGATGTATAAACAAATCTCTGTACACACGTCACCTGAAAAGAAGGCTGGACACACCAATATACGTAAACTGTATTTACAATGGCATAGTTAAGAAGGAGTTCAGTACATAGAACTGAAACACTATGAACCTCAAACACTGCTATTCCTCCTCCAAATACAAGTCCTGCATTTAAAAGAAGGACAGTAAAACAAACTGATTCCAAAATCCCAAACGTTATAGACTTGACATTAATATTTACAGCTCTGAAAGTTACATACGCCAGCTCACGTTCTAGCCCAGCGACACAACAACAGAGCAACAGTAATGAAAATGGCAGACTATGTGAAGAAATCTACCTTTCCAAGCTGTGACTACGATGTCGGCACTTTCCCAAGGAACCAAGCTGTCAATGGGGATGGCTGAGATTCATTCTTGGATTCCTATTGGCCAGCTTCTTAACTGAATGTTCCATTCCACCTTAAATGCCGCAGTATGTAAAGGCGTCAGAAGGTAACTGCACCACCACTTAAGGTGGAACACAAAATTCGCTAACTAAGCTGGCACATAGGAGACCAACTTCAGCTTCCACATATTTTCTGAGATCCTGGACAACTTTGACTGTTTATTTTGCTCTGCACATTTCATTCTGGACAGTTTCTTAAACCTTCAACAATATCGAGCAGCTTTGCTGAGTGTTTAACACTGAAGAGACTAAAGAGATGAGTAGTTTCTCCTTTATTAGCATGACAACCCCAACAGTAACCTGCAAGTAGCAGCCATGCTGTGTGGTTTTAACACTGTTTGAGGGTAGTGAGTAACTTGAACTGCTTAACAAGTGGTTGAGATTGAAAGAAAAAAGCTAGTATAGATAACGTTAGCTACAAGTAAGCTTCAAGTAACTGGTATGTCTAATAACTAATAACATGCCTACATTTTATTTTCTTGTCTTTGACATGTTTCTCTGTGTGATCATCACAGTGTCTCCCTGTAAACCAGCTAATCAGAGCAGAGCTTATCAAATTATTCATGAGCTCCACTGAAAAGGGAAAACAGCTCATTTAATTCTAGAGCCAAATAATAGGGTGTTAATGGGCATGTAAAAACCGCATCTGGGTTTTTTTTTTACCATGACCAAGATCACATACCTTCTACATAAACACCAGAGAACAATTTAAAATGCTGAATAAAAACATTCTATAGTCACTTTAAAAATCTAATATTATATTTAGTCTGTTTTTCATTTTGGAAGACTTGCTTTCAGGTTTTCAAAGAAAATCTCAAGGAATATTTTTCCACACATTGGAAGTTCAGTCTTAGCAGCTGTATTTCTGCTTCTGCTTGCAATGCAACCAATCAAAACTACACATTTATGCTCTTAAGCCAATAAAAACCTAAGCACAAATGTGTCAGGCATTTTTTTCTTTTGTTCTATTTACTTTTCTCAGTAATGGCTACACCTCCTTTTAGACCCTTAGTGATGAGGTGTCTTCCCACAGTGGAAGAATAAACAGAAACACCTGTAAATTTCTTCAGAACTGGAGCAACAGTGGCGCTAATACATTTACTTCATTTTTTAATACATATCCTACTTATATTTCTTTCACTTTACTCTTTCTTAATCTTATAAGTCCTCCGAAATCTCTCCTTCAAGGTGAGTAACTTGTAAAAGCTGAATGTAAAATTTCTGACTTTTGCACAGCACTGTGCATGTCCTAACACTTTATAAAAACAAATCTGTGTGTGTGTGTGTGTATGTGTGTGTGTGTGTGTGTGTGTGTGTGTGTGTGTGTGTGTGTGTGTGTGTGTGTGTGTGTGTGTGTGTGTGCATATTTCTATACACCACTGCTCAAGAAACAGTGCATCTGAGCAAAACCCTCAGTTACAGTTGTTCAGTAGCCACATTTAAGATTCCAAATAAAAGAGATGATTCTCAATTCCAGTCCAATGATCACAAATTTTATAGTAATTCTCCCAATTCATCCAAAAATCTTCTAAAAAATATCCCAACCACAAAACTTGTAGTATTCTTTTATTACACCCCAGTCAGTTGAAACCTTACAGTGTGATTAGCAGAGAGGCATTCTTTGAGTGCAAGTTAGGGCTGCACAATATATTTTTTTTCAACACTGCAGTACATAGGATGTCAAGTAAGGCCAAATAACTCAATCAAATTAAAATTAAAATAACACTAAGATAACATTATTTCCTCCTGTGTAAGACTTCTTGGATACACAGAGAAGATCAGTCACAGCAATCACCTGCTTTTATGTTTGGCGCACTAAAACCAACTGTATAGCATAAAAGCTCGAGAGAAGATGCTTCACATCTTCTAGCTTTTTTTTTTTATCTTATTTTATGTGCAGAAACAATTTCCCCTTAAAACTCTTTCCAAAACGAGCTCTTGCTGTACAGTTTCTGTGTTTTTTTCATACTACAGTATATAACTATTAAATATATACATTTTGCAATGTTAGTATCTGACCCAATCTATGTAACATTCCACCTTATACACCAGCAACCTAGCAATGAACAAGAAGGTGGCATCCTGCTTTGTGTATGATTCCTTGGGGCCAACTTTTAGGAATCTCACATGAAGATTCTTTGTTTGAATTTGAGAATCTAAAAACTTTCAGTCAGTTTATTGGCATTACTCAGATTCTAGAAAGATTATTGTAAATTCACAAAACTCAATCTTAAATTCCACTTCTCCTTTTGGTATCTGGGTTCGCCTTTCTGGAGTCTCACATAACAACATGAACCGTTTGTGTCCAACGAGGTAAGAGTTACATGACATTCTCAAAACGATTACTAAATCAGAATGGCTGCTAGTGTTGATAATACTGATCTGAAGTGCTTTCAGAAGAAGTGACCTTGTGTTGCTTTCCAGCCATGTGAGTTTCCATGTGAGAGGAAGATACTACATGTTTCATCAGGGAGATACAGTCATGTCAGAAAGCAACAGAGCCAATTGTGACCTTCAAACAGGCATTTCCTCAATCTCATAAACAACTGTATGGTCTGTAACAATCGAAAACATGAAAACACTTCAGTTTAAATAAACTTTAAAATGCTTTAAAAGCAATTACTATATTCAAAATGGCAAAGATACGGCATAAACTAATGTCTTTGCCCCAAGCCTTGACACTATACCAAGTGATTTACATGCATGACTTCTTTTAAAAAGTGCTGTCTTGTATCGTGGAACAGTCCTAGCACAGCTCATAGCATTCCCTGAGCAAGATGTGAACTTTACATTGCGTCTATGGCATAGGAGTGGCCGCTCTTCTGTCTGCATGCAAAATACTGCACCAGTCTGAGGGTCAGAGCACATCAGCTGACACCAGAGGGCAGAGAGAGGGAGTATGAAAGGGCTGTTTGAGGAAAAAGAGCATGCACAATAAATCATTATCATCACACTAATTGCCTTAAGATGAGGGGAGAAGTGTTTCATGAACAGTCTAGCGAATTCTGATGGGTTATTATTCTTCACAAATATGGAATTTTTATGTTTTTGCCATTTTTAAGAGTTCAAATAATACTACAGAAGATAGTACATAAACATAAAATTATTTTACCTTAAGTGCCCCTATACCTTATCAAAACATTGCATTTTGTCACTTACACGGCCGTCATAACACTTCCAAAACACATGCATTACAACTTTTTATTAAAACAACCAAAAAGTTACTCAACTGCAGAAAATACTAGTTTCGTTACTGACAGTTCTTGAGGGTAGCCACTGATTTTCAGTCTTTGGCGGTCAAAATAAAGCTCCACCTCTAGACTAGAACTCTTTATATTTTGGTTTGACATGAAAACCTAGAACAGCAATTTATTTATCATGTTTTTTATCTGATGCTTAATCAATGCTTAACCTGCACTTTAAAAGGTAATTTAAAAGGTAATTTTATTAAAGAAGCATTAATATCTCTAGTGTAAACTTAGGGGTTAGGGTTTGGGGCAGCCATCTCCCAAAACAAATTACCCTATAAATAATGAACTTATGTATTTTTCTTCATCTTCATTAATGTCTTAGCTTTAAATAAATCATAACATAATTCTTACAAATATCCAGTTTTAGATACTTCTTAACATTTATTTTTGTAACTTATTCCACAGAACAATCCAAATATATTTTTCAAATAAAAAAGCAACTTTCAAAATGGCTAACGTTAATGAGATTAGTGGCAGTATTTACTGAGTTTCCCCCATTTCTCAGGTCATGCTATCTTTGTTGACTATTTATTGCCATATAAAAACACGTGATTAAAGAAGTAGTATGTAAGATGCCACAAGCAGTATGTAAGACCTTTAGTTTAAAACATGCCAGAATTATCTAAAATTCTCAACAGAATGTGAAGAAATAACAATTTCAAAGACATCTATGTACTGTGTTTAGCAAATACTGAGTTATCTGCTGAAGTTAGCTTTCTAAACAGCTAGCCATTCTGTTTTGTACCACCACTCTGCATCTTGAGAGATGATAGTATGTCATTATAGTGTCAAGTCAGCCTTTAGTCCACATGAGTGGATGAAGAAGAAGCATGCCAATAAAACAGGTTTGAAAAAAAACAAGTGACAAAAATAATAATATTCCACTGTTGGAGACTTTCTTGACCAGTAAAAGGAGGTTGAGCTCCACTGAAAATGGAGTTAAACTAAAGCAATGCTAAGTTTTAGTGCACAACATACAGCAGGCTGAAATCGTCTGTAGCTATGAATAACATGGTTTGGAAATTAACTGCACAGCAAACTGCCAACTGTCAGTTTATTTAACATTATATAACTCATGAACTAAATTATGAATTATTATTCAGAAAAGTTTAAAAGAAAGTAGAATAGCACATGTAGTGTATCAGTTCGCACATACATAGGTCCCCAAGCAGTCTTGCTGGTATGGTTTAAGTACTGTAATGATAGTTTCTTTTTTGCCGACAATTACCTAATTTATAGTAAAATGGCAAAAGGGTGTGAATCTTTTCAACAGGGCGGCCCCTCTGGGTGACAGTAAGCTATGGGTAGCAGCATTACAGTGTGGGCCTACAGCAGGCGGCGTGGTGAGTGATGAACTGCTGGGCTGCCTTTGCTGCTTAAAGCATCCGACACTCTGAGTCAGGTCAAATCTGCAGGAGCGTCTCTGTCTGCCAGTAGCGCACACTGATCTGAAATGATGTGAAGGTGGTCTTAGAATCAGTGACCCTGTTTTGCTTTCAGCTGGGGATATTTACTCTGGCAAGTCTCTGCTGCTCCGCTGCTTCTCCGTGTTAAACAGAGAGGGAAAAGACACAGAGGAGCGTTCTTTCCCCGAGGAGCTGGAACTAAGACTGTGGTAGTTACATAATGTATCCATACAGCACCGTCTCAAGAACTGGTTTCACACACAAAGAAGGTCATATATGCTGATTCGGTTCGGAGTGGATGAAAATGTATTGGATAATTAATACGAGCAAGGGTAGCCTTGCCTATTGTCCAGTGCTCCTGATCTCAATATTTCATACTCTGGCCAGTAAAAATGCAGAAATTGTCAGTCTGTATCTTCCCTCTGCATAGACTACAGAACTCTTTCCCATCACCTCTGGATTCCAGTCTTAGTGCTCCTTCAATCTCTCCATCATATTACAATAAACACCTGGCCATGGCAGGCCATCTCTGGTACCTGATCGTGACCAGACCCTCTGGAAGGTTTATGACCCTCAGGGATAAGGAGATAACAAAAGCCTTCAAGAGAGCAAGGTCGGACTTCCTTTAAAAAGCTCTGTGAAAGGTGGTCTGTCTAACCCTTTAAGAAGAGGAACAGACTTGAAGCGATTAAATGGAAAAGGTACCACTTAGGGCTCAGAGTGTGTGACACCTTCTTCTGACTTCGTTAGGGGTCCTGACCCAGCAGGTCAAACGAAATACAGCATTCTCTGGGAACATTTTTCAATTACAGATACTGTTTTACTAGCCACACTGACATTTTATAAGGTATCTATAACGTATGGCATATTCACAACAGATGGCGTGTCATGTTGTGATGGTGGAGCAACATAATGTCATAGGGATGTTTCATTCCCTACTTTTCCATCAAGTATGTGTATAACATACAAAACATCACATTTCATCTCAAATCAAAGTTCTCTTTGAAGTTGCAAAGATCTTAGAGATTTTTTACTTCAGAGCCGGAACTCCTGCTTGACTCACACGGGACCCGAGGGTTACACCACGATATCTTGCAGCACAGGACTACATTTCGATGTCATGCATGGGAGCCAGCAGTAAACCAATCAAATGTGTGCTGGTACATGTACATGTAGAAATATCCCATACATGAATAAATAGTCTATATAAAATTATAATAATTGTGCTATAATTAGCATAGAGCTGGGCGATATGGCCTTTAAAAAAATCTTCAAAACTATCTTCACAGATACACTACCGCTCAAAAGTTTGGGATCACAGTGAAATGTTCTTGTTTTCAATGGAGTATCTTCTTCCTTAACACAACAATAGACTGACGGGTCTCTAAAGAAAGTTGTTTCTTTCTGGTCATTTTGAGTCGGTCAGCAAGTCATCAACTGCTGATGCTTCAGATACTAAACTAACCTAGAATGTTGTTCCCCTTTATACTCACTTATTAGTAGAATGTTTTTCAGCTGTGCATCACAATTGAGCAAGAGTGTCCTAACAACCAATTAGTCCAATAACACCCTTAACTTGGATTGGTGGTCGTACCGGGAGATTTAGACAGAGGACTGAGAATTGCTGATAATAGGACTATATGCAAAATATGTCTCTATACAAAAATAGACTTTAATAAAAAAACTTTAATACAAACATTTTTATTCTTTAAAAATAATCTGATACACTTAAATTAACTGTGAAATGGACAATATTGTTTGTGAATTGCATGAAAATTGCATGAAATGAAATTCTAAAGTGATTCTTAACCTTTGAGCGGTAGTATAGTTAAATCTTCACAAATAGTTCAAAACAAGTTCTAACTTTATTTTGTTTGCATTTAAATTTCCCCTTTGGGGTTAAAGTGCAACCCAGAACAAGCCATTGTTGTCATATGGCACATGGTTCAATAATGTGTCGGGGATGGTTGCTTACTTTATTTTGGGTGGTGTGCTAGTGGAGCGGCTGTTTTCATTCCGCTGCAAGCAGCACTTCTCCCACTCCACCGCATGCTTCTGTTTAAGGTGTTGGAATAAATTTGTCTCCTTTGGAAGCAACCGTTTTCAAACACACCTTACAACGAGGACTTGTTTGGTCTGTGTCCAACGCCCCAAACCGAACCAATTCCAGATCTCGTGGGACAGATACTCCTTTTTTGGGAACATATTTTGGCTATGCCTTGTCACTGATATATTATTTAAGTGTGTCTATGGCAAGCGCGGGGGAGGGGGGAAGGTCACTCTGAACTACGGAAGCCCAAAGAGAGATGACAATTTGGTGCTAACTCTTAATAAGTACGTTTGTTTCTTGGTACACAAATCAATGTCTCTAATATCATTATATAGTATTTTTGATATACTGACCACAACTGATTTAGGGTTTAGTTATTCTTGTGCCTTGCATTGAGGAAAAAGTACATCCACGGCACTGATATCATGTTTTTTATCATTTTTGGTGCTGATAATGAATATTGATATGGTAATAAAATGGCAAAAAGAAGCGCAATCTTGGACCTGATGTAAATCAAATGTAAGTCATTACAAAACTAACTGTAGAACAAATGATCTCCTTACATAATTACATTCAATTTGTACAGCAAAATTGATCTAGACTTCTAGGGGTTAAAGAAAAGAAATCTCATGCCACTTATAGCACTAGAAGAGCGTTTAACAGCAGGAAAACATCCATTTGAGCCCCATTCAGTGTAGTGTGAGAAATCAGTGTGAGAAAGAAGAGACACTGACAGCTGATAGAGGTTTCGATGGAGGACTTTTCCCCACAGCTCAGTTCCAAGACGGCTAATGCTTGTTGGTCTTGCCAAGGTCATCTGACAGATGGTTAGTAATAAGTGGTTATGTCTTCACAGTTCTATTACAGAGGCCAGATAAAGAGAGAGCTATCTCTGCAGCTGCACCACAACACTACTAATAACAGTCTCTCTTTGGAGATGACATTGCTCAGTAATTACCATAGCACCAAGCCACTAAATAATGACAAATCCAGCCTGGCAGTCCTGCGCTGGGCAGTAAAAATGAAAGGTCATATTTGTTCTCTTTTGCTGTGCACATGCCACACAAACACAAACGGGTAGCACTGCCTGTTTATCTCATGTGATTAATTACATGGTGTCAGTATATCTTAGCCCTGAAAGAGGGAGTTGCTTTAGAGCGAGTACACACCCACGTAAACACACACAGACTTAAGAAAGCAGATCAGTCAACCCATGCAGGGTTAGCTGTTAGAAGTCTAGCTTTATTATGAACTCACTTCGCTATACGTTTTAAATTGAATATACATAATATGCATAATGCAAATTCAACCAGAATATTACAGCCACAAAATTAAAACCACCACTTTGTTTCTACTCTTATTATCCATTTAGAAAGCTCCAAAAAACATAAGGTGACTTTGCAGTTCTACAATTATAGACTATGGTTCATGTTTCTCTGCACACTTCCAAAGTCAGGACCACCATAGAGCAGGTATTATTATTTGGGCTGTGGATGATTCTCAGCATGGCTGATGTTGTGGGGTTTTGTTAGTGTCTTGTGCTGGTAGGAGCTCTAGTATTTAAACACCTCAACGTCACTGCTGAACTGAGAGCATATTAAAAATATTCAACGAACCAACCAAAGCAACAAACCAACCAAAAGTATCCAGCCAACTGTGTCCTGTGGGCAGCATCCAGTGACCAGAGATGAAGGATTAGAGGGTGATCTGTGCAGCAACAGATTAGCTATTGTCTTTGACTTTACATCTACAAGGCAGAGCAGCAAGGTAGTAGTATCTAAGAGAGTGAAGCGTAAGTGGACATAGTGTTTAAAGCTACATAATGAGTGTAAAGGTAGTTATAATATTATGCCTGACTGGTATATATAAAAAAGGTGCATAAATAAGAGGCAACTGTCAAATTATGCATAATGCATAATTGTGCTACGACATTTAAGTATAGTCTTGACATTAGCATTCCCATTCGGCACAAGTACACTTAGCTTACATTATTTATGTCATAAAACTCCAACACAGATGCTCGGATCAAAGGTCTGATTCTAACCTTGGCCAATGCAGTTCACCAGTCTTAGTTTTGTTTTTTTTTTATACACCAAATTCTGCCAACAACTATGTAGTGCTGCTGGACTGAGGAGTAATACAGCGGTTATGAAAATATCACATTACATTTTCCAAGCATTTAAGAGTTTTCTGAAAAAGACTCGCTTGCCCTGGATAAGTAGAGTCTGATTTCCTCGTCCTGATGTTCTAATAGTGTTTGGAGATGCTTCTCTTGCATTAAATATACATTTGACTAATTATCCAGTTCATTTGTTCTATTTGACACTAGCATTAAGACATGGCTTATCACTAACCTTATCCTTAACCTAAACCTTAAATCTAATCCTCACTCTGGCCTAACCCTGAGGAGACACCTGATAATTCAATGTCTTTTAACTGATAGTTTGTTAATGTGTTGAACATCTATAGATAGATGGGGATATGCAAAAAAGTGAGACTAAGTTATATAATAAAACATTTACAATATTTACAGTAGAATGTTGAGTAAGATGTTGACACAGTACCTTCACTTATGTGCAGTTTCTCTTGGCTGTGTTGTTTATTAGCATTGATATTTCCTTCACAAAGTCGTTTCTGCACCCTGCAAGCCAAAAAAATAAATGTTTTAAAAATGGTGAAGCATTTAGCAAATGACTGCAGCATGCAGTACTGGGAGACATCTGTGTTGCAATCTGTTACAGGGACTAAGTAACGATGGCACAAGGTCATTCTGCAACTCTAGCACTGAGGGAGTTGGGAATAACAAAGCCACGATGATTAACCTCTCGTGGCCAGCTTTCAAATTAACACTACTGAAGGACGCAGGAAAAATAACGCACTTCTTGAAAAGTGTGCTGGTAATTTTATTCATTGTCACTGTATCAAAGGAAGGGCAAGCGAGCCTTTTCTTTGGGCGGTGTTTGTTTTTCACATACCACGCCTCCACATAGAGCCCTCAGACAAGTTATTTAAGGCCGCGAAATAGATATGCAATAGCCACTTTGAGTATTTCGCAGTTGGCCCTGGCATTTGCTTACATAGTAGGTGTGACGAGGCAGAAGTGCTGAGGCACTCAAACAATGGGGCAATGGATGCCTGCCAAGTGAGCCTGCTCATGATTACCAATCTCATTACAGCGTTGAGAATTTACATTTGTTGAGTTGGTTCTTTGCTGTAGAAAAAAAAAATTAAATATGGTTTTGAATAAAGAAAAAGAAGTTAGTCTGCAACTGCTTAATAAGCATACTCAGAGTTGGGCTGAGCAAAGAAGTGAATATTCATAATATAGGCTATTCATTATTTATTGAAGATACAAAATTAGTAAACGCTATGATTATTGCTGTGAGCTTAATACAACTTAGTTTGCATATGGTCTCTTTTCAAAAAGCAGAAAACAAGTAAAAGTTTCTATGATTTTTATATAGTGTAAATAGCAACTGCTGAATTCAAACCTTGTAGAAAAATATTTAAAAAAATAAAAAACCTGATACATTTGTATCAGCTTTGATATTTTATGCATGCAGTTCAGTTTCGTGAATATTTTGAATACTGTCATGTTGCTCTTCCTTGTATTGTGAGTATAAGCATGCGAAGCCTAATTAGCAAAATGCAAGGCTGATTATTCTATATTATTGTTTTTCCAGCTGAGCAATGACTCTTTCCAGCCAATAAGAAATGAATATTAAGATATATAATGGTGTTTAAAAGTATTCGAATTTTCTCTTTTTCTGTTCAGCTAATGGAATAAAACGTTCCATAATTACCTTTAGGATTGGCAGTTAACTTAAAGGTGAAATTAGAGTCAAGTGTTTTCAATCAAAGGAATGACAGTCAGACACCACCCTGCTGTATTTTAAAAACAGGGCTCTATCAAAGTCAGATCTTTGTTACACATATTTGCAGAAGTGTATAATGGCAGATTTCTGACGACCTCAGAAAACTAGTCGTTGCTTGCTTATCAGACTGGAAGGGGTTATAAAACCAATACTAGAAGAGTTTAGACTCAACTAATCCACAGTCAGATAACTGTGTACAAATGGTAGGAAATAAAGACAATGCAAGATCACCCTCCTTAGTAGCGGTTAACCAAAGATCACTCCAACAGTAAGACGTGTAATAGAGTATCACAAAGTCAATTAAAACAACAGGCAAAGAATATTCACATTTTTCTAAAACTCACAAGCCAGAAGTTCACTGGGAAAAATGTTTTGTGTACAGGTAAGAGAAAAGAAGAACCGTCTGGTTAAAATGAGAAACAATATGTCTGGAGAAAAGAAAACAATACACTCCATCTTAAGAATTGTCTGTAAAACACCTACTTTTAGGACTAGAAACTTTTCTTAAGTGTCAACACACTTTTAAGCACCACTGTATATTGTGTATTTCCAAAAGGCTGAATAATATTAAACTTTTTCACCAGAACGCACTAGCCTGATTCAGGATTTAAGACTGTACGTAGAAAGTTGAACCAACATTTTGCCTTTTAGCACACCCTGCGAGTAGAGAACTCCAGTTGCATGATGTTTCATAAGTGCTCTTTTCAGTACTACAGCTATAACGTTGGAGGGTTGAGAGCAACCTGTACGCCTATATTTAAAAGGGATTCTTCAAAAAATCATGAAAATGGACATGTAGGAGTCAAAACACGAACAGTCCGGCTGAACCGAGACTCTGGAATAAGTACAATATATAAAGAAACCAACAAGAGACAGAGATATACAGGGAAAAAGAAGGAGGCAAACATAAACCTTGCCTAGTGGGTAAACAAGGATCAAGACAAGGAAACACTAGAATAGGTGTAATGATTCTTAAACCTGAAGCAACACCTTTACAAGGCATGTATCATAGACAAGTGTTTACAATTAGACTTAAGGAATCCAGGAACTGCCTACTTTGACAGAAACAGGGCATCAACTCTGCACTGTGCTCTTCAGTGACTTCAGGCCTTAGGGGTCCCCTGGCTTGTGCTTTGGCCGTGATGTTAGGACTACAGATGAGCTGAAGATCCATGAATGGTAATGCCCGTTTGAAAGAGGGATAAGAAAGGCAATGAGCAACACATCTCCTGAGCTGACACGCATGGGAAATATTCACTAGTGATGTGTGACACATGCATGCTGGAGGGCAAATGTGACTCTCCAGAGCTCACTGCTCTCACTGGCTGAACAACTTCATGATCGTTCTGGCAATGAATGCAAACTTTCCCCGCAGCCATACTCCAGATTTGGCGCTTGGGTTAGACATGCATCATCTTAACATATATCACCACTGTGATATTCCACACCATATACACAAGTGGAGTGCTAGCTGTTATTAATGGAGCAATCTAAAGATCATTTTAATGCTTAACTGCATAATCCAACCCAAAAATATTAAAAATTCCTTAATAAGCTACTCTGTTTCTCACAGACAGAGCAAGAGAATCGAACATATGCATCATCATGGGCTCTTTAGTGAGAAGAAACATTTGAATCAAGTAACAGCACTAAAATTAGCCTCACTCCAAATAAGCAAGATATATAATATGGGCAAAGTAATGGCTTACTGCAGGTATTTGTGCCAGCTGCCCATGGATTTGAACTGCTTGCGGAAAATCGTGTTAACTGATTAGATTTTTATTCATTAACATCCCTCATCAGCTGTCATGCATTGCTGATTTGATGATGATGGAGTGACATCTCATTTAGCACCCCGTTAAGACCAGGTTCACGATTGGCAGACTGCATCATTTGTTTCTGCCTTCAAATCTGCACCACAATATTAGTACATTCTATCATAATAATAATATTTTAGTATATTTGCATGAAGTAAAGGACAAGGTACAAAAAGGACATCTAAAAAATATGACATTCCAAATATCAAATCTTGTGGTGCTTCCCATGATTTTTGGTCAATTTAAAAAGACAAACAACTTGACCTCCTTTTGAAGGATACACTAAAAGTCATGAGTCATTCAAGGAATAAACGCTATTGGATGAACTCTAGTATTTCTGCCATGCCTGTTTAAGACAGTTGGAGCTAGGAATGTTTGGCTCCGAGCCTGTCTGGCCAGAAGGGACTGCAATTCCATCTTAAGTCCCCTACTAGCATTCACAGTGGCAACCGGTGAAACTTTCACATATTTTGTGCACGTGCCAGCCAGATCTGTACGGAGAATCATGTGCTCGTTAAGCAGCAGATCATGAGCTTTGTCACACACACATGCACACGTGCACACACAAACACACACTTTTACTCGCTAATTCACACCCTCTCACACATACACCTATTAAAAACATTGTGACAGCCACAGTTATAATCCCAATTAAAACATGTGAAGAAGCGTGAGGAACTCATGCTTTAAGGTCACCTCAGGCCACACTAATACGTCACATTCACATGAATACGAAGACATCCGTCTTACTGAGCTACCTGCACTGGCAGATGATTTCTTGCTCCATCGCGTATATCAACTCCAGGGATTTACAGTGCAGTAATTTGGAAATGTGTTCCGTTTCCGTTTGAATAGATTGGCAAAAACGTACATTTACCCAGTTTTCCACTTTCCCCTGATATATACAAGCAGCCAAGACATGTTTGGAGAGCAAATTTAGCTTCATTAGCCCAGAGCTAATTAGAGACTCTCACTGCAGCAAACTGGAGCCCTGGTTTTGGAGAAGGCGTTGGATTGGCAGATATCCACAAAACTTACATACAGTGAACCTTGGGCTAGGCTCGTGATGATAGCTGATGTTAGCAAGAACTAGAAACTATGCTAAGTACATCACCCACTAAAGACGAAAAAATAGATTTAGAGGAGAACTCCTCATCATTTTATGTTATACTGGCTATCTACAGAGTTTAATTCTGATCTAAAGGAGTGGTGATGCATATTCGAGGCTCTTGCTAAACTGACACAAAAATCTATTGATTTTATCTATAGAGGTTAAAAGGCTTCTTTTGCTTATTCTTGAATAAAGCATGTACTCAGAAACCCTCAAACATTTGCTTTGTATTACTCAGTTATTAAGTATGACAGCACTAGTGTTACCACATATAAGAAATAAAAATACAACTCTCCGAGTGCAACTGCAGCTAAGCTCAGCAGTGCACATCCATACAACATAGATCTTGCACACCCACATAAAAAAAAAAACTTATTCTAGTGCACAGGGCTTAATATTCCTCTATTTCACTTCAGCTCTTGTGTTTAACTGTCACAATGCCAAATGTTGTTCATATGCAGTCATGTGGTAGCGGGTCATTCACCTCCATGGCCATCCTAGGCATACGTAAGGATGCCTGAGCAGACTACAAACATTTAATGATGGTGTCACAGCCAGTTTGTCTTCAAACAGTGGCTCAATAAAAGAGTTAATTAACGTGGCCGGACAGCAGCCATAGATCACAATGGAGCCTCTTGCAAAAATGTGTTTGTCTTCTAAAAGAAGGCCTGCATAATATTGGTTTGCTAATCGTTATCATGACACTGGTGTTTTTGAAATATTGATATCACAGAAGTAAAATGCAAATGAGATTCTAACTAATTACAAAATTTTAATTTGCTGTGAGCATCCTGGGTTAAATTGCAGGCCAATTCTATAAACACAACACATCATGTGTTTTAATATCCTAAAGTTTATCTAGAGTTGAGTATCATATAAAAATGTACTATTCCTAAACAATTTCCAAACCAGTACTTCAGCTGTGTCCCCTGTTTTATCTACTCTTTACTGTTTAAAATGTGATTTTGGCTGTTTTGTTTATTGTATTATATAAAGATCATGGTATAGCAAAGCCTATTAAGCCTGTTTGCTTGTTAAGCCTCAATGGCCTTGGCTGAGGGTCTCGTTTATCCAAGCCACAGTGTTTTATTATGAATAGATCTGTCCAAATAAGCGCTTTGTTAGTGCTGAAAAAAAGAAGAGGAATTGGCTGAAGTTGATGAAGTAAGTTAATTAAAACAAATAAATTAATTAAAACAAAGTTTTGAGCGAACTAACCTAGCTGACCACAGGCAAAAGCCAAACTGGCCCCCTGGCTATGGCTTTTATAGGGTGCGTCTTGCTTTGAACCTTAGCTAGCTAACTATCTTCATCAGTCCTAAGTTTGATAACCAAAACTTAGGACTGGGGACATACCTAGAAACAGAATAAAACTCAAAGTCTATATTAGGGTTTTGGTTTTGCCAGGGAGTTAGCAATCTTAACCTGAGCGTTAACGTTAACCTAGCTAACATTGGAGCCCACTGGCAATAAACTTTGTGTTTTATCATTTGTTTAACACTTAAAACATTCCTTATCAACTGCAACCATTCCCTCTGCTCTTTCTCATTTCGAGGAACGCAGTAGATTGACAACTGAGTATCTTTTTTTTACTCTATTTTTTGGGCCTACCCAAACAATAGGAGACAGTCAATGCAGTACAGGCTTGGACCCGGATGTGAAGGTCGATACAACAAGCGGACTGTTACTCTGATTAAAGAAATCGATAATAAACGATCAGAACTGTGCTCTGACTGAGCAAGCATTTGCTAAAAAAAAAACAGCGCATCCAGCAAGAAAGAAAGCCGTGTTTTATACAGTGATAACTCAGAAGCACACAGCACGCTCTGGCTCTACATGTTGAACGTACTTAAAAACGTACTTTACTGTTGTCACCAGGGGCCTCCACTATCTTCGGGTGGGGCCAAATTGCAATGTTTGTGGTGTGCCTAGGGCCAGTACGCAACATACAATACTATTTTGAAAGGAAAATAAGAAATAAATAACGTTCTGACAGGGCAACTCAAATGTGCTCCTATGCCCACTTCAGACCCACAGGCCACACTTTTGACGGCCCTGCTCTAAAAGCACACACAAAAAACTCAAATGCCATTTTCCACTTGCACCTGCTGTAAAAAACTAAACAGACCTTGTGCTTTGCAGACTGCTCTGCAGGGTGACCAGCATACAAGGCAAACACATAAAACAAATTCTACTAGTTCTAACTACTTTCTCACAGTTCAAGTATCAACAGATTATAGATTATATAGTATTGTCCTTTTGTCTGTTTGCCCTCTGAGCACACCTTTACTATTGGTACATTGATAACTAGCTCAATGCTTATTAAAATATTTATTGCCAGCTTAAAATACTGTTCCTTGGCATAATTCAGCCCTAGAAAGCTGGCCTTGTGCCAGGGTAAAAATCTGCTACTTATGGCCTTTAATGACCTTATATATCAGTAGGTGACTCTGACCATCCTTTTCACAGTCAGCTGCTAAGATCACAGCAGTGCAAATCGATCTTAGACAGCCATACCTCCCTTTTCAGTATGCTGCTCCTTGCATGAAAGGTAATTGGAACCTTTAGTAAAACGCTGGCAGTTATAAAACTCATCAATCCAGTTTGAATAAGGGATGGGGCCGTTACCAACCCGAGGACAGGAAGGGTATGTCAAAGCCAGAGATGATCTTACCCTTAGGTCCTAGCACTTTGTTTTCAAGTAATCTAAGCCATGATTATACCGGGCAATAAGTGAATGTTTCAGCCACTGGTACCTGAGCTCCTGCTTCTAAAGGTTAGGAGTAACAGCCAAAATATGATTACAAACATTTAGGGCTGTTTCAAGCCAAGCAGTTGGTCAGAACCAAAATCAACAACGTGTCCTGTGTATGTATGTTTAGAAATGATTAAACATTAGATATAGGAGTAAGTCCATTGTTTTTATATGGGGCCAGTACTTTCAACACGACTGACAAAAGGTTACATTATGCCATTAGGCCAGTGCTATTTATGCATCCTCTCATGGCAGACTTGATGCTTCAGTGACTCATTATCACCTCTTGAGGTACAAAGTGCTCTTATGAGACAGGGTAGGTGGTTAGCATGCTAACTTCAGTAGATACCTCAGCATGATGATTTCAGTTTATTTTAGAATGCCCTGAAATAAAATTCTTACAAATTTTTAAGTAATCGTGTTTGCTCTGTTCTTACATACAAATGTCAGGGTGCAGAGGACAGAAGGGATGCTCATGGAAATTAAAAACCAGCAAAAGGGTTTACTGGCAAAAGGATCTCACTAAAAGGATAGTCAAAAGCATAAAACAGAGTTGAAAAACTCAAATCCAAACGCAAAAGTCAAAAAACGGGTCAGACACAAAACAAGAAATAAATGCAATGAAAGATATAAATGCAAAACCTCGCAGAGAGCAAGGGAACTGGTAGGAGTTAACTTTCGGGAGATGGTCATCGATAGTTTGTTGGAGGACATGTGACTGTGACATACTCCAGCGGGGGGTTCTGAGTAGTGTAGTCCGCATGTAACAAATATATATACATTCATATATATGTAACAGCAGTAACAAACCTATTAAATAAATAGGGCTTTTTTTGTGAATGCATGTATTATTTCCATAAATTAACAAAAGCAGTGTCGTTTAATGTGTATTAAACCTTTCATGAGCATCAAGATTTACAGTGCTTTGACAGTGAAAACACTTTTCTACATGTCAAGCTCATCTAACACCAATATCAGGTGACACTGGCTTTCTCTCGCTTTCGGTCGCGCTATGTCAATTACTGGCTGAAACGGTCGCATGATATAACGAATGGCTTTGTAATGATATAATGTTGATGATATGGCATAGCTTAAATCTTACAACTAGAAACATGAAACATCATCAGCATTATGCTACTGAGCCACAGATTGGTCTATGTCAGTTCACCAGAGCATGTGTAATGATACAACCCAACGTCAGAACCTACGCCACCTGCTGGATGTCCTGTCAGCAAGAAACTGATGCCGGCAAAAGCAACCTTCATGACAAACGACACCTACCGGATTAAGTGTCTATAAACATTTATGCAGGTTTACATCTGTTGTCATCACAAGCTTGTTGTTGGTTTGTGTGGGTTTGAAAAGGGACATTTGCATAGCACAACTTGAAGGTCCTTATTTAAAAGCTAAGATGTAGAGAGAATGTCTTACTAATCAACAAGCTGAAGCACTCAATCAAATCAGTAATCAGTTTCTCATCTGCCACTGTGTGACTGTCATTCTGTATTTTCTGTGCTGAGAGATTTTGTCAGGCAGTTTTCGAGATGAGCAATGCCAGCCTTGACATCATTTCATTCTCATGCATTTCCAGTCCGTCATAAATTACTCAGTGGCCTAAATAAGATGTGTTTACGTCCTCTCTCATCACTGCTGACATCTTCGACTACAGCTTGCCTTGTCCTACCAGTAAATGTAGTATACATTAGAGTATAAAATCAAACCTACGAGGAGTCGAAATGCTAAATTTTTTCCTGTGAAAAATCTGTTCTTGGATAGCGCAATCAATATTCTGTGCTAGAATAGTGTTCTATTATTGAAGAAACCCATGCCGTGATACCATAGCGCTCATTACTGCAACATTATGTCTCCTTTGACTTCCTAGACACCTGCTATAAACAAGGTGGGATCATACTGGATGAGCCTGCACAGTTACTATTTTAGAGGAAGGTGTATACATATGATATATCCTGGCTGAGCAAGAAAACAGCAGAGAATAACCAGGGAGGTGCAAAGAAGGTTGGGATCATGTACGTCTAAAGCAATGAGGCCATGACTCACTGCATCATAGAGACACGGAAGGGAAAAACCAACAAGTTTTAACAAGAGACTCACAGTGGGATCCGCACTGTGGAAAAAGCTATCAGGAGAACTTGCTGAATATTGAAGCAACCGGAAAAACACAGAAGCTCTATAAAGAACAAAGGCCTGTCATCTCCCACTGAGACACTGCAAAACACAGGAGACTGCAGAATGCAACAACAACCCAACACAAATAAGACTTTCAACATTTTTCAGTTCATATCACTTAGCACTGGAAGAGAACCTATAGTTTTGCAGTAGCACACTTAAAATTGCTATAAGCCAAGGAAGCGTGGAAGCCCATGCACCGTGCCCTGAAGACTAGCTAATACTTAAGTTGCTCATGCACAGATCAAGGGGATTGAGAGGGGCTATGTGCTGAACTCCATACACTGTCAAGAAGAAGAGACGGCAGAGAAACATTCAAGGAGGAGAAGATCTGAAGGACAAAGCCATTCTTAGATCATCTATCTATCTATCTTTGACTTTCAGCAGTAACGAAATCTCCACCTATCTATATCTATCTTATCTAATCTTATCTTAGCTCACACTGTACCAGCTTCATGGCTTATGGCTTTGGCAGGAAAATAAAAATTTGGTGCAGAACCACAAAAGCATTCATACTTCAGGCCGCTTCATGTTACGCTACCCTGAAGCTGGACAGGTAGTCTGAGGCACCAGTATGGGACTGCTGCTCTACTTAGGACGGACCAGGAAAACTAAAACAAGAAGCTGGCGAATCTATTGCTAGTAACACTACTTGCTGTGTCATTGCTCGCTCTAACCTTACATCATGATACTTGTCCGTACAAAGAACAAAGGGTTTTGCCCTTGGCAATGATCAACCATGAATTTGAATGCAGAGCTTCTGAAGGGGGTGTGTTTGTTTTGCTGTCAAGTTCAACAGTCACTTCCAGAATCTTATCCTTCATCCTTAATTACTTCATACTGAATGATCTATATCCAAATAGAGCTCCAGCGAGACATGCAATATTTGCTCCATGTGTCCAAATATTTTCTGTGGTTCTACATAACACACCTACTTAGAAATGACTAGATAGTTCAGTTTGTTGCTTTTTTATAACAAATAACACACGCCTGATTAATCATATAAATATCAAGATGGCAGATTAGAATAATCGCTTTGGATTCTAGACGGAATCTGATCAACGTAGTGTATCCACAGAGCAGTGATAGAAGTGATGAGAGTCCCTCAGAGCCAGGGCACTAGCACATGCCTGGGCATTGCTCCAGTGTTGACGCAGAAGGCTCTATTCCAGCCTGGAGCGATGGGTGGGCTCCTATGGGAGGAGGGACAGCAGTCAGCTGACTGAGCTACTGATAAGTGCAAGCTGTTACTGATGGAGCATCCTGTTGCTGCAAACATCAGCTCTTCTACATAAAGAAGGACTGTGTCAGTGAATGCAAGAAAATGGAAAGTTTTAGCAATGCAGTAAAGAAGACACCGTATATCACATAATGACAGGAAGCGAGTCCAAGCGCTTTAATTAAAAATGGAAATAAGGACATTAAAGACCTTCTGCTTTAATCTGAAGGAATTGATGTCTGGATTAAGTACATCATATAGAAATCATAAAGTAATCCTTTATATATGTCACTGCTCAAATGTGTATTTGCCAACTGGCATCACTGCACTGTTAGCTGTTGGGTCACAAGATTGAACACAAGACCTAAATGTTCAAATTCAAGAGTTTTATTATCATATGCCCACAGAAACAGACAGTTACACTGTACAATGACATTCTTACTTTGCTGTTGCTCCATTCACCAATAAATAAAGAAACAAAAAGAAATTAAAAATATACAAAATATATAAAGCATAATAAAATAAATAATAATAATTTTTTTTATTAAAAATAAAAATAAAAGTTACATGTGCTTTTATGTGTATGAAGAGCAGCAGCCATAAAGTGCAAGTTGCAAGTAACAAATGTAGTAACAAATGCAGTCTGTAGCTGCTGTCTATTATGAATTTCCTTCAGGAAGTTTGGTGCCAGTCAAAAAATAAAGTCTATAAATGATTCTGATTACAGAAGAAAGAAGTAAGTACAATTCTAAGCTATTGGCATTAAGGATGCTGTGTTAATGTTGCCAAGATCTGTAAGCATGCTCTGTAAGCACTCTGTACATACTTAATGTGTTAATGTGTTGCCTATTTATTATAGCTCAGAAATGTTTTTAAAACATTGAGTAATGTCCTTATACAGTATATTAGAATTTAATGTTAAAACATAGAAGTTTTAGCGCTAAGCCAGCGGTAGTGTATATTCACTTTCTCACATAGTACAATATCTTACTGTTCATGGCAGCTATAGCTTAAAACTTGACATACTACCTTCAAGTAAAATAATTTAATGTTTAGTTAACAACTTTTTTGCATACAGTAAATAAACATGAAACCTTAGCAATAGGCATTCACAGTAAAAACAAAACATAAATACAAAAAAAAGTCTCCGGATAGAATCCAAAGCAAATCATCAAAGTAGCTATGAAGTTTTTTAAGGTCAAAAGTGGAGTCAATTACCCAACCATAAACATGAGCACACATTTCAGTTACTGAAGACAAGGCTGAAAGCAAAAAGGACCCAAAATCAACCTGGCCAAACAACATACTTTGGTCTTTTTTAATTAAACAAAGCTGGTGTTAATGCACGGTTAGTTTATACTTGATTGACTTAAAGCAGAAAATACAGAAAAAGTTGCAATTCCAGGGTGTAATAAATTCTGTGACCCCTCAAACCTTGTGCCAACACTGAGCAACCATGAGCTCTTTTAAGCGGCTGGCTGATGATCTGGAAATGAAGCTGAACTGATGAATTGAAAAACATACCAAAGCACTTCCAGCGGGCACTGTCAGAATGTCCTTAGAATTAAGTAAAAAAACTGAACCACAATCACCAAAGCTATGTTTGGAGAGAAAAAGCACCCTGCCAACTACTAAGCATGGGGTGCATCTACTATGCTTTTGGGTTTTGTGGCAGCCAGTGGCCCAGAAAATGCTGGTAGATGGAAGAATGGATTCTACTTTAAAGCAGCAAGTCTGGAAGCAAATATGACCCACTCTTTTAGTAAACTACGAAAGGACAATGACCAAAAACATTCCTCAAAACCACCATGAATTACTTCCAGGAACACAAGCTGAAGCTGTTGAAATAGCTTCACAGTCCCCTGACTGACATGAACATTGTCAAAATCTGTGGGTAGATCTTAAGCATGCTGTGGATGCAATGCAACCCTAGAACATGGTGGAACTAGAAGCTGTCTGTAAAGAGAATTGGGTGAAACATTTTCTGTTTGCTAAACATGTAATCTGGCCAGATGTGTGCAATTATTTGCATACAACAGTAGTTAAGGACCATCAGGGAACTTACTAGTAATACACAAGTTGCAGATTTGGATTTGCAATCAAGTATTAAATATGATGATCACAGCTTAGGCTAATGCATCTAATTATGCAAATGAACTTAAAACAGGTTCCTGAAACAAGAACACAGCAGGATTGGCAAAGCATTATCAGGGATGTTACTTGGGGTCTGATAATATTGTTGGGTTGCAGACTTGGATTTGCAACTCCCATACATACAAATACAGCTTAACCATTATATATTTAGCATCTGTCAGATTTGAACAACAAATAAAAGAGAAGCTGCCTTGAATTATTTACACCCTCGTCAATCTACACAGGATTAACATTTTCCCAGTCTCTCATTTCCCTTCAGCTTAAAAGTCAAACGGTGCTCGCACGAATCAGAGGCTATAAGGTTAACACTGTAAGCAAAAGGAATAAAAGGTCACTTCATCCCTCTGCTGGAAGATAACCGTTGCCTGGCAACCTTGGGCCACAAGACACTGTCTCCCAAAGCCTTCAAGGTGGGCCCAGCCTGACAATGGGGGGTCCATGAGTTTCTATCCTAAGGTGCTATCTGTCAGCCTCTGAGGCTTATTACAGCTGACGATACGGTGCCATGCCGACAGTGCCAGCGCTGCCTTCAACTGTTCCACTGGGAGGCCGCTTAACAACATCTGACAGACAGTCTAGACACACTAAAACACACTTCCTGTTCCAGAGACCACTCCGCCGGAGCTGAACTGAGAGAAATTATGTCTGCAATACTGCATTAATATCACTAGGATATAAATCCAGCCTAAACCATTTGGAAGTGTGCGAGAAAGCCCAGTTTATTTCTGAAACAAAACCAGTTTGAAGTTTTTTTTTATTTGAAGCTATGTGCTCTGATAGTAGTGGTCAGCCATGTAGCTCACATATACAGCAGTGTAGCACATAGGGCATTTGAAAGTAATCAATGGAATGACTCAGCCATCAAGCCATTTCACAAAACACTGCATAGATGACTGATCAAAGGGGTGATTAAGCTTAATTACGGAGTAATTTACACAGCCAGCATGGATTCCCTGCTGAAAATCTTTTTTTAAGTCCAGGATGATGCCTGCTCTGTGTCTGCAACCAACAGCTTTGAAAGTTTAAAATCGCTCATTAAACTGTAATGGTCTGTGACAATTTATTAATATATTATACCCAGTAGAGCAGCGCATCAAACTAATAAAGAATTCAGTTGTGCCACTGCATTCAAATTAAAATGTAATGCACAAACTATATGGCATCCAGATTCTTGTTACGGTGTTAAGATGCCCAGTGTTCAATTCTACACATACTTGTACAAGAGGGGTATAAAGCTTCCCAGCACTGGGCTGTGCAGCAGTGAAACTTCGGATGGAGTTAGAGTTGCATTTGTGATCCAGAACTGATCGTCCAACATTGGACAACCTGACCTCACTAATAATAATAAACAACTAAAAAAGCTAAAAAAAAAAAGCTATTAAGTACGAGGTATTCATCATTTATTACTTGCTTTTAGTTTGTGGATATGTTGTCACACCTCCAAAGTTCAGTCTTAGAAAGTGGTTGCATTTCCTGCTTCTCATACTTCTCACACTCTGAGGTGGTCTGCACATTGTTCTGGTAACACCAGCAGCTGCTTCGCTTTATTTGTGAGGTTTTTTCATTTTTTGTCTGATTCCTTTTCTCTGCCTTCTTGACAGCTACACATCCTTTCAGATCCATAGCATTGAGACATCTGGACAGATTCAACAGTGAATTGTTTCAGATCTGATAAAACTTAATTTCTTCCTGTTCCTCAAAGATGAAATGTTTATGTGACCCAGGCTAGGCACAGTAAGTCTCCACAGTAGTCCAATTTTCCCCATATCTCCTAAAGGTACCACAGAGTGGAAAATCCTATTTACATTGGCATAGTTGAATATAGTTCAATACTTGGACCTCAAACAGTGTTGTTCTTTTTTCAAGCTCAAACCTGTCAATGGGCATGGTTGATGATCATCTTTAAATGAGGATGAAGATGGCTAACAAGTGGCTTCACTTGTTAGTTAGATGCTGATAGTTTGCTCTGCACATTTTACTTAAGACAACTGGGACAATATCAAGCAGGCTTTGGAGGTATTGGGCGTGGTAGGTGTTTGTGGAGCCTATCCCAGTGCTCACTAGACGGAATGCAAGAAACACCCTGGGCGGCTGCCAGTCCTGACCATCCTAATTGAAAGTTTTACAGTAAGTAAAATTTACTTTGTGTTGTTGTGCAAATTGAAAGCAAGCAGCTAGTATAGGTAACATGAACTGCAAGCAAGCTTGAATAGTATGATAACATACCTTATTTTCCTGTCTGTGTCTATTTTGACATGTTTCTTCTGTGTGATGACTGTGACTCACTGTAAATCAGCAAAAAAAGGTGGGCATGTATAAACCCCTGGTTGCCAGCTGCTAAATTTGTAACGCCAGCATTTCGAGGAGTGGCACAACCAGCAAAGACTTCAATATGTCAAATTAAATTAAGCATTAAAAGCGAAACCTCGCCAAAAAAAAACAGCGACTTCATCCAAGCAAGCACAAAAAAGCTAGCTAGCTAGCACAAAATACAACATATAAAAAGTGGAAGATTATAAATATCAGGATTTATAGCCATATATCGAGCGTTTGAGTTTGTATCGGTAAGGAAAAAGTGGCATCGGTGCATCCCTACCGCCAATCCAAGTTAAGGATGTTATTGGACTAATTGGTTGTTAGGACACTCTTGCTCAATTGTGATGCACAGCTGAAAAGCATTCTACTAATAAGTGAGTATAAAAGTGAACAACATTCTAGGTTAGTTTAGTATCTGAAGCATCACCAGTTGATGGCTTGCTGAACGACTCAAAATGACCAAAAAGAAACAACTTTCTTTAGAGACCCGTCAGTCCATTGTTGTGTTAAGGAAGAAGATACTCCATTGAAAACAAGAACATTTCACAGAGATCCCAAACGGTAGTGTATGTTACTGCTCAGCACACACATAACGCAACATCCTATGACTGGTTAGTCTGCTCATTTAATGAGTAGTCTTATTTTAACACACAACTGTAATCCACCAGACGTATCTCTACATCAAATTGCATTTTCACAATTACCTAAATGTAATTTAAATTTGATCACAATTTCACGTAACTGAAGAGGCCAAAATTGCAATTTAGATTAACCTGGTTATCATTGCGCATCTCTGCTTTCTGTTGTGATACAGACGTTTTAAATGGATTTGAAATTAAAATGGCTAAATAATTAAATATATTTAAAAACAAAAAGGACTGTCCCGAACGAAATTGATCTGAGGCTATTTCTTACAGGGTAAACAAAACAGGAGTTAATGGCCTGTCACACACCAAATCAATGCCTTTCCTGGTCTAAGCACAACTTCTACTTCAAGGAAAGATTAATGTAGGGTCACCAGTGACAACCTTCTCTGTAACGGCCAAGTCGAAGTCAACAAAGAAGAACGATGGTAGGAAGGCGAGAGAGAGAAAGAGAGAGAGAGCAGGAAGAGGCACCATCTTAATTTCTGAGCCGCCACAACAGAGAAATGCCCCATGAATGCAATTCATCCTTCAAACTGGAGATTAGGTGCATAATTGTAAGCGGGGTCAAGTTACTTCATATTGATTATAGGAGTGAACTGTCTGCCTGAGACACTTTTCCAATCCATCTTCATCGCCTCTCACCGCGCCGCACGCTCTAATCTAACAGCGCCATGCTTTACATGCCTTATTTGGATAGTGTATTTGTCATAATGGAAGTATTTTCAGCGCTCAAAACCCACCCCCAGGCAGCCAGGCTTTCCATTGATCTCCAGCTTCCTCTGATTTAAAAGGACCTGGCATGGAAATAAACTCACCCCCTGCCTTACTGAAAACCAACACTTCAAGCCTATTGGACAGAGAAGCAAGAAGTCCATGCTGTGGATGCAAATAGTGTTCCACTGGCCATGAGCTGCAAATCATTTCAGTTGCTGAGGAAACCACCAGTCAGCCCCAAGCTTGGTAGAAATAGTCACTCCTGCCAATCAAAGTTCAAATAAGTTTTTTTTAAGTTACTGTTAGAGATAAGGACTACACACAATTTTCCCAGAGCATGATACCACGAGGATACAGCAGTGGGAATCACTGAAACCACAGTTTCAACAATGACGCACCCAGTTACAGCAGATTCACATGGCTTGTTAAAAGGCTCATATTCTTTTTTTTTTTTTTTTGCCTTCGGTCTGCTTATAAAGTTTGTGCGGCTTTATGGACCAAGAACAGGCATAATTCATTTTAACATGACTATCTTCCAACTTTCCTTTGTCTCTTAATCAGGCAGGGTTTTTTTTACTGTGTCTTTCAGGCTGGTGTATGTAAATGACCTCTGTTCAGATTGGTTATCCTGGCAAAAAAGCAGTTCAGCCTTGAACACTTCTTATAACTTCAGTGCAAATGGGTGATCACAAAAACAATGAATTTGCATTATAATTTTTGCATCTTAATTGAATGGGCCTATGGACCTGGGTTGTGAGTGGTACATTCTTTAACAATGTGTACACACTACATCAAATCAGTTATTTAAAGGATTAAAACATTAAACAATCTGTTTTGGGCTCCAAACTATTTCATACTTTCATAGTTTTAACAACATTAAATCTACAGATGGACAGACAACTCAGATCTAATGCTCATGAAGCTGAAACCTCTCTGTTGGCCATTGTGTACTCAGGCATAAACGGTGACCACAGCTACTGGTATCTGCATAGCTGCAGGCTGTTTGAGCTTTACCTTAGGGAAAGAGAGCCGTGCCTTTTAAAAACAAACAATTTGCAGATTCGCCTTCTGTGCCCTGCTTAGTGTGGTGTTTAATAATGGGAATTCTCAAAGGAAATAAAATACGTCTGTTGGTCCAGGCTATGTTGACCTAATCTCTCATTACTTTTAAGCTGACTTGATCGCGATATGGTCTACCCTGATCCACCCTGTTGCAGGGGTCATGCTGTAAAACAAATAACCTCAGGTAATTCAAAGGACTATTGAACCAAACAATGATTCAGCAAGTGGCTGATATCTTAAATTTAATGCTGCCAATATTATATTATGACCATTTCCTTAGCCATATAAACACAGGTTGATTGAGCTACTCCTTTCATTCTTAGACTTCGGACAAATGCAATGTCTTTACTGGTAAAAGTTGTTATGCACTGCAAAAAATACGGTTTCTTTTAAATCAAGTGACTATATCTAATGTATCACATTTGTAGATTGCTGGATGTTTATTATTAGCTTGTTTCAAGTGATTTTACAGCGGCAGATTGTTGCATTGTTTTAATTTGGCTCGTTTAAAGCATATTTGTTCCCATCAACACTTTTTATTTCTTTCACTTGTTTACTATATTTTATTTAATTGTATCTTGTGTTGTTTGTAAAGCGTCTTTGAGTTTCTTGAAAAGTGCTATGTAAATAAAATGTATTATTATTAAAATGTATTACTTTTATATTTCTGAACCTAAGATCATTACTGAACCTTAAAACAAGTACAAGAATAGAAATAAAATAAATAAGTAAAGTAAGTTTCTTCAGCAATCTTAAAATGAGAGATATAAGATACATTCACTAAATAAAAGGTCATTTTACTTGCCAGGATATATTTTTTTGCAGTGTTGCTAGCTATTTTTAACAACAGACTAAAGGGAGAAGCTTAGCTTATAAGACCCTGAATAACAGATGTAAACAGGCATACAAAATCCAAGGCGTAATCCAAAAGTGAGATCTAGAAAACACAGTCCATGGGTCAAAAACACAAACTAACCAGAGAATAATAAAAAAAAAGCAGGCACAGATTTGCAGTGGAGAAACTAGACAAGACGTTACAAGAAAAGACAGCACAGATAGTCTATTTAAAGCTCACTAATGAGCCCCAAATGAGAAACTGGTGTAGAAAAAAACAATACTGGAGAGATAGCAACCTCCAGAGTTGCTGAGAGGAATCCCCAAGCCTACATGCGGCACTTGGATAATAGCTACGTTTTGGTAAGTGTTAAAGAATTGTGATCTACTAAAACCAGCTAGATTAACCAAAGGTTATCAGCTGTGGTGAGTTTGGATTTGGATTTGTTCCTTTTATACATTTCGCTTTAAAAGTGTTTCTATAAAAAAAAGCTGCACTGAACCGGACATGACTGCAATCTGTGAGGAGAATGGCATTACAGTATTTACTGCTGTTTATCTTCTCTGATTTCTGTCTCTGTGGTTGTGGAATGAATTTGCATGACTATAATAAAACCAAAAGGCAAAATCACACATGTAAGGTTAAAAACATTATTTAATTCATTCACCCTCTAAGTCGCTTATCCACCTGGGCCTTGGGGTTGCTGGAGCCTATCCCAGCAGTCATTGGACAGAAGAAAGAAAACACACTGGATGGCTTGCCAGTCCATCACAGGGCAGACAGACTTACACATTCAGATACATTAGTATCTTAAACCCCTGCAGACACACAGGGAGAACACAAAGGACTCTGGTGGCCTGACCAGGGCATTGAACCTAGGCCCTTCTTGCTGTGAGGTGACAGCACCACTGTGCTGCCCCAGATTGAAAACAAAAGGTTTTATTTGTCTTAGATTAAGGTTATCATTAAGACTGGCAATCCTAATTCAATCAGTTTTGTTTGTGCTTTCTTTCGCTTGGCTGAAATCTCAAGAGTCCAAGACTGTTAAATAGAAGTCACCATGCAACTCAAGTGTCCATCTCTGCCACCAAGTACACCAAGGCAGCTGTTGAAAGTTGAAGAAGGGCACGTCAGTTCACATGTACAGTAAGTAAAATTTTACAGAGCCATTTTTCCACTTCAGAGTGTTTCCATGACGTCACTCCAAAAAGAAATAAATATATAAACAAATAGCAGATTCTTTTGGGTGCGCTAGCCTGTAGACATGGCGTCTGTGATTGGCACATGGCTGGTTTCCAAGCGGAGATACTGTGACAGAGAGCTGTACCCCACTTCTCTTAAAAAACACAAAGACAATGACTTCTTTACACTGAGCCTGTCACTACTTGACAGGCGCTTATGAGTCCCTCCAGCAAACAGGCACTGCCTTCTCTCCCTCTCTCTGCACTGGCACCCGTTTAGCAGGAGAGAGAGAGAAAATTGGGGAAGGGAGAATGAGAGAGGTGGAGAAAATCGAGTTTGTCGTTTATGGCAATGTTATTTCAGTGCCTCTCCCGCTTTCCTCTGTGTCCTTTTTTCCTTTCTCATTACTGACCACTTTACCAGGCAGAGTTCTGCCACATGGGACCTGGCCATGACTCTGTGAGAGGCCACGGGCTGCGGAGGCCGAGACAGACTGGACCCCTTACTATGAGAAAAAGACGAAGGGGCGGCAGAGAGAGCGAGAGAGAGGAGGAATGAAAGAATGCATGGGAGAAAGGAGAGAAAGATAAAGAGAGAAGAGCAGAGAACAGAGATGTACTGTGATGTGCTGCTAGAAAGAGAAAGGCAGAGACTGGATTTCTGCTAGGAGAAAAGTATCGACAGGAGAGGAGAAAGAAAGAAAGAATGCATGTAAGTGAAAGAGACAGAAAAACAGATCAAAGAAAAAAAGCCTAACAGAGATGTAGTGATGGAGTGCAGTGCAGAAAAATACAGCGAGGAAAGGGAGAAAAGGTGGAATTCTGTGAAATAAAGAGAGAGAAAAAAGAGAAAAAATGAAAGAATGCAGAAAAAGACAGAAATGGAGGCAAAGCGAGAGAAAGCATAACAGAGATGTACAGCAATGGAGTACATTAGTGAGACAGAGAGAGAGAAAGTATAATGGGCGTAGATCCAGTCTCTCCTGTGGGTGAAGGGCCATTCATGCCCTTATTAGGATCACTGTATGGCTGAGAGTGAGCTAAACAGACTCGGTGTTAGTGGTGTCAGTGACAGAGAGCTCACTGCTAATGGTCCTCCATATATAGTTGTATAGCAAAAGATTCGGCATTCCTGTTTAAATTACACATCTTGTTGATTTTCTCAGTCACCTCTGTAAAAGATATGGTAAAAGATATCTAAAGATCTTATTTTTATATATATATATATATATATATATATATATATATATATATATATATATATATATATATATATATATATATATATTGGGGATGCACCGATACCACTTTTTTCGACAATACCAATACGCTCGATATATGGCTATAAATCCTGATATTTATAGTGTTCCACTTTTTATATATTGTATTTTTTCTATGTCTTATCCTGAATAAGACATAATAACCTTGAAAGAACATCATTTACTGGTTGAGTAACTGCACATTAAAAAGTTTCAGAGCTTTGAAAAAATAAAAATTGTCACAATGCAGAAACACGTGCAGCCATTTAGTCAATAAGCGTCATGGTATCGGAGTTCTCTATTGATACCAATACTGTGTGTAAGTGCCAGCATTGGCGCCCATACCGTACAACATTAATAAATATATATATATACATACACACTACTGCTCAGGAGTTTAGGATCACTTTAGAATTTCATTTCATGCAATTTTCATGCAATTCACAAACAATATTGTCCATTTCACAATTAATGTATCAGATTATTTTTAAAGAATAAAAATGTTTGTATTAAAGCCTATTTTTGTATAGAGGCTTATTTTGCATATAGTCCTATTATCAGCAATTCTTAGTCCTCTGCCTAAATCTCCTGGTACGACCGCCAATCCAAGTTAAGGATGTTATTGGGCTACTTGGTTGCTAGGACACTCTTGCTCAATTGTGATGCACAGCTGAAAAACATTCTACTAATAAGTGAGTCCATTGTTGTGTTAAGGAAGGAAGATACTCCATTGAAAACAAGAAAGTTTCACTGTGATCCCAAATTTTGAGCGGTAGTGTATATATATTCCTTGCCATTTTAGCCTTTAGCTTTTTAAATTTTGTATATATTAAACTCAAACAAATAGAAATTCTGTAATAGATTAAAAACATCTAGATTGTTTAATATTTCTAGTAGAGGAGATGTGTCCACTTTTAAAATAATCAAGAAACAAAGTACAGAGTATTTTAAAATATTGCATGTCAAGAGGAAACTTATTTTTCTTGCCTTTTTTGGAATTAAGTGTGTAGTATCTAGTATTAAACATTGATCATATTGATAATATTTCAAAATGTACATTTCTTTTATAGATTTTTTCTGTCCAGTATCATTCATTTTACTTCAGTCCTGGATATGTGGAGATATTTGGAGTGCATTATTTAGTATCGTGACATTCTGGATCATTAACTTCTGTTACAATCTGATAAAAAAAACTCTTGTATTTTTTTTTATATCTCAGTTAGGGGTGTGCCAATTCATATCATATGGAATAATAAAATTTTATTTTCATTTTGTTGCAGTAGTGTATTCTTGAAATATTTTTTTAATTCAATGTTTTGTCATATTGCCAAGAGTATCGTTATCGCAAAAATACCATAAAATATCTTGATATTATTGTAGGGCCATATCGCCCACCCCTACTTACTTGACCAAGAAGAATCCACTGCTGCTGAAAAAAGAAATTCAACTGACATTATATACAGATGGAGGCAATCTTGAAAGTAGAGTCACAACATAAACAGGAAACACATAGTATATGATGGGCAGAGCATTTTTGGCTGTTCTCTGAGCTAAACGCAAACGATACATGGAAATGTGTATATGTGGATGTGCCGCAATCCAATCAGAATGCGAATGCCACAATAATGGCAGTGTGGCCAGGTCAACAAAAGAAAGATATCAGATCCTCCACCAAGGTGTAGGTGGAACATCTGTGAAGACTTTAAGAAGCCTTTTTGAATGAGATGCAACACAGGGCGGCCTATCAGAACAGCTTATTTAACTGGAAGGTAAGATAAAAATTATTAAGTAAAAATGAATGCTGAATTATCATCAAGCATTCAGCACATCAACAAAAATTATACACGGACCTGAGCGAAAAAAACAAAACAAAAACAAAAATAAACAAACCAACAACAAATAAGGACACTTCATCCATTTCTGTAATAAGCTTCAGGGCTAGAGGTCCAATACGTGTGTTCTGCATAAGTGTGTGTAGTGGGGCTTCAAAGGTAGTCTTCCTGGCTGTTTCCAATGAATGATCTACGCTAAGCACACACCGAGGCAAAAGTGTCATGCAGTGCTGTCACCAGATTACACAGACTCCTGTGAGTTTTCAATTAAAAATGAACGCGTTACACCTCAGCAGGGGCTGCTTACCACAGAGCAGCGTACGCACACACATCTAAAGGACTGGCGGCGTATTACAGTACAGTATGTGTGTGGTGCTGTTGTTTTGAAGAGAGCTCTCCGAGCGTGGCTTGCAGGTGTTACACTAGGAAACAGGGTTTCATTAAACAACGCGGAACAACCACAACAACATGTGACGCTCAAGCGAACAAACTGCTGATAAAGATCAGTGTCGGCCCACTACTGATAAAAACACATGTCCAGTATTTGTGTATCCAAACCAAGAGACCTTCACTTTAGTCAAATCTTCTGCGGTGAACTTCTCGCTGGTTAAAAAGTCTGGCTGAAAGGCCTAATGGTTATAAACTCTGATTCCCTGCAGGATACTTTTTATGGAGTCCTCAGTAAGACTCTTTGCCCCATGGTTCTTAATTGCAGCAGTAAAATCTTGGGTAAAAAAAGGCTCATCAAGGAAAATAAGTCTTACTCATTACTGGTATCCAACAGACACTTTAAACTGGTGAAAAAAAAAGTGCCGTGAGCAGAGTTTTAATTCTGGTTGCATATAGAACGGGGTACAGTTAAGCTGTGACTTTTAATGTGGTGAGATTCAGCAGAGGGGATTTACTGGGAACGAATCACCAGCATTAACATGAGAGGTTAGATAAATCACACAGGACGCAGCCAGAGGCCAGCACTAGGAGCATACTGTACATTTAGGGGTCTCAAAACATTAAATTATACAACAGTTAGTTCCAATGCACACTGACTGGTTGAGAAGCGTGTCGAATAGTGTTGTTTGTGATAATATCACATTTATTTTTTACAATAATTGTATTTTTACACAGAGCACCAGTTACTACTTTACTACTGGTTACTACTTCTCTACCTTAGAGCAAAAGACAAGCCATACAGCAACTTTATAGGGCTGAACACAGACATACAACTAAGCTTCAACAAAAAATTCTTTAATAGACCTAAAACGGCCCCACGTAAACATTTCTTCTATTTAAAAAACTGAACTACTTGTTTTGGCTCAGGCGCCTGCCGCTCATCACCCAGCAGTAAACATTACGTTGCTTGATATCATATTGTATTAGAACCTTACCGGGCCGCAATGTACATTTTTGTACCTCTAGTCCGACCAACTCTGCTTAACCCGCGCATGCACTGTGCTATTACTCACTAGCTCACCACTAAGAGAGGTTAACAGGCCTGGTGGACAGGGCTGTAGTGCTCTGAAAGCAAAGCATATAGCCTGCAGAGTTAAACAGAGATTTTAATTTGGGGTAGGTTGGGGATGAAGCTGTGTGTTTCCGAAACCAGTGTTGGACGTAGACTTTCTGAAGGACTGACTCAGGTACCCAGTCCCTGGAGATAAGCTTTGAATATTTGTTGCTCCGTATTTAAAAATTGTTTTCTGAACAGTTCTACAACAGTAGTGATCTGGGACTAAGCACAAGACTCTTCAGAGCCTGGATGGGCAATATGTTTTTAATTATGATTGTCCTAAATCATAACTTAATACCTTTTTCTGAGTGTACTGTGGACTTCATCTGTTTTTGAAGACCACTGACCAATTGTTTCATTATAAAACAATCCAAGTAGTCCTGTTTAATAGCAGCATGAGAAATTGTTCCAGCCCTTGAAAAAAAAAAAATATTTTATTTTGTGTGTCGTGTAAATGTCTTTAAGATATAATTTCATTTATTTTATTTATTATTTTATTTATATATTTATTTATTTTTATTTATTAAAATGTTAAGCAATATTTTCTCTATGTCACCCATCCGTTGTAAATTTCCAACCTACCCACACCATTCCTACAATGTACAGGGTAAGTGCAAATGTGTGCATACGCTAAAGCAAAGAACAAACTTCATTAGGATACTAATTAATCATAGATATGGTAAGGTAATAACAGACATACATGCAAATACGTAATCGTGTATAGCATTCATTGCATACAGACGCGGCCTGAATGAATATGAATCTTGTCTAAACACCAGCAAGCCATATCTGATCCCAGTTTCTATAAAGCTACAATTCACTCTACACCCTGGATAGAACCAGTCAGGCCTGTTTGGAAGCCACAGGACAGCCCCAGAGGGATGGGGAGTAGGCTTGGTTCGTTCAAAAGCCAAACATTACTCATAGCTATCGCTCTGAACACAAACAAGGTCCCTTCAACTAGGGGGTACTATCAGTGGGCTTGAAAAAGGAAAAGCAAATCCACTTTGAAATGCCCTATCCAATTATCCTGGACTAGGGGACGTGTAGTGATGCAATATAAAACACTTCGAGTGCAGAGACAGTGAAAGGGCGAGGGCCTTGAGGGAACCTCGACAGTCATCTTCAAAAACACAAACACTGAGCTGTAATCAAAACGTCCAGAATTCAACTCTGCCGCCTTTTATGTTTTTGACAGTAATTCAGTCTAGGTCGTGTGGCAACACAATGTTAGCATGTGTGAGAGCACTTCAAAAGCCTTGCTAAGCTCTTTGTCAACAAGTCACTTCTGACTGAGGTGGACGATGCGGGGAATTCTCAAATGGGTTGTGAACATGTTTTGAGCTTGAGTCATTCTGAAAGCTTGTTCATGCCACTTTCCGTGCCAGGTTTATGAAACAGAATACAGTATTCAAGGTGGCATTAACCCCTAAGGTCCTGAATGTGGGCCAACACTTCAGTCCCTTCCTCTCATAATTGCATGACATACACATTCCTTTCATAGTAGTTACTAAATAAAACAAAATAATTATTAAGATTAGTATCTGCACAATAAGCCAATTGTTCAAGGGGCAATTGGAAGCAACATGACCCAGTAGTGTTTTGCATGTAGTAATTTATTTATTTATTTATTTTTCATTTTAGGGGAGTTCTAGTGAAGGCAATTGTTTACGTATGTTGAAACTTCGACATTGGTCCACTGCAGTTATTTTTAGAGCCCATATCTTGCATTTTTCCTGCACACGTTATCTCTTGGAATTAAACAGGCTGTTCCTAATGCTATGTCTTTAAGACCGATGCGTGTAAGTAAGCATGTACACGAGCTTATAGAGTGTTAATGGAGGGAGTAGAACTGCTGTAAGCTGCATGGGCACATGTAAGTAAACGTGTTGGTTTGTTATGACATCAAGAAAACCAACAAATTTAAAACAGGCTGATTTTGCAGCTTAGTATCCACATACACAGTGTATGAAGTAGGAAGTAATTGACACGTTGCGAAACTTAATTAATGTTTTTACAATGCTTAATATCGCATACTACTTACTATATCAAACATTTTAATAATACAATAAATAAGGAATATTCCTGAATTGCCCCCCATGTCATTCAACAATAATAATTAAAAGCTTCACTCCAGAGATACTCCCTAAGGAAGTCATTCAGAAAATCATTTGATTCCATCCGCTCCATGTCTTTGTAGCCAAATGTCCTAAGATGTTCATACCAGTTACTAAACAAGTTCTAGATTTCATTATTAGCCTAAGGTTCTGGGGTTAACCTGAATATATATATATATATACAGTTAGGTCTAGAAATATTTGGACAGTGACAAAGGCTGAGAAACAACTGAAATGCAAGTGAAGTGTGGAATTTCAGGTTTCATTCAGGGGGTTGAACAATATCCTATGAAATGTTTAGGAATTGCAACTGGGTTAGTTTTGGGTCACTGTCTATCTGTACTGTGAAGTGTCGTCCAATCAACCTTGCTGCATTTGGTTGAATCTGAGCAGAAAGTATATCCCTGTAAACTTCAGAATTAATCCAGACGCTTCTGTCTTCTGTCACATCATCAATAAACACTAGTGACCCAGTGCCATTGGAAGCCATGCATTGGAAGCCATGCCAGGATGTGGTGTGCTTTGGATCATGAGTTGTTCCAAGCCTTTTCCATACTTTCTTTCTCACATTCTACGTTCTAATACAGCTTAATCTTAATTTCATCTGTCCATAGAATGCTGTTCCAGAACTGGGCTGGCTTCTTTAGATGTTTTTTTTATTTTGTCTAATCTGGGGTTTTTTATGTTTAAGGGTTAATTCATGGTTTGCACCTTGTGGTGAACCCTCTGCATTTACTCTCATGATGGTAGTCCTCGATACTGATACACCTACTTCCTGGAGAGTGTTCTTTACTTGGGTGGATGTTGTGAAGGGATTTTTCTTCAACATGGAAAGGTTTCTGCGATCATCCACCACTCATGTCTTCCAAGTACGTCCAGGCCTTTTTGAGTTCTTTTTTCTCCAGAAAGTACCAAACTGTTAATCTCTCTGATGGATTTCTTCTTTTTTTCAGCCCAGTGATGGCCTGTTTCACTTCCATTGAGAGTCTGCATGGTGTTGGTTCACAGCAACAGCTTCCAAATGCCACACCTGGAATCAACACCACACCTTTTACCTGCTTAATTGATGATGAATTAATGAGGAAAAAAGCTCATGAACTAGCTTTTGAGATAGTTATCCTATATTTTGGTCCCTTGAGAAAGCAGCTACATATGAAAGAGCTGTCATTCTTAAACCTCTTCTCCAATTAGGATGCGAATACCCTTAAATTTAAGACCACATTCATTATATAACAGTATCTTGAATATGGTGTAGAAAATAAAATGCCAAAACTTGTGTCACTGTCCAACTAATTCTGGGCTTAACTATATATATATATATATAGGACATTTTCCAAATGGACAATCAAAAAATATATATACAGAAGCATGTCATCCATTATTCTCAACAAAGACTATAGATCTATAGAGCACCTTTCAGCCTTTTCCTCACTGCAACTTCCAACGCATGCTGCATGCTGAGAAGGGAGCTCAACAAGCCCTGCCGCATGAACATGTGAGCAACACGCAGATCACAGAGCATGGGTTGTCCACGAGAAAGGGGGTGGGGTTTAGAATTAGTCCCTGGGAGAGATGAGAAAAGGCGCACATGAGAAAAGCAAATGAACAGATAGCGGGGGGGAGGAGTGAAAATAAGTACTCCAGCTTTTCTGAATGTGCTGACTCACTGCAATCAGGCAGAAGACAGCCGCAGCTCTCTGGGTCTCCTTCAGAAAGGACAAAATAGAGTTTCTCACCGCCACTCTCGTTTCCTATCAATCAGAACACCTAAGCCGCCCCACCGTTTTTTACCACAACTATAAATGATTAAACAAGAGCTCAGTGGCCGCTCAAGAAGTTCACAATGCAGGCGAAGGCACGTGGCCAAAGGCAGGACCACAGCAGGGGCAGGCAGCAGCCAAAAACAATGTAGAAGGGTCAGCCAAGAGGACAGGGCTGAGTCATGCTATAAACAGACTCGTTCAGGGAGGCAGACGGCAGTGCTGCATTTGGTTGGGACATTAGAATGGGCAGGAGAATGTGAGCAGTGCCTGATGCTCTGCAGGAATAGATTATTCCCATCCTCTGTATTGTCTCTGGACAGGGAATACAATAGGGAAGATAAAGATGTTGATAATTGACTCAGACTGTAGGTTTCCAGCAAATAGCATTAACTGATTAAGCCTTCACAAGCCATGGAAAATTGTCTGTAGCAATTAGTTGTCATCATGTACCATTTTGATTAAAAGGTTAGTGAAAAAATATATCCATCTTGAAAATTAGGTCTGCCATGCAATATGCAGTTATGTGCAAAAGTCAGAGACCACACTTGCTGTATTTAATTCCCAGTCCCAGTATCAGAAAATATACATATAAATATACAAAAATTTAACCGAAAAGTTTCTCAAAAGCATCAAACCTTGATTGGCTTTATCAGTTTGTCAAAGATTTTCTGCACCTCGAAAGCTCAGTCTTAGAAGTTAACTTAATTTTATGCTTATGTACTTTATACATAATTTAGATACTTTATTACTGTATTATTTGTAGGTCTCTCAAAAGGCAATAGTTGAGCTTGAAATCATTCATAGCTGTTTTGACTGGGAATTAAATAAATGAATGCTTTCTGAATGGTTCTTTGTGTATTTCAGTATTGTAATAAAAACACACTGGCAAACATGACTGAAGTCGAGCACTGTTTACAACCAAAATGATTTTTCATTTATTGAAAATGAATTGATTCAGAGAGACTGATCTGGGTGTTAGTGGGTAGAGGGCTCCTTTAGCTCCTTTTCCTATGCCTGGTCTCTGCAGTATCAATACAGTGCAGCCCCAGTAGAGACTGTTTACCAATAACCATTTTTCACTGTGGACCAAATGTACAAACTGTAAATAGCTGAAGTCCTGAGACTTCAAGCGCTGCACTGATGATGTCATTACAGCTTCTGGCACCCACTTCCACCTCCTCAACCCTCTTAATTACCATGGCAACAGCGTAGCCCCATGTCCCATCATCAACGGTGCTTGTTCTGGGCCTTTTTCTACACCAATGCCAGTGCAGGACTCCGCGGATGACGCTTTGAAGGACTGAATGCGTGAATCAATACATTATAAAAGCTTTTCTCTGTTGTTTCAATCACGGCAGAACATATTTACACGGTCCGCATTTGTAGTCTTACTGATCCAATGCATCAAGCTGAAAGAGTGACTCAGGAACCCTCCAAGAAAGCACTTAAAATGAGATTTAAAACCTTGAGTCAAAAACGTTGCAGGTGAACAGCGCTTCAGTGTGCCAGCCTGAACAAGCAGGGCTGTGGTAGGCCGTTGAACTTGCAGCTAACGTCCTGAATTAGCGATGTTCGATCACCTGCCATCTGTGTCTAATTGTGCTTGGCAAGCAGCCTTTGACTTGTAGCCTTCATCCCTTTCCACATTAAATCAGATAAGTCAGTTTGTTCTTCCCCACAAGACCCAACACCAAGAGCGCTTTGTTGGGTCATTTTTTTTTGGCTTGGCAGGCCTTGCTGTAGATGGACAGATGTATTACCCAAAATCAGGCTGACAGACAGTACGCTGCGGTTCAGCCAATATGCATCTCAGCAATCTTATCTTGTGAATGTCAGTGAAACTCTGAAGTATGCCAGGCATGATTATTCAATAACACTCCCATGCTCATTTAAAAAAGTGATTTAAATTTATGTTTTAGAGAAATAAGCAGTGACTAGTTGACAGATTAAATGATGATACATATTTTAAATTTCTCATACTAATTTCTCATACTAATATTCATTACAGTAAGAACGAACAGTATTCTGTTTTCTTTCATCTGTGTTCAAATTATTATACAGTCATTAAGAATCCCTGTGGAGTCAACCAATCCTGACTGCAAGACACTGATCTACAGGCTAATAAATACAACCAAGCAAACACTGCAAAAATCATACAGATATAGTTTTTATAGCACAGATGTACGGTAGCACACTATTAAAGCACAGAAAAAAGCAAAGTATAGTATCTTACAACTTGGTTGAAGCATAGGCTTGTGAGACCCCACTGCTGAGTGATACAACTGACTGACAGCAGTGCACCCCAGGCAGCTAACAGGCTGCTATCCTAGCCGAAGGCTAAATCTAGGCTGTTCTTACCGCAAATTACTGACATTACAGATTTTGCCATGAGAATGTTTTTCTGATCCCTGTCGACAGCCCTGTCTACAGTGTTCTCCAAAAACAGATAATAAATAACATTATAAAATATGCACACATCATTTGTTTTACTATTAAGACATATCAAGGTGTTTAAGACATTCCAAAAAAGTTGGACAAGGGCAATTTAAGGCTATCTATGATGATCTCCAGCTCATGAATGTGTGAGAAAACTATTGATGTTTAAATGTTCCTCAAAAAAACAATGATTTGCATAGTTCTCAGTCTACAGCACATAACATCATTAAACAATTCAAGAAATCTGGAGATATTTTAGTGTGCAAAGGGCGCACACCTGAGCTGAACATCAATAATTTTTAATCTCTCAGATAGCACTGCATCAAGAATCGTCATTTAACAATAGCTGATATAGCCACATGGGCAATGATTACTTTGGCAAACCTTCATCAAGCTTCATATAGTACATTACATTTACAAATGCCACTATAAATTTGACGGTGAAAAACAAAGGCTCTATGTTAACCAAGTCCAGAGACTATGTCAACTGCTTTGGGCTTGGAGGCATCTGGGATGGACCATCACATAGTGGAAATGTGTACTGTGGGCAAATCAGTATTTCAGATCTTATTTAGAAGAAACAAATCGTGTGTTCTCAACCAAAGACAAAAAGGACCATCCAGACTGTTATCAGCAACGAATCCAACAGCCAGGGCCTGTCGTGATATGGGATGTCAGTGTGTCAGTGTCATTTATACTTCTGTGATGGCAGTAGTAATGCAAAAAGTACACTGAGATCTTGGAGCAACATGTGCTGCCATCAAGAAGAAACCTTTTTCATTTTTCAACAAGGTGATGCAAAACCACACTTTATAAACTCATGGCTGCAGAAGAAGATGGTACAGGTACTAGACAGGCCTGGCTACAGCCCAGACCTGTCCCCAATAGAAAATGTGTGAAGCATTTTGAAGCTGAAATCAACAATGACTTAAGACGTGTTTACAAGAAGAATAAGAAAAATAACACCTGAAACACTTCATTGCCTGGTTTCCTCTGTGTCAAAACATCTTTTGAGCGCTGTCAGAAGGAATGGTACCATTACAAAGTGGTAAATGCTTTACCATCCCAACTTTTTTGGCAATCTGTTGCAGACCTGAAATGCAGGAATGGATGTATAATAACGAATAAAATTAAGACCAGACAAAACATGAACTATCTTGGGCTTATACTTTCTGCAATGAAATAAAAGCATTTTTTATGTGCATTTTCCATAACCTTTTCTGATTTGAGGTTATATGAAAAATCTGCTTTAACGATGTAAACAGCTTCTTTTTCAATATGTAACACACATGGGCATAGCTTTTGGAAACTGCTTGCAGTGTGAAGCACTGTTAGCACACAAGTCATCATAAATCTGCATCAAAGGAAGCTATGTATGTGTTTACAGTAAATATATATTACTATACGTTATTATTTATACTCGTTATTGCATTATTAATTTGAGTGAAAACAGTTCATGATAAATAAACACTAAAAACTGATTTGAAAATAAGTTAAAGCTGCAGAGACCGTGTGTATTTGTTTGGGGTCTGGCCATAATCCTGATATTTTGACTAGAACGTATGGTGCTAATTACTTTTAGATATCACCCACGCCTACTTCCAACTCCATTTTCCATTGGGAAGTATCCCTTGGTGTACAGCATTTTAATACAATACACAGAAAGGACTAAGTGGTCTCTCTCCTTTGCTCTCCTTCTCTCTCTCTCTCTCTCTCTCTCTCTCTCTCTCTCACTGTGACTCCCACTGTCTTTTTGTCTCTGTCATTACTCTATCTCCAGTTTCTCTCTCTCTGTCTCTGTACTCTTATGCTTTCTATGATGGGCCCTGCATGGGACGTGACCGGATTTGCTCCTGGCTACAAAAACAGACACCTTGGGAACATTCCACACACTGAGCGGCTATGACAGCACAGAGAAGGAGACGACTGGAGCTGGCTTGAGCTCGCATTTCAATTCATGATGACGACGCACCCAGCTGCCTATAGGCTTTATGCACAATCCTTCCACTGCCATTCCTCAATATTATGGAAGCTGCACGAATATGACAATAAAACCCTGAAATGCTCTAATGTAAATGACTGATTCTTAACACTTGTGGACCTTGTTGCACTTCTAGCACATCATTGCTTTTCAAATGAATCTGCCAGTCAGGATTGGGGCCAAGAGCAAAGGAACAGGGCTTCTGGAAAATGCTGGAAATGAATACACACAAGCTTGTTCTCACTGGGTGCTCCAAGTCGCATCGCAGGGACTGGTGCGCACCAGGAACACATTTGAGTTGCAAATCGTCTTCGTCTGCAAATCGATCTGTGACTGTCACGCACACATCACCTACTACTGACTTTGTCTTACCGCTCCCCCATACAGACGGAGTGTTATAGCCTGCAGCAGGCTGGGGGAAGGCAGATGTAGCACCTCTGGCTGCCGATGACAGGCAGGGAATAGTGGCGCAAATTTCATGGCTGTCTGTTGAGAATGGGGCGTCTCATAAATACTGGGTTAAGGGCCCTCACCTTATTTTAATGGCCCAAATGCAAATACATGAAATATATTTTGAATTATTTTATTCTAACTTGTGATTTATTGAATGTATTGTTATTCCAAGGGTGCTAGTTCAAGAAAGATGTTCATTAAAATAACCCTTATCCAGACATGGTCAAAGGAGGTGAGACACTACACATTAAGCATTGATGTTTTAAATAATGTATTAATTTGTATAGATAGATTATAGCATAATAATACAGATTATAATGTAAACTTTATTGTCATAATATGTCTTCTATTCATATGGTATGTAATCTATATACATATTTGACCAATTCAATTGCATTGTTTGAGGTTTTTGTATTCTATGAAAGAAGGGAGAGTGCTAATAGAAACAAGCTTCTCCCAAATTTCCCCACAGAGAGTGTAGAGCTACCTTGTCTTAGCACACCTTTATGCACTGCAAAGTATCCTTAAAGGGGCCATATAATGGAAAACGGTATTTACATTGGCACAGTTGAATACAGAGAGTTTGGTACATAGAACTGACACACCATGAAACTCAAACACTATTGTTCCTCCCACATTTGCAAAAAAGGATGATAAAACAAGTCGTTTCCAATTTCTTAAACTGTTAAGTAACTGTCTTGACACCCAAAATGTACATCCGACAACAAAGCAGTTTTTTTTCCTTTCCAAGGAACTGAGATGTCAATCAACATGGTTGACCTTTAAAGCAGCAATATGTAACGGCATCTATCAGAATCTGTCAAATTGATATTTCATACAACCCCTCTGAGTACACCATGGACAGGTCACCAGTCCATCGCATGGCCAACATATACTCGCACCTACAAGCAATTTAGAGTGACCAATCAACCTAACATGCATGTGTTTAGACTGTGGGAGGAAACCAGAGTACCCGGAGGAAACCCACTCAAGCACGGGGAGAACATGTAAACTCCACACAGAAGGCCCGGACTGGGAATCAAACCCGGTTCGTCTTGCTGTGAGGTGACAGTGCTAACCACCATGTTGATAATTTTTGTTAGTTGTGGAATGTTTTAAACTAAAAATCTTAAATATTGATGATGTCATATTACATATTGCTCCTTTAAATAAGGCTGAAATTGGCTTCCTATTGGCACTTTTAAATATATTCATATACAGGCAATGTTCTCCTCAAACAGCTGCCAATATTATGAACTCCCTGTTTTTCTATGCAGATAAACTCAAAGTGAAGAGCAGGTGGAAATGCATCAAAGTAAAAATTCTCCAGCTTTTAAACAGGAGGTGTGAATTCACAAGTTAAATCAAGATTTGACAGAGTGCCATTATTGGGGATTTTTATTTTTGTGTTCTATGCTTCACTGACAGAGCTACACTGAGGTGAATTATGTAGTGTCTGCTGAACGAACACAGTATTTAAGTAATAATAGAACTGAGAAAAAGGCAGGGTGTACAAGAGAAAGACAGCTAGAGAGTATGGTGATACAGACACATATCTTAGACGCGGTGATGCATTTGTGTTATATCTGCTAAGAACACTCAATTATCAACCTAAAAACAAATCAGCGTAGTCACACCTTGAAGAGGAACTTGAGGATAGTAACGAAGACACAACTTGCAGAAGCAATAAATAACACAGCATATAGACATGTGGCTGCTAAATGTCATCAATGTAGCCAAATGTGGTGCCGCAGTACTACTAGCAGGAGAGATAATAGAGGAAATGAACCTAGGAAATGGTCAACCATTGAGTAAATAACAGAAGACATGAGTGCAATGGGCTTTGTTGTACTGGAAATGCCTCAGCATGGCTGTAACTGTATGGTGACATTGCTGGAATATTTGCTGCCACACAGAATCCAGAGAGGGCACTTGAGAGACAGAGGTTACTCCTTCTCTGTACATGTGGATCTGTCTCAACAAGCCCCGAGAGGACTGAACACCAACACAAGCCTACACAGATAAACACATACAAACTTTTTTGTACTACTATTTCAGGATATACATTTCTGTTGGCATATACATTTCTCTGCTGTCTGAACAAATCCTCTAAAATGATAACTTTGCAACAGAAGTAAAAACCCTAAGTTACCCTAAGTTGATGGAAGCAGAATTTGTCAACGGAACTGAAAAATAACAAAGACGGAGATGCAAGCTGATATACAAATATATTTAAACCACCTCCTTCTTTCTATAAAATCTGTGCATTTTTTTTAAACCACTTATCATACATCGTGCACCTACAGACCTACCTACATCTGTTTCTCTGCATATTTTGTTATCCCACATCCACCTTGTTCATCAGTGGTCAGGACCTTCACAGGACCACCACAGAGCAGGTAATATAAGGGGCGTGAATCATTCTCAGCACTGCAGTGACAATGATTTGGTAGTGGTGTGTTAGTGTGTGTTGTGCTGGTGGGAGTGGATCACACACAGCAGTGCTGCTGGAGATGATCCAACACCCAAATAATACCTGCTCTGTGGTGGTCTTGTGGGGGTCCTGACCATTGAAAACAGCATTAAAGGGGGATAACAAAGTATTCAGAGTAACAGATGGACTACAGTCTGTAACTGTAGATTCTACAGTCTAGATATTATAGAAACAAAAGGAGATCTTAACATTGTAGCTGATCAGCGCATACATGCCCTGTTTACTTTAATATTAGTCATTGTAACCAGACTTATTTCCAATTAATTTTCTTTTTGTCTATTTATCATGAAATTTACAGACATCATAAAAGGCAACAGGCGTTTTCTTTTGTAAAAAACTAAAAAAAAAACATTTAAAAAATGCCAGTGGTGAAAATTATCTGAGCTTAATCCTAAACTGTTGACCTCAGTAACCAGAATAAAAAGTTTTTTGTCTTTTCAGATGAAAATACAGAGAGAGCAAGTTATGTCTATTTTGCTGCTCTTCTGAATATTCTGCTTTTCTTTGTTTTCCCTACAAAGTCAAGGCGTGATTCTGATATTGTACAAAGGCAAAACCATACACACACAGAGGTTCAGACAGGTCAGTCCAGTCATTTCTCGACGCTAAGTGCTTTCCTGAAAAAAGCTTTATTACCGCCCTTTTTAAATAATCGCTTCAACAATGAATGCTAACTCCAATTCGATCCACACCTGTTTTATTCAGCCCAGCTAGATTGAGGCTTTACTTGTTTTCCATTCTTTGTGATAGCCTTTGTGTGATCCCTCCCTCGGGGTGTTTGTTAAAATATTAGAGCATGTGTGTGTGTGTGTGTGTCACTACTGTAACATAAACATTAGCATGTGTTTGCATGGTTAGCGACAGGAATCTGCTGGCTGGAGTGCATCTGGCGAGCCAAGCACCAGCACAGAACAGAGTCAGCTGTGCTAGGTCTAGCCTTTATGGAAAGTTGTACCTTTAAAAATTCATCACAGCCAGAAAGCTGGACTGAGACAAATTCAATCAGCAGGAGAAAACACTTCGATCCGGAGGTATTGCAAGAGGTAGCATAAAATAACTTGACTTTTCAGTTGGGCTAGCAGACGCATCGCATCTTCCAGGGCAACAGCATGAGCAGTGATCTCTGACTAGTGTCACTTCGGCCTCAGATACACTCACTCAGAAGAAAAGAGATGAAATATGGGGCGGTCAGCAAGTTATGAAAAGGATTTCTGCACCATCTCGCTAGAGGCTTTGGCATCTACTGACCTGGAGCCATTGTCCTGAGGTATTTAACAGTGAAAAAAGTCATGCACTGAATTTGATCAAAATGTGCATGTCCTTTCCACAATTTTGGCAATGACTGTGTTGATGTACTGCATATTATTAATGTAATAATAATTTGAATTAAGTCAATTTAGTGCATTTCTTTTTTCCAGGTCAGTATAACAATACTTTTTTTCTATACCAGTCTTGCCATGGGTAAGATACAGTACATATCGAAATATATTCAGCTAAATGTAATCATTCCCAACACCAAGAGGTGGCTAGAGGGGTATAAAGCTCCTCAGCATTGTGCTGTGCAGCAGGAAAGCTGCATTCTCTGCAGCAAAGCAAATCCTGTCAATACCCTTGGTGTGGAAGAAACGCTGGATGAGCAGGTGTCTGCAAACGTTTGCACATGTAGTGTAAAGACTGCTAATAAACGTATATAATTTTAATGTATGGTGCTTTTCTACTACAGAGTAAAACACTACAGAGTACATGAGAATTGTAAATGAAAAACAAATGAAAACAAGACACAAGGAACATAATTAAAGGGGACCTATTATGATTTTATGGTTTTCCCCTTTCTTTTAGTGTGTTATATAACTTAGTTACAAAGCCCAAAGTACATGCCAGAGGAAGAACCTCTCTCCCACAGAAAGCACATTTCTCAGCTGTCTGAAATGCTCATTTTTTCAGTTACAAGATGATGTCATCTCAAAACACAGTCCTTATTTGCTGCCTACTGAAAAGCTGGCCACACCCTCACACAACGCACAGAGAGTTAAAACAGTAAACACACACCACCCTGAAACGTTGTGCACCAGTTTGGCTTGTGAAGGTGGATCAAGTCTTGTTGTGACATCTGTCAGCATTGCTGTTTCAAGCCTAATCCTCATTGCTGCTTATCAACTTTGATCATTCACAGCAAAACAACCTAATCACATCCTGCATGCTCAGTCGGCTGTGCGTTTAAGGAATTGTGTAAGTGCAGCAAAATCAAACACCAACACTGACTCAGCTCAGCACAGATCAGGGTGGACACTTCAATTCCGCTACTGTCCGTTTTTGCAGCAAGCACAGGGCTGTAAAGGGGAACTCCACTGATCTTATTTTATTTATTATTTCTGCATAAATTCAACGATTAACATGTCGACAAAATCATTCAGAATGGTTTGGAGTGAAATGCTTTGCTCTAGGGAAACTTACTTAATCTGAATGTATAGTGATGTGGGTGATGGGAACCACACATGCCCTTAAAAGCCCCCTCACAGAAAAGTGATGATGATGATGATGATGGTGGAGAAATGCATGAAGGGGCATGAAATAGTCTCCAGGATTCACCAGATTCACCACTATTATTATCTCCAGTGATACATATAAAAACTCAAAAGACAATGTATGTTCGCTGGTGGCTTTGGATAGTAAATCAAATGTAAACATAGGGATCCCTGGTTCCCATCGCCAAGACTGAAAAGCAATCTAAATCAGTAGGCTTCTCCACAAACAAACTATTTCACATCAAACCACTCTGTTTACATGTTGTTTACACCTCAACCACTGACTATGCCATATAGAATTTGAAAATTCCCCTTTAGCTGATATTGGTGATGTTCAATTCATCTCCTGCACACCTACACATACCCTGCACTCCACACTCACTCTTACTCAACTTACATAAGTAGACTGAATGTCAGTACTATGCCTGAAATGCACAACAGTGTGACTGAACACCAGCTTGTTTTAACACGTTAGCTTTAAGCAGCTTCACTGTCTAACTGAACTGAAAACCGAGCGACAATACATCGAAATACAGCCTCAGTATCGCCAAACCGGTTCAATAACACCTCTCCGCAATAACACCCAGCTATAATAACACTGTTAACCTTCAAAAAATATATTCTTCTTATTTATTATTTATTTCTTCAGGGTCCGTGTAAAGAAAAATAATAACAGCCTGAATTCAAAAAGTCAGCCTGGCTATGTAAACGTTATGTAGCTTCTCAAATCAATTCGTCACGGACCGAAACAGAATAACGAGTTTCAGCGGAGCAAACGATTAATGTCTCACGCGAGCCATTTTCTTCAAGAAAGAAAAGAAAAGAAGATGAAGAGGAAGACGAGAGACGGTCGCGTTGAGCATTTACAAACCGCCACCTACCTGCTGTGTCCGTCACGCGCTCCGACCGCTTATTTTCTGAAGGAGTAAAGCGCGAGTCGTAGCGCGCGAGAGAGACAGGCAGAGAGAGAGAGGGGGAGTGCGCGAGAGGGAGGGGAAAGAGAGAGAAAGAGAGAGAGAGGTAGAGAGGGAGAGAGAGAGGCGGGAGAGGAGAAGATAAAGGGAGGGGCTGCAGGGGGTGTGAGTGTGCGTGCATTAGTGCGCTTTGGCGTTGGTTTTCAGTGGCTGCGTCCTAATTCGTAACACTTCTGCTGAACAGTATGAACAGTGTGTCAGCGCAGAGCTGTAGTGCTGTGTGGATAAGAAATCACAAGCTGAATGTATGTGTGAGTTAAGGACTAGATTCTTAAAGCATCTTATCTAAAGTAACTTTATAGGAGACGCCAAAACCTTCTTAAATCTTAAATCTCATTGTACGTTAATATAAACCAGTAATCCAAGTGATTTTCGAGTATTTCTGTTGGTCCATTCATCATGAAACTTTCTTGGGATATTAAGAACAGCGGTTGTGTTCAAGTGATATGGAAAAAATGATAACTGATAAAAATGATACATATTTTTCTTTGGAAAGCGACAATACATTTGATACTGTTGGGTCCAGAAGTCTGGTGAAAGTGCTGTGGCACTCTTTTCTAATTAAAGACAATTTTCTCATTACATACGATATTATTAGCAAGACAGCTTGAGTGAGGCATGGAATCTTGGAATGTTCACATGAATTTTAGAATTTCTATATTTGGTTACTTGTTTCCTTTTTTGGTTTAGGGACAGAGAGCACCCAACATGTCTTGACCATGTCTTTAATATGGTCCCTGTAAAGGGAACATATATAATTAACTCACTTTTTCAGTTTGTATATATTTGAGTATCTGGGGCCACAAGCAGGTGTGACACCCCAGTTAGTTCTTCTTTACAGAATTAGAATTAAGAACCACCTGAATCACTCATTTTTGACTTCCGCATTTAACCCATCCATGCACTGAAACACCCACATATACACACCAGTGAACATACAAACTGGGGGAAGTGAGCACCCTCAGCCCTATCCACAGTGCTCGGGGAGAAGTTGGGAGTCAGGTGCCTTGCTCAAGGGCACTTCAGTTGTCTGCTGTGGGTTCAGGGGATCGAACTGGCGACCTTCCGGTCACAAGACCGGATCCCTAACCTAACCTTCAGCCCACAACTGCCCCAGTTGTTTTGCTACCTAGATTAGAAATCATGATGTTGTTACCTGACTTCCCCTTTGCTTCGTAATTTATTTGCCAGTTGTGTTTGCACACAGAGGAATTCTCCATCTAACCCATCTGTGCAGTGAAACATCCACATACACACACTGGAGCGAACACACACATTAGGGGGCAGTGAGCGCTCAAGGGCACTTCAGTCGTGTACTGTAGGGAACTGAGCTGGCCACCTTCCGATCACAAGGCCACTTCCCTAACCTCCAGCCCACCACTGTGGCGACTAATTAGAATAATACCATCCCCTCAAGAATATCTCCAGCCATGGCTTCAGAGCTACATTTGTGGAAAGCTAAGAGCTAATCACAGAAACTGCTCGGTTGTCGGCTGCACTTGAGGGGATACAGTTCATATCTGGTGGCAGTGACGTGCTGGCACCTCAGGCTACCTGTTCAGCTTCTCATTCGAAAATTTCCCATTCCACCTTAAATGATGCAGCAGTCACATTGTGGCGCCTCAGGCAAGTGCTGTTCAATGCTCCACCATTTAAGGTAGAATAAGATATCTAATAAGAGTATCTAATAAGGTATCTAATAAGATACTGGTGAAGAAAGCTTCAGACTTCTGTGGGTCAATAGAACTTTTTTTAAAGAAGTGCCTGGGACATGCTGTGGTCAAAACACCACAAGGATGAAGCACCACAACACCCGTCTTACCCGTTTTCAAGAGCCTGTTCCTTTAAATGATAATGAGCCACTGCTCATCCATCCCCACCCCCCTCTTACATGGGGTATACCCTTTGGAGATGCTGTGGTATAACCTGAAGAGGGATGTGCAAGAAAGACATCCCAGTAATACTGATGAACTGACACATGTTTTTCAGGAAGAAATGGTCCAGAAAGAAATGGTTAATTGAAATTTTTTATCCTGCACTATGGATGTTACTCAGTGTTATTAGCTTAGTTCCATTGTGTTTATCTGTAATTGTGACCCAGAAACCAATCAGACCACATTTCATTAGTAATCAGTGCAGGTTCACTGTCTCGCAACTGTAAATGTATTACTGCACTAGTGGAAACTATAGCATGCGTCAGACTGTAACCCATACAGTATCCAGTCGTAACATGAAGCATATAAGCTTTTTTCTCTAGTTTGATATAATAGTACAGTAGAAAGTCTACTGTGCCTAAACATTTGTTGCGCTAGTTTTAATGGTCATGAAAATGCCAGGCAAATTAAATCAAAACGCAAAACATAAGTAATTCAGTACAATTAGTCAAAAGTTGTTGGAATCAAAAAAGCTAAACATTTAATAATATATTATTATTATTATTGTTATTATTATTGTTATTATTATTGTTATTATTATTATTATTATTATTATTATTATTATTATTATATAACAAATATGATGAGTGAAACTTTGTTGAATGTGGCCAATTATTATTTTGACCATAATGCAGCAAATATCGCCGCAATAGAAATACAGAATATTTTATTTTATTTTATTAATTTATATTTATATGATATTATGATATCGATGTACATGATATTTTTTAAAGAAAACACACCATTAAACATAAGAATGAGTAAGAGCTGCATATCTAACTGAGTTTGATGACTAATAGCTACATATCTAGCTATGTTTTAAGGCTGGCGCTGGGGGGCTGAGGGGGGCATTTCCCTTCGATTTGGTCTTTGCCCACCCAATTGCAATGCAAGCAACGATTGTTATTGCTGAACCAATCCTTGAACCAATAACAAATAGGCATTTGATTGCCTTATATTGTATTTTCCTTATCATATTAGCATTCTCACTTATTCCTGTTTCCACTTTTGAGTATTATAGTCTCAGCCTGTGTCTATTTACATTTATCAGCTTTGATTTAAAGTTGTCCTAAAGCTTTTCACGAAAGAGAGTTGTTTTATCAGCGTAATGCTAAATTAATTATGGGGGTGTTGTTGACATCAATCACAATTAGATTGTCTTTTTTAAATTTACATAAGCAAAGTGTACTCTTTATTAGGTTTAAGTTTAAAGGCACATGCAACATTTTTATTTCTTTACCTCTTTTATTCATTAAAGGCAGTATCATTAGTTCTGCTGTCATTATCCATGCACAAATCCAGTCGTGATGAATTCTGGCTTTAAAAATATGACTATCAACATGCCCAAGCATTATGTTTTACTGCCCCCCACCTCCAGCAAAGCGGTCCAGAACTGGGGCTGCTGTGTTTGATGAGTAATATCTACATATTTATGTTTGATGAGGTTTATCAGCTTAAGCTAACATGAGTCCTGCTAATGTTCTGACCTTAACTGCATTCATTGACCAGCTAAATCATAATATATCTCAACATAAATAGTTAAATTACTAAAAAACTAATCATAAGATTTTAATTGTGTTAATTGTGAATAATTCTTATCAATGATCAAAGGCAACTTTCACCTTACATCAGTTGAATGCCATCTACACCCTGACAGCAAGAGAATAGCAGACCACTGTAGGCCCACTAGCGCCAAAGCTGATGGTCCCATGGTGTTTGTCTCAATGCTTTCTGGGCGGCCCACCAGTGGTTAAGCAGAGCATTTGTCAAAATTGTACTTTTCATTGCTTGCTTTTACACTCATTATCCAATTTATTTTGTTTCCCCTTTATTTCATTCTTCTAATATCCTTTAAGAATTAGTTTAGTAAATACCTTTCATCCAGCACTGTGTCAGCATCAACAGTTTCAACTAAATCATTTCATATTAGGTCTAGTCATTATTTTTCTTCTCTCAGCTGTTTGTTATGTTTGTAATCTCTTCAAATTCAAAGTTTCTGTGCATTTAAAATCTCTTTGAGGAGAATAAAAACTAGTTAGAGGCTGTAAACAGGAAAGTAAGCGTGGACCAACAGTGGCAAACAGTCATCAGTGTGTGACCTTATTGAGCCAGCGGACCGATATTTGCATGCTTATCTGTGTACTCACAGTCTTTAAGTTTATTTATTAAAAGATTAACTAACAAACAGCAATATGCAATGTACAATGTTACATGCATCTTTTACACTGTTTATGTAGAGCTGTTTAACTGGGAAAGTCAGTGTACAGCACCCTTAGCTTGGTGCTAACATGACACTGCAAATCTTGTAGGGACTGAAACCCAAAGCTAGATGGACTTAGCATTATCATAACACTGAAGATCAGATATTTACCATGAACTCACTTGAACCTCCCATGCTTTGTTTTCTGTTGGCACACGCTGTGCTGGGTAAGTCAGGCTAGCTAATGTTAACTGTCTTTACTACTGATTACCTGTACTGTGAGAGAAGGATCTATTGCTGCTTCAGAACTTTCAGTGCCTACTACAGAAAAGCTGATGATCCTATATGTTTTGATGCAATATTATAATATTCCCTGCAAACACAGATACGTTGTGACAGTGTTGTGAGAACAACAAACTGTTTTGGTGCCCACAACCTTGTCACAACAGAGAAACGTGATTCCTCAGAAAGTTGTAACAAGGTTATTTGACAACATTGTGGCAATGCAATGGCAACATTGTCAGTACTTTGTCACAACCTCCTAGAATCCCTGATACGTTCCGTTATATCTGCATAGAACTCCATGGAATTTTGCTAAATGGCCAAAAGGTAATACCGTAAATTAACATTATTTAGTGTGACATTGTTGTGACAATCTTGTTTAGACAACATAAAAAGCACCATCTTTTGACATTGTTGTAGTTGTTAGAAACGTTATGACAATGTTGTGTGTTTGCTGGGTTGTTGCAATCATATTGCAGTAGTAGTTGTTTAATACAGTTTAATCTGTACTTTAAGTATTTTAAGCATTATGAACTGTGAAGCACATCCACAGGAAGGTGCTGGCTTATACACTGTAAGCCCCCATTAAAAGCTCCTAAAAACCTCAAATAAGCACCAAAACTGTTAGTCTGGACTGTTTCTTTAAGCACCGCAGTACGTCTTTCTAGAGGAGCTGTAGGCTGATTACAGGGTACTAACTAGACATGCTATAGAAAAGAACGTGTATGTTGCAACACTGGCATCTTGCCATAAGGTGCAGCCCGAGTGAGTGATATATTTCACATTTGATGGATTTTCCATCTCTCAGGCCTGCACAACTTTAGTCTGTAACAACAGCTTGTGCGTCGAGCAAAGAAGAGATATGTAAATAGTGGCAGTTCAGTTTCAAGTGCCTGTGTCCAACAGTGTAGCCTACATGCGTCACTGCATGTTTACCTTCCGATGGCCCTTCAGTGGAAAAGTACAGCGTGCATCAAGATCCAGACCCAGACGGGAAAGCGTCCATTAAGAGATTTGGTTCAAAACTGACATTAAGAGCATCGTTCATAGCGCACAAGGTACTCTGCGGGAAAAAAAATCAATATCTCAGCAACTGAAGGCATCTAAATGGGGCAATGCATCTAATGTTTCTTCTCATGTGATCATTTTTATAACAAACAGAAGAAACGTTATAGGATCACTCAAACGACTTCTGTTTATAACAAGTGACCTGCGCTTCTTGCACTGACAGCTTTGTTATTGAAGCATTCTTAAAACAAGACACATTAGCAACCTAGTTCAGTGATATACACTACTGTGCAAAAGTCTTGGCACCTCACAGCAAGACGATCCGGGTTTGATTCCTGGTTCGGGCCGTTCTGTGTGGAGTGTGCATGTTCTCCCTGTGCTTAGGTGAGTTTCCCCCGGGTACTCCGGTCCACAGTCCAAACACATGTATGATAGGTTGATTGGTCACTCTAAATTGCCCATAGGTGTGAGTGTTGACCATGCGATGGACTGCTGAACTGTCCATGGTGCACCCCGCCTTTGCCCGATGACGCTGGGATTGGCTCCGGTGACCCCGACTAGCGAGATTAAGCGGCAGATAATGGATGGATGGATGATGTAAATAAGCATATATATATATATATATATATATATATATATATATATATATATATATATATATATATATATATATATATATATATATATATAATATATATATAATACAAAGTAGCATAAATATCCTATTTTGAAAGAAGTAGATCATATCTTGTGCACCAGCTTGAAGAACTAGTTCCAGATTTTTCCTGGACGCCCCAGACATTGTATAAATGTATTCTGTTCCTTCTTGATGTAGCTTAATGAAGTACTAAGCAGTCAAAGCAGCTATTAGATGAGAACTGAAAATAATACTGGGTTGTTTCCACAAAGAAAAGCTTGGAAAGGGTTAAATAAACACACTGACGTATGTAAAACCAAAACTCACTGTGTTAATACTAAATGAACATTAAAAAAAAGTTCCTGTCTGGATAAATTGTTTTTTTTATATCTAATATTGTTCCTAAAACAGTACAGTTTTGTTATCACTCAGTAATATATCTGTGTACAAATATGATGAATACTTCTTAAAGTCTTTTTACAGCAATCTTATGATTACTCAAAAAAGTCACCTTACGTCAGATGTAGTCCAGACACGTTTGGTTGTTTGTATAGTTTATTGCTTGAGCTTGAGGCTAATATTGCTAACAAACACTGGAAGTCTATGTTTTACATAAACACAAAGCCGCTGATACCACATCCAGGTCTTCTTTAAGATTGCACAGACTTGTTGATGTGGTTCAGGACACAGTATGACTATGAATTCTAAAACTGAACAAAAAAATAAAACTTCATTATGTAGCCATTTTTAGGCGGCAATGTTATGTTGAGTTCTGACTCCCTGGCACACAGACTCTAGGTTACACTTTAAACAATTCAAGAATAACAGCCCCAGTGTTCAGCTACACAGTGAAGTTTTGACCACAACTCACAATAAGTAAATGTATCCAGAATCTCATCAACAACCTTTACACAAGCTTATTGGAGACTTGGGTGTAATTTGTAGTGAAATTTACAAAAACTATTTACACCCTTCCAAAAAAACAAGCATAGCCCTGCTGGAAAAAAACAAAAAACACAGACCAGCACACAGTGCTGTTGTTAGGAACCAGACATCTGCCTCTAAAAGGCTTGTTTGTCATAATACAATATATGTAATATAAAGTACTTTATATATATACTGTGTAACACACTATTTGCATATGCAAGTGTCTGCATAACATATACTACATGCTGGGGAACCCTGAGTAATTGCGGTAAAGGTTTTTGGGGACACCCCACGCCCGTTACAACACAATGCAAAGCTAACTAGAGCTTTCAAATAATGCAAATAAGTTAAATAGGACAAAAATGGAGATGTAGGGTTGTACTTTGTGTGTTGAATGCAGGTGTGAGGGTCAGCAGAGTTAAAAGCTGTTATGCTGATTAGCACCCGTAGTAGCCTATGGTGTGTATTAAATTGCTGTCCAAAGAAAAACAACAGCTGCCTATTAAGATAAGAGCAGATAAAATTAGTGTGTGTGTAGTTTTGTGCAAAAACATCTCAAAACCACACTGTTAATTCCTCATAACAGAAATAAGACATGCTCTACAACTTCTCTGGTGCTGATGTTCCTTTCGGTTTTGCACTGTGTACACTGCTAGGCATACATTTATAATGCATGTGCTTGACAAAAGTGCACTGCTAATGAACCGCAACCGCTCAGATCCACAGGCTTTTAATGCACCCAGATCCAGTAAGGGCAGACATTAAGAATCGGATATTATATAAATCATGCAGGAACATGACACATTAGTCCATTTATCGTCTGCTAGCCTCCTCCCCGAAGCGTCCTGCCCATGTTGATCTGTCCATTTTCGCTCTGGCCACCACATTCAGGTTTTATTCATCTCAAAGCATGTGCACTTATTTGAATAAAAAAAACTATATATAAGTGCAATTATGATATTGACATACTCTACAACTTTAGAGAGTTAAGTCTCTGGACACTTAGATCTGACCAATTCTAAAATGAAGAAGCGTGTAGAGAAAATGATCTCTGGTCCATCACACCCTGACTGGTCACACTGGTCACATCACTGGTTCCAGCGTCGTCCCGCAGACTACAGAGAAGCTTCTTCTCACATTCCTTCACACTCATGAACAGTCAAACACCTCAAATGCATATGCCATTTCTTTTTTGTACTGAATGACTAGTGCTTTGTCTTGTACTCAACTTTTATATGCTTCTATTTAATCTACATGCCTCTACATCCTTGACTGCTGCACTCAGCACTTTAATATACATATACAACTTAGCACAATGTTAAAAATGCAGGTATATTGTATGTGTGTGAGTGTGTGGGTGATAGAAATGTGTGTTTTGTACATTGTGAAATGTTGTGAGGTACTGTGCACAGGGATGTAACTAGTAGTTGTCAAGCTGTTGATGATCCCATAATCCCATAATGACTTAGAAGGCTGTAGCCTACAACACTGTGAATAAGGCTACATAATAAAGAACATCCAGAGTTTCTAGTTGAAAAGTGGTGATCAAATCTGCAGGCAGTGAAGAAAATATTGTGACTAGACAGATATTCTCATAAAAAAAATCAAATAAAACATCTTTAAATACCGTCCTAGCTTAGAGTATTGAACTCTTCATGCCGTGTACGTTACTACTGACGAAAATAACAACATTTACTTACATTTACAGTCAAGTTCATAAGTAATTGTACTACTACATGCTTGTAACAAAACATGTGATTAAAGTGTAAAGCTTTGAGCTTTAATTCAAAGGCTTTAACAGAAATGTTGCATTAATTACTTGGGAATGACAGTCAGTTTTACATGGTTCCTCTATTTTCAGAAAGGTAATTGATATAATTATAATCATAAGGATTGTTAGGGATGATTGCCTGTAGTTTCCTGCCTTGAGATGCTTTGTAGTCTCCTGCAGGTGCGGCTTGTTTGTGGATCTTTCTCCCTTCAGTGTTCAGTAAGTGAAAAGCATGCTTAACAGGATTGAGGTCAGCTGACTGACTCTGCCATTTCTTTGCCTTAGGATGCTCTTGGGTTGCCAGACGGGTCATTATCCATCTGCACTGTGAAGCCGTATCGGTTTTACAGTATTTGACAGAATCTCAGCAGAAAATTATAGCTCTATAGAATCCTGTAGAATTCATTCAGCAGACACATATGCCCATGCCAACACTGCCTCCATCATGTTTGACAGATGTTGTGGATCATAAGCTCTTTCTTTCTCCTTACAGTTCTCTTCCTATCATTCTGGTTAATCTAAGTTAGCCTTGGTTCCATCTGTCCAAGAATCTTGTCCCTGAAGTGTCCAGGCTTTTTAACCTAATCTGGTCTTTCAGTTCTGAATTATATCTTGAGGTAAACCCCTTTTTATTAACGTTCATGAAGGCACCTCTTGATTGTAGACTTTGTAAATGATACGGAAAACTACACTAGAATATCCTTGACTTCTCTAGATATTATGAAAACATTTTTCGTCACTACAGAAATAGTTATGTGCTCTTACGTTTTGGTTATCTGTGGTTTTCCAGGTGTTACTAAACTTGCCTTCTTTTTAAGGAAGTACCAAATTGTTGATTTGGCCTCTCCTAAAGCTTCTGCTATCTCTCCAATAGGGTTGTTTTGTTTTTCAGCCTAATGTTAACCCTCTTGCCTCTGACCCCGTATTGAGAGCCTATAAACAACTATCAAATGTGATACATGCAATTGGAAATGAAAACTTTTATCTCCTTAATTTATTACGAAATAATAAGAGGACAGACCCAAAGGTGTCAAAAGTATTCACATTCATTACTCAGGTAGAAGTATAGATACAAGTGTTTAAAAATAATTCTGTAGAAGTTGAAGTATTAACTCAAGCTTTTTACTCCAGTAAAAGTGTAAAAGTACTGCTTTCAAAACTACTTAAAGTATAAAAGTAAAAGTAATGTAAAGGAAAAAAATGCCATTAAGGACAAAAGCTTAGGCCGCACCACAGGGGTCTATAGTGCACTAGCCCACCTTGCCAAAAAACCAATTCTTCTAAAAGCCATAATAACTATAATGTTATATTAAATTGTTAATGTTGATAAATTTGGGCTGCGCTAGGCTTCCTGTTTCAGCCGCATATACACCCATTGAAAATGACTGTATTTTAGTACAATGTAAATATATTAAAGAAGCATATCTGTGTTCTACTGAGCATTAACATGTTTCATGGAGCAGAAGATATGATGACTAGTTGTATAAAAGTATTGTAATAGTGCAAAAAGTTAAACTTCAAAGGCAGGTTATCAATAATCTTTACTGGAATGTAAATGTACATGAATGAAAACAAGCTGAAATGAAACGGGAGAAACAAGACTATTTTTTAAATGTAAGAAGTAGAAAGTACAGATAATGGAGTGTAAATGTAAGGAGTAGAAAGTACTGATAATGGAGTGTAAATGTAAGGAGTAGAAAGTACTGATCATGGAGTGTAAATGTAAGGAGTAGAAAGTACAGATAATGGAGTGTAAATGTAAGGAGTAGAAAGTACTGATAATGAAGTGTAAATGTAAGGAGTAGAAAGTACAGATAATTAAATGTAAATGTAAGGAGTAGAAAGTACTTATAATGGAGTGTAAATGTAAGGAGTAGAAAGTACTGATAATGGAGTGTAAATGTAAGGAGTAGAAAGTACTGATAATGGAGTGAAAGTGTAAGGAGTAGAAAGTACAGATAATGGAGTGTAAATGTAAGGAGTAGAAAGTACAGATAATGGAGTGTAAATATAAGGAGTAGAAAGTACTGATAATGGAGTGTAAATGTAAGGAGTAGAGAGTACTGATAATGGAGTGTAAATGTAAGGAGTAGAAAATACTGATAATGGAGTGTAAATGTAAGGAGTAGAAAGTACTGATAATGGAGTGTAAATGTAAGGAGTAGAAAGTACAGATAATGGAGTGTAAATGTAAGGAGTAGAAAGTACTGATAATGGAGTGTAAACGTAAGGAGTAGAAAGTACAGATAATGGAGTGTAAACGTAAGGAGTAGAAAGTACTGATAATGGAGTGTAAATGTAAGGAGTAGAAAGTACAGATAATGGAGTGTAAATGTAAGGAGTAGAAAGTACTGATAATGGAGTGTAAATGTAAGGAGTAGAAAGTACTGATAATGGAGTGTAAATGTAAGGAGTAGAAAGTACAGATAATGGAGCGTAAATGTAAGGAGTAGAAAGTACTGATAATGGAGTGTAAATGTAAGGAGTAGAAAGTACAGATAATGGAGCGTAAATGTAAGGAGTAGAAAGTACTGATAATGGAGTGTAAATGTAAGGAGTAGAAAGTACTGATCATGGAGTGTAAATGTAAGGAGTAGAAAGTACAGATAATGGAGTGTAAATGTAAGGAGTAGAAAGTACAGATAATTAAGTGTAAATGTAAGGAGTAGAAAGTACTTATAATGAAGTGTAAATGTAAGGAGTAGAAAGTACAGATAATTAAGTGTAAATGTAAGGAGTAGAAAGTACTTATAATGAAGTGTAAATGTAAGGAGTAGAAAGTACTGATAATGGAGTGAAAGTGTAAGGAGTAGAAAGTACAGATAATGGAGTGTAAATGTAAGGAGTAGAAAGTACTGATAATGGAGTGTAAATGTAAGGAGTAGAAAGTAAAAATAATGGAGTGTAGGTATAAGGAGTAGAAAGTACAGTTAATGGAGTGAAAGTGTAAGGAGTAGAAAGTACAGAAAATGGAGTGTAAATGTAAGGAGTAGAAAGTACTGATAATGGAGTGTAAATGTAAGGAGTAGAAAGTACAGATAATGGAGTGTAAATATAAGGAGTAGAAAGTACTGATAATGGAGTGTAAATGTAAGGAGTAGAGAGTACTGATAATGGAGTGTAAATGTAAGGAGTAGAAAGTACTGATAATGGAGTGTAAATGTAAGGTGTAGAAAGTACTGATAATGGAGTGTAAATGTAAGGAGTAGAGAGTACTGATAATGGAGTGTAAATGTAAGGAGTAGAAAGTACTGATAATGGAGTATAAATGTAAGGAGTAGAAAGTACTGATAATGGAGTGTAAATGTAAGGAGTAGAAAGTACAGATAATGGAGTGTAAATGTAAGGAGTAGAAAGTACTGATAATGGAGTGTAAATGTAAGGAGTAGAAAGTACAGATAATGAAGTGTAAATGTAAGGAGTAGAAAGTACTGATAATGAAGTGTAAATGTAAGGAGTAGAAAGTACTGATAATGGAGTGAAAGTGTAAGGAGTAGAAAGTACTGATAATGAAGTGTAAATGTAAGGAGTAGAAGGTACTGATAATGGAGTGAAAGTGTAAGGAGTAGAAAGTACAGATAATGGAGTGTAAATGTAAGGAGTAGAAAGTACAGATAATGGAGTGTAAATGTAAGGAGTAGAAAGTACAGATAATGGAGTGTAAATATAAGGAGTAGAAAGTACTGATAATGGAGTGTAAATGTAAGGAGTAGTGAGTACTGATAATGGAGTGTAAATGTAAGGAGTAGAAAGTACTGATAATGGAGTGTAAATGTAAGGAGTAGAAAGTACTGATAATGGAGTGTAAATGTAAGGAGTAGAAAGTACTGATAATGGAGTGTAAATGTAAGGAGTAGAAAGTACAGATAATGGAGTGTAAATGTAAGGAGTAGATAGTACTGATAATGGAGTGTAAATGTAAGGAGTAGAAAGTACAGATAATGGAGTGTAAACGTAAGGAGTAGAAAGTACTGATAATGGAGTGTAAATGTAAGGAGTAGAAAGTACAGATAATGGAGTGTAAACGTGAGGAGTAGAAAGTACTGATAATGGAGTGTAAATATAAGGAGTAGAAAGTACTGATAATGGAGTGTAAATGTAAGGAGTAGAAAGTACAGATAATGGAGCGTAAATGTAAGGAGTAGAAAGTACTGATAATGGAGTGTAAATGTAAGGAGTAGAAAATACTGATAATGGAGTGTAAATGTAAGGTGTAGAAAGTACTGATAATGCAGTGTAAATGTAAGGAGTAGAAAGTACTGATAATGGAGTGTAAATGTAAGGTGTAGAAAGTACTGATAATGCAGTGTAAATGTAAGGAGTAGAAAGTACTGATAATGGAGCGTAAATGTAAGGAGTAGAAAGTACTGATAATGGAGTGTAAATGTAAGGAGTAGAAAGTACAGATAATGGAGCGTAAATGTAAGGAGTAGAAAGTACTGATAATGCAGTGTAAATGTAAGGAGTAGAAAGTACTGATAATGGAGTGTAAATGTAAGGAGTAGAAAGTACTGATAATGCAGTGTAAATGTAAGGAGTAGAAAGTACTGATAATGCAGTGTAAATGTAAGGAGTAGAAAGTACTGATAATGGAGTGTAAATGTAAGGAGTAGAAAGTACTGATAATGCAGTGTAAATGTAAGGAGTAGAAAGTACTGATAATGGAGCGTAAATGTAAGGAGTAGAAAGTACTGATAATGTAGTGTAAATGTAAGGAGTAGAAAGTACTGATAATGGAGTGTAAATGTAAGGAGTAGAAAGTACTGATAATGCAGTGTAAATGTAAGGAGTAGAAAGTACTGATAATGGAGTGTAAATGTAAGGAGTAGAAAGTACTGATAATGCAGTGTAAATGTAAGGAGTAGAAAGTACTGATAATGCAGTGTAAATGTAAGGAGTAGAAAGTACTGATAATGCAGTGTAAATGTAAGGAGTAGAAAGTACTGATAATGGAGTGTAAATGTAAAGAGCAGAAGTAAAAAGTCAGCTGACAAATATTTACTCCAGTAAAGTATAAATCACCAAAATTTCTACTTAAGTATGGTAACAAAGTAATTGTACTTTGTTACATGACACCTCTGGACAGACCACACCGGACCTTGAGACTGCTTATCAGGCAACTGTCCAGTTCTTTTTAAGCCTGTGAAAATGGAGAGTTGATGGTAACAATGGCTGTAAATCCTTAACAGCTAATGCAGTATTTTTGTATGATTTTTTAAATGATCAAAAAGTGCATGCAATGTTTAATGTAGTGGGACCTTCACAACAAAGTCTGAGTCTTTCTCTAAACAATCTGAAAACTCTGCACACATCCCATTTACAGAAAACACATCTACACAGGGAGATCACCGCCTCTCACAGGAGCTGAATCTGACTGAGTGATTCTGCTGGTATCTCTGCATGTCAGTGTAGGCTCTGAGGGAACTGTGGTTACATACAGTTACTGTAATGTTACTCACCGTCACTCTCCATGCTTTCAGCTGCTCCACTATATTTTCCTTAACGTCGGCAAGTTTACTCTGAATATGCAGCTTATCTGATTTTAACTCCAATAAAACCATTACACAGCATAGCAGGTGTCAGTTTCAGACTCAATGTGAAATACAGTAAAAACTTAGCATGCATAAAAACCAGACTCTGTGTGAATATACATTTTTTCACTGTACGGGCAGACGATTCCCCAGCACACCCATAAACAAGCCCCTACTTTAATCTAGACTGCTTTTATGTGAACTGTAGTAGTGAACAGAGTCATAATTGTGTCTAAGCTTTATTACTGTATAATGCATATCATATACTTCTACAGTATCATGACACATTATTTATATTTTAGACTGTTAGAGCGTTGGAAATAGAATATATAGCACAATTTAATGGTCGTTGAATGTGTGTTTTTCTTTGCTAGGAAGTGTCTGTCCAGGTCAGTCAGATCATTTTACATTATTCTATGTGAGTAAAAATGAATTAACCCTCAACTAATTGAAACCTTGACTTTCGTCAAAGAGAGATTTGAGATAAGTGCTGCATTGAGGGAAGAGCTGTGACTGAAAAGAAGAAATAGGACCTCAGCTGCCATCTAGCCTCAAGTTTCAACTCCTTTTACCCAAAATGACATATTTACACAGACATACATGCTGCCAGAAACACAGATAGGTACAGAAATGCCACATTAGATAGTGGTGACCCTCAATGGCTCATTATCTGACATTAAGGTAGTAATATATGGATCATTCCACCAAAATAGCTCAAACCATGTTCATGCATTTAGATCTTAGATATTCCAAAGGATTATGTTCTGATCTGTTTAAACACGGTTAGTAATAAGCTAAACATATACACAATCATCAGGTCCGTTCAGTTTTCAGATATTTTCTTATATTTTGATTTCTTTCAACTTTTAAAGATTTGGATTTATCAGGAATTTAATGTTGTTACATATTTTCATGTCAACTGTAGTCGACACATGGAGCCTTATTGTAACCACACCCCTGCAATTTAGAGCAGAACATGTGACTGCATCTCTGTCCACATGGACCCTGTTCCAATACTCACACTCACAGCCTTGCACCCCTACAGCTTTGCACCTTTTCGCTTAGATGTGCAAAGCTGTAGGGTGTCCCGCTTCATTAATCTTCCGAACACACTGACGGTTACCTATGATCTACTGTAAACCTGTGACGTCCCTTACATAAAAACCAATTACAAGACGGAGAGAAAATTTAAATGAATGTAAGTGGAATCGTTTATCTATTTTTTTTATCAAGCTTGACACAGTTTTTAATTATAAAGTTATTATTACCAAAATACTACCAAATATGGCGGCATGGTGGTGTAGTGGTTAGCATTGTCACTTCACAGCAAGACGATCCAGGTTGGATTCCTGGTCCGGGCCCTTCTGTGTGGAGTGTGTATGTTCTCCCCATGCTTGAGTGGGTTTCCTCCAACAATCCAAAGACATGCATAACAGGTTGATTGGTCACACTAAATTGCCTGTAGGTGTGAGTGAGTGAGTTAGTGTGTTGGCCATGCAATGGACTGGTGATCTGTCCATGGTGTGCCCCGCCTTCGCCTGATGATGCTGGGATTGGATACTACCAAATATACTAAGTAAGACTTTCTAGATTTGCCTTAGAAAGTTTATGATAAAGGAAAGCTGTTCATATGGAACTAAAAAACTAACTACTTGTATGATCTACATCACCCTGCACTGAAATCACACCAGAGAACAGTTTTTAACATTTCTTATACACAAGCACTATGTATGAACCAGTATTCTTAATAAAGGAACAGAACACTGCATGGAAATACTTGCATTTCTGTATAAACTGAGTGATGTTATTCCTCTATCGGATTAATAAAATATATATGATGCTTTATATTTATTATTTATTACATATTTAAATAGACACAGCTTTGATTAATACATAAAGGAAACCGCTCGCTATCTGTTGGTGTAATATTATGGTTAAACAGCAATTTGCACATCCGAAAAACATTCCCAATCAAATGTGTCCAGCGTATTAGTGTCGTTAAATAGACAGACGAGATGTCTTTAAATTTAATGGTACATAGAGCAGAGAATGAAAGGCTCGGGTTCATGGGTGTAAATGCCTTTACTCATGAGTGTTGTCTGATTCTGATAAATGATGTCTCAACAACTTTCTACACATTTCTGTTCAAGCGTCAAGTCAAACGCTCTAATGAAATTAGGGGTCTGTATTATGGAAATGATCTAAATCATGCAGCTGCATAATGTGGTACACAGTAAATAGCCATTAAGCAGTGACACCAACTGTTGAAGGGGCACTAAGCAAAGTGTGTCTCAATTCTGCTCTCAACCCTCTGACGCCTTAAACGCTTATGCCCCTTTTTGCTCATGCTTTGTTAATGTCATAAAAGTGTGCACTTTAATGAAGGGCGTAGGGCACAGGGCAATAAATGGGACAGGGCCATGGCGGGCAGTATGATCTCATTGTTTTGAAGTGAATGTGTTCCAAAGCCTAAAAATAACAGAGTGTTATATGAAGTGTATGAACTGTCACTGCCTAAACATATATTTTTATGCATTTAAGTAACTTTTTTGTGTTTAAATAAGAGTATTAGGCAGCACGCTGGTGTATAGTGGTTAGCACTGTCGCCTCACAGCAAGACGGTCCAGGTTTGATTCCTGGTCCGGGCTGTTCTGTGTGGAGTTTGCATGTTCTCCCCGTGCTTGAGTGGGTTTCCTCGGGGTACTCCGTTTTCCTCCTACAGTCCAAACACATGCATGTTAGGTTGATTGGTCACTCTAAATTAACCGAGTGTGTGTGTTGGCCATGCTATGAACTGGCAACCTGTGCTCAATGATGCTGGACTCCAGTGACCCTGACTAGCAGGAAAAAGCAGAATATAATGGATGGATGGAGTAAGAATATTAAAATGCATTTATGCATGTACAGTTTTTGAGAACTTTGTTTCCTAGTCATGTAGCAGTTGGTGTTTTTTGTGGTCTGTTCAAAATCAGCTAAAATTGTCATTACCAGAAACACTTTTACTGGAACATGTTGTAAAGTTTTGATAATGCTATGATAATGTAGTGAAAAAAAATGTTTTAATGAAAGAAGCATAATTAAAGAGTATTTTTAGTGATTGTACACATACATCTGGGATTCTGAAGTGCACAGTTAAGTAAGACAGCCCTGTCAGTGTGTGGGCTGATAGATCAGAAGTCTTTCAGACACCTGTATCAGCAATAGGCAGCTGAATTCACTGAATAGAACGAGTGTGTGCAAACGTTTGAGAACTTTCTCATGTATAAACAACAGCAGCACTGCTGTGAGGAATGAAAGGAGTAATACTGCTCTGGAATTAAACATTGGCCATGTTAGAAGTGATCAATTGTGTCAGCAGATTTATTACAGTTTGCCCCACAGTGCATCTTTCCTATTGACTGCTTTTTTAATGAATAACAATACAGTTTACTTGTCAAGAGAGCAACAAATGTAAAGTTATTTCTGAGGGATAAAATGGTAATGCAAAAATGAACAATGATGTAGAGCAGTATGTACAAGGCAGAATATGGGCTTTTTAACATAACAAACACATCGTGCCCCCCGCATAAATCAATGCTTATCAGCATATGGACACAGAAGTTGACATTCAGCACTTATCTTCACTCCCTCCCTTCCGTAGTAGGGTTGCTCTGCCAGGCAGAGGGAATCTCACTGAGGTTGTTTTCTCCACTGAGCCACGGTTCAGGCCTTCTGGTTAGCTCTTTCCTCGACTCCCCACTTCAGTCAAAACTGAAATGTACTCAATTCCGCCTTTACCCCAAGTACAGTCAATCAGCCAAGACTTGTCTGGTGTGTGAAGTTTGCTTCTTTAGCTTTGCACAGAGGCTACAAAGCTAATGTAGCTAACAAGCAATGGGAGCTTATACCCCAATTAGCACTATGCAAACCTCATGCTTAAATCATCACATGCTTCCTTGGTACCACATTAAGCTATCTCAAAAACCACATTGAGCTGTTAAGTAATCTTAAATAGACACGCTTACATGGTTTCTGAGAGACATTCTGTAATCTAGATTCTGGCTGCTACTGCCGTTTTTAGCCACGCTACTTATTTTTGTCTATGTTTCAGATAACAGCATGACACACAGTGCCAGAAACTACATGACCAAGTCTATGTGATGCTATAGTGGTGGCTGTGTGATTATGATGTACACTAACCAGTAGTATGTCTTGTCCGGTTAACTATGTTTAAGGTAACTGCATAAATTTGATTTGTGGCTGAACCATCGCTTTACCCTCAATGATTAAAATGAACTAGCCTAAATTGGCTGCTTCTCACACCGACCCAGCCAGCCTGCCCTGGGAAGCTTCTGGCAGGAAGGGATGGGTGCAGTGCAGCGTACAGAAGTGCTGAAGCAAGGCGAATGTTGATTTAATGCAATACTCTATCCAGCTCCTTACACCTTTAATATTTCTCCAGTGAAGTGATTCTGATGAACTGCCAATTGCAGGCTCTTAAAAGGAGCATGGATTGATAATCAATACTGTACCTTTCAAAGAGCTTTGAAAAGAATTCATGTTGTTTTATTTAGTGTCAGCATTGTAGACTAATTAGAAGCTTCTAATGTGTTAACCAAAGTCAGAGTCATCATGCTAGTTAATCTGTCTAAATCGTACTTGTGTTTTAAAACCCTTGATTTTTTACAACACAATCTTTCCCTCTGTATCATTTTGGAAATAACTCTATTCTCCCCAAACACAAGGTCATTGTCATTTTCTAGGAAACAAGTCTATGTCTAAGTTCCCTCAATGAAGTTTCCTTTAGTTCCTCAGGTGCAAAATGTGTCCAGATAGCACTGTGATTCGGCACAATTTAGTAATCTGATATACACATTTGCTAATCTAATTGTGTTACTTTGCTAACTCGCATTGTCTGTTGTTCTCTATCTAAGGCGATATGTCTGCCCATCCAACATGGTGGAGCGACCCGTAATTTTGGAAATATCCCCATGCTCCCCAAGCACAAGGTCATTGAGGTTTCTAGGAAAGTCTATATTGGCAACTTGCCTCAATGAAGGTTCCTTAAGTTCCTCAGGTGCTAAATATGCCCAGATAGCACTGTGTTCCAGCATAACTTTCATTGTTATTTAATATTTAAAATCTATGACTAGTTACGACACACTGGGCTTGATGTTATGCACATCTGCTAATCTAATTGTGCTACTTTGCTAACTCGCATTGTCTGTTCTCTATCTGAGACGATATATCTGCACATCCGGCATGTTGGAGCAGCTCGTAAACAAATACACGTACTGAGCTTTGGCAAGTTCTTCTGCTTAAACTGGATATGAGTTCCTTCATTACTTAAACAAGTTTAACCAAATTAGTATTATTATAATTTTCAGACATAGTTAGTCTAGGTTGCACAGATTGTTCTGGATAGCGTTTGTTTCTATTTCATAGTGACTGTTCCAGTTAGCTGTCAGGAGTGGCAGGAATATTTAGTCTGCACCTGATGTTAAAACCAAGTTTAGCACAAGCCGAATCCCCTTTGGTGATGCCAAGAACCTAACCATGACTTTAGGAACCCTTTTATAATGCTCCTCTCCCCACTTGCCTAGCTGTTAAGCAAGTATGATAATATTACAGCAAGATCTACTTAACAAAAGTCAGGGTCACCATGCTAGTTAGTCCTTCTTCTGTTCTAAGAGGCCTTGATTTTTCCTCTTAATTTTTTACAACACATCCCTCCGTTTCCAGGGCCCCTTACCTCTTTGTAATATTGGAAATAGCCCCATGCTCCCGAAGCACAAGGTCATTGACTTTTTCTAGGAAACAAGTCTATGTTGCTAAATTGCCTCAATAAAGTTTCTTCAAGTTCCTCAGGTGCAAAACGTGCCCAGATAGTGCTTTGATCCAGCACAACTTTTATTGTTATATAATATTTCAATCTATGACTTTCACTGGGCTTGATGTAGTAAACTGTTGTAAACATTTGCTAATCTAATTGGGTTACTTTTGTAACTTGCATTGTCTGGTGTTCTCTATGTGAGGTGGTATGTCTGCACGTCCAGCATGTTGAAGCAGCCGTACTGAGCTTTGGTGAGTTCTCATGATTATCGCGTTTCTTCATTCATCTTCGTTTCTTCAATTTTCACCGAATTTGTTTTACTATAATTTTCAGACATAGATTAATCTAGGTTGTACAGATTACTCTGCGCAGCTTTTATTTTGATTTTATTGTGATTGTTTTAGTCAGCTGTCAGGAACGACAGGAAACTTTGGTCTGCACCAGATGTTAAAACCAAGCTGAATTCCTTTTGGTAACCATGACTTTAGGAATTGTTTTTAAGCTTCCAGAGCAGATGTATAAAGAACTGAGGGACTGTACAGCCCTGGGAACATAGATTCCTCTCCTCACTTGAGTTGCTGTTAAGCAAGTATTCGCTTAACCAATAATTATATTGAGATCTACCTGTGTTATTGCTTTAGAGACATTTCTTATTATGCTGGTTAATCTGGTTATTTTGGTGTTTCTCTCCTCTGCGTTTGCTTTTTGAGGAATACGTCATGCCAACATACTCTCATTGCTAATAAGACATAAAACAGTTAACTTTTTCTTGATCTTATTTTGCTAAGTGCTTTCATTCCTTGCTATTCATTTAAACACTGCATTTATATTTAATGTGTGTCTATTTGTGAGTGTAATGTGGTTATGGTTTTCTTATTTATGTGTTTTAATATGGGCTAATAAACCTAATGTCAATGTGTTTTATGTAATCTCACCATTATGCTTCCATTTTATTCTGCCCAGTGGAAACAAATGAAAATTAGCATATTTGGTAGAAATGCTTATGAGTATGCTTCTCGGCTTATAAATTAATACTAGGAGCAGCAACAAAAAAATGAAATGACCACAATGAGCATATGCTTGTAGCCCCCTGCTCATACATTATTTCTTCTGAAACCAATTTTTTTTTTTTTTTTTTTTTTTTTTTTGCTGTTGTCACAGCCTCTATTCTCCTGCAAAGGCTTTACATTGGATGGTAGAACATTACTGTGAGGATCAGACTGCGTTCAATCAGTAAGGTTAGGAACCTTACAACTCTGAATGAAGTGATATGTCTATTAACTGAATATCACCTGTGTGGCAAGGTGCACTATAATACAGTTTGATATAACACTTACCTGCACTACTTACCTTAAGTATCCTTTAACACATGATGAAGAGAGATCTCAGGTCAAGGGCGTAGTTTTGCTCTTGACATTGGTGGGGACCTATCTACTTAACATTTCCTCAGTTGCTGGTGTTAGCTAGTGCTAAACTACAAGAACTTTCTCAAGCATCACCTCCACTATTGGCATTAGCTAGAATATTATAAAACAGGTCTCAGACAGAGAGAGTTTTAACTGAAGTTAGACATGCTACTCCAAACCATATTATTCATAGCTACATACGATGATAGCTTGCTGTATGCTGTGCAATGAAACCTAACATTGCCATTAACATTATTTTTATGAAGGACTCATTTCATTAGCAAACTTAACTTTAAGCGGCTTACACATTTCTTTGTAAAAAGCTTATGTCCAGCCTCTTCTTTTTGCCATCCTCACTCATCTTGCAGTCTTGCACAGTGAGTCTCATGACTGGAAAGATTTCCTTCCAGTTTTGGTGCTACTAACAACCAAATGTAGCTACAGAGTCTCATGCAACAACAGGGAAAGGCACAGCCAATCACACTGGCCATATGTGTTACTAGGAGGTCGGACTCGAGTAGAGAACATGATTTAACCCTTTCTGCACCTCTAGGTTAATGAGACATTGACAGATCTGGGGGTTTTTTTATTGGTGGGGACACCTCACTTCCGTCCATGCTAATTCTACGCCCTTGTCTCGGGTACTAGTATGGCACACGACCAGAACAGTTCTGACAAACAAAAGGTTGAATAAAGTTCATATACTTACGCTGAATAGTGTCCTCTTCCTTGAAGACAAACATTCCACAACCAGGCAAAAATGAGCTATTATATGAGAAAAACGAATATGCTATGGAGGTCTGAAGAGCAGAAGAAATTTAGAGTGCCATAACTTGAAAATTAGAGAAAACCATTTCAAACATATCAGCATCATAAGACATTATGTCTTCTTATGAACAACACATGGTTTTATATTTAATTCTTCAGTCCTATCAGTGCAATATTCTTAAATTGTGAAATTTTAAACAGTACCTTTCTACTGCTTTGTAATAGTACTGGATCCGATCTGGCAGCAATGTTGACCAGCCCAAAATGATGATTCCATTGATGTACCTGACTGGACTCAAATTTAGTGCAGCAACTTTAAACTTCACAGTCTTATGGATGTATATGTGTATATGTTATTATTATCTTTATAACACTCTTTGACGTACTGTAGATCAGTGGAATAATTAGGCCAGACTCCACAGGTCTGTAAAGTGTGACATGCCCTGCCAATGATCCCTGGATCACATTGTTAGCCTAGGGAACAGG